>VWZS01002677.1:1052738-1098437 GCA_013397075.1 Rhabdornis inornatus
TTTTTTTTAAATCATCAATTTAAGGTGGGAAGCAGGAGTTGAAAAATGAATGGGTGGCTGATAAGACCTGTGCTTTGTTCAGTTAGGGCCATTTTGGCATATTGAGCTCTTGAAGGCCTGTTGGAGGCATTGAACCTCAGCAGGAAACTTTTCACAGTTCACAGGATAGTGTAAAGTGACTGTTTCCCTTTTTCCTTCTCATACACACAGATATCCATATCCACATGCATACATACTCCAGTTACAACCAGAAACTGGAAAAATAATCTCTTAATTAATTAAAACAGTGCCTACAATTCTAAGACTTTTCATCATGGACTGATACGCTGAAACCTAATTTAGTCATTAATCTCTGGTTGTCAGAAGTCAACCAAGATTTCTTATTAATGTAGTTTATTAATTAGCAACAAAATATGATGTGGATGTAGTGTTAATTTGAAGGAATATAATTTGGTATATTTCTTGTCTGTATCCATGACTTCAGGAGAGAATTAACTTTAAGGTAACTTTTATTGTATATTACACCAGGATCAAAACCTTTAAGGTCTAGTCTTGTTACTGTTAAAATGAAAAAAAATCATGTCCAAAATTTGGACACCTCTACCTCTTTTTCCCCACTCTCCCTACCAACCTCCACTTCCTCCAGTGTTTCTGAAAGCCCAGGGATCAGTCCAGTAAGAATCAAATTTAAGGGTAATCAATATTAAAAAGGCTGCAATGATACAAATTAATTTAACCACCCTTGTTTTCATTCTATTACAGATCCTTTATCACTGAAACTTTTCTTCTCTACCAAAGAAAAGAATGAGTAAGAGGTAATAATTTTCTAAATTTCTGATAGATTTTTTTTCCAGTCCAGGTCTGTTTCTTATTTTGTGGCTGAAAAAGGAGTTTTATTTATTTAATTGAGAAGATGATGGCAAGGGAACAGGCAAGAGCACCAGGGAATGGGATCTGCTTGCATGACTCCTGCTATGAGTCAGTGATTTTTTGACATCAATTAAATGATCTGAATTAAAAAAAAAAAACACTTAAGACTGTAGAAATAAAAATAAAGTAAATAGGAATTGTGTTTGAATCAGTCTTGTTTGGGATATAAATCACTGAGATGCAGTTACAATTTTGCTCTGGAAGGAAGGGTCCTGACTGGGCCACCATTCATCCCCACTACGGGCAGGTGATGATTACTTTGTACTGGCTCTTATGGCCATGGAACCTCTCCATCAGCTAATTTAATTAGCCCATTGTAAAATCTACTTGGTGGCATAACTAGGTAGATTTCTGCTTGGTTAGTGAGTCAGGAAAGATGAGTGTCAGAGCTGGAAGAAGGCAGAAGATGTGTTACTGCTCTTCAGTAATTCCTCTTGGCTACTGTAGTGAAGAGTCTGGGTTGCAGTGCTGCTGGAAAAGGGAAACTGAATAATCCAACTGCACTGCCTAATTTACCCCAATTTTGCTGTCCCTTAAAATAGGGATCTGACTCCTTCTCTGTAGGGACAGCAACACTGATGTTTCAGGGACAAAAATGTGTTGTTACATTCTAGGGCCCTAGATAAGTAGGGAGAAGGGAAAAGCATCACACAGAATTTAGCAGACCATTTTCTGTTCTGTTCTGTTCTGCCTCTGTCTTGAAGCTGAATAAGTTCCCATAGATCAAGCAAAAGATAAAAACATTTGTATGAGTGCTGAATATTTAATACAGGAGAGGAATTCTGGTAGCAACCTCTGGTGCGCTTGCCAAAGAGCTCAGGCACAGGACACCACTGAGAAGAGAAGGAAAGGTACAAGTTGTTGGTTTTTTTAAAAAAACCTAGAAAAATTATTTCAAGAAACAGAAGGAAATAGATGCACAATCAGAGAAAAGGAGATAGAGACTGTGCTAATTATGAAGCACAACACTAATGCTAATTCAGGGAAAGGTGTATTATGGATGCAAAAGCCTCAATCCTAAATCATTGTTGAAAAAGATACTGAGACAAAGGATAGAGAATTTTTTGTTTTAAAGCATAGTTATGTTTCCCTTTCTTCTACATGCTTTGAACATGCCTTGATTCTTGGCTTTGGTTATTAACACTACGCCTCCTTTCATTAATTGTTCCATATTTCAAGGACTGGAACTCCACAATGTTTCCATTGTGAACATCTTAGATACATTTCTTCCAGTTGATTATGTTGGGAAAAGAATAGAATTGCTAGGCTGTGACCTTTTAAATAAGCCTTACAGCAGGTATCAGTTAATTTTCTTTTTTTTCTGCTTGTGAGGCAATCATTCCTTTGTAGGTATTTTCAGCAGAATGACTGACCTAGGGAGGCCTCTGCATCTCTTCACTGCAGTAAG
The DNA here is from genome assembly GCA_013397075.1 of Rhabdornis inornatus. Classification (NCBI taxonomy): domain Eukaryota; kingdom Metazoa; phylum Chordata; class Aves; order Passeriformes; family Rhabdornithidae; genus Rhabdornis; species Rhabdornis inornatus. The sequence continues at coordinate 1,055,077 of VWZS01002677.1, forward strand.
AACAAGACCATGGAAATTATCTGAATGAAAAGAATCACTTACAATGTGCAGTTAAAAAAAATAATAAAAAAATAGATAAGGAGAAAAATAGTAATTATTCTTAAATCAGTGTTGTTCATGAGTCAGGTTCATTGCTTGGCTCAGCTATGAGTCGTTGTGTCAGACTTCTGTATTGGAGAAACAACAGGTTGTGCCTCAGCATGTAAGAACAGAGAGGGTTTTGAGTTTCTGTGAAAAGATCCAAAAGAGAGACTTTTTTCTAAGTAATGATTCAAAAAGACCTTTGAGTTCCAGGATGGATGATGTTGGTGTTTGCAGGTTCCTTGAACTTGAGTTGCAATATGTATGAAATCAAAACAAATGTCACATTACATTCTTGGAGACATGTTTTCCTTCTATGCTGTGTGGGTGCTGGTGCCAGGTAGGTGCCATGGAGAAGAGCAAATCCTAGGGATCCTCCTTGCCTAATTCTGGCTGGAGGTGGCATGGAGCCCATGCAATCCCAGCCTCCAGTGGCCTCAGGGAGCTCTAAGGAGGAAATTGCCTCCTCAGTGGATCACATGCCTCGATGATAAGGTTTTTTTTTTTCATTTATTAATACATAATAAATGTATTTTTTTTTCCAGTGATGCCTCTTTTTCCCCCAGAAAATACTTGCCAGATCTGTCATTATAAATCTCACACTACCTCACACTATTCAGTTAACTGTGGCCCACGTTTTTCTTTTTATTTCTTTTAAGGCAGGCATTTTCTAACAAAGTCTATGGCAAGTGTTAAAATGTTCTGGATGTGTAAAGGTATTCAGATTCACAGTGGTTAAGAACAGAAAAGAACAAGAAGTGACCTGGACTATTTTCCTCTTATTCTTTTATGCTTAGGCCATTGGAAATCATCTTTATCTAAAATCCAATAGAATATGTTTTATTAAATCATACATTTCAGGGAGGTCCTGTCTGATTACAAAACTATTGAAGGATGAAGGCTCCAGACCTTTCACTTGTTAGTTACTAGCACTGTCATTTCTTTTAATACTTAATTAATAAATTATATTTGTTATGTAAGTTAAAAAGGTCATTAATATCCATCAGTTTTGTCTCTCTGTGTGTATGTGTGCAGACACTTATACAAGAATGGTACACTAATTTTTTGTTAGAAATTATACTGACTGAAGTCTTTCAGTCTCTCACTAAACAGCCTTTTTTCCCCAGGCCCTGAGTTGTTCTTACAGTTATTACTCAATAGTCACTATTTATGGGGATCAAAGAGTGGTGTGTAGTGTTACATCATCTGTCTACTGATGCCACAGACTGAGGTAAAATTATTCCTCCATCCCTCTCATTAGTTGGTTTGTATATCCATCCATCTCTGGCCCTTTGTGCACTTTATTCCACTGGGGACTGGTGTTAGTTACTGCCTCCCCTCACATCCCTTAAATCCTTCCCAGAGTAATTGCTTCCCAGGACAGCATCTATCTCTTTTTGAGGCTACATCTTATATACCTGTCATATCCTCTCAATTATTTCCAATTTACCTTTGTTACCGACAGCTTTTACTGGCTATTAATCTTGTTCGTCCAGATCACCAAAGGAAGAAAAAGATATCAGATCCACAAAGCTCAACTAAAAATGTGGAGTGGGAATGGAGGTTTTTTTGATTTCTTCATTTTAAAAGCTTTTTTTGCATGATCTGTCAGTCAATTCATAAATCTTTTACATGACCTTTAATGTTATTTTAATCCATTTGGTGCTGCTAAATGGAGCATCAAGTGACATTGAGATTATGCATTTTTGCCATGCTGGCTTCTACAGAATTGGAAATATTTTTAAAATTCCCCTATATACGTGATACATTTCACAGGGACCTCACAATGAAGTGAAAGGAAAAGGGGTTAAACAAATAGAAAGGAAACATAAAGTGAGAAGAAGTGGAGGGACAGAAGATAGTATAATCCTTTGTGTTAACTTTGCCAAAAATGGCAAGATAAAAAATCTTCTCAAGTTCATGTCCAGATTTAATCAGATTATTCAAACATAAATGTTTTCTTTTATAGTAAGATAATAATCCTATTTTTCTCTTCTGAACAACATTAAAGATATGGTTCAAGTTTTCAGAAATATCTCTTAATATGTCCAAGAGATAAACAGGTACCTTGGATAGTACATTTAAATCTTGGTAGATAAAATCTTTTATATTGGCTGATTGTGAATACAAAATCTTACTTTTTTCCTTTATACACATTATTTAGCATTCTCTGAGGTTTAAAGTGAATTGGAAATTATGAAATTATTATCAGTGATAGAGAGTACAGAAAATATATATGATTTAAATTCCTGTCATTCTGGTATCCACATTGAAAGATTTTATTTCTATCTGGTTATGGTTCCATACAACATACAATCGTGAGAATAACCCACTTCCTCAAGTCCTCCTCATTCTGCTAGTGGTGTATTCTCTGTGCTTTTGACTTTCCTTAGTTTAGATACTTCATAGGCAAAAATCAATATAAATAAAATGCTAGGAACCACTACTTTCTTTTTTTTGTTCCTTTTTTTTCTGTTACTTTTTATTTATGAGTTCTGTTGTGAAATGAAGATGGAATTTTAATCTTGGCTATCATATTTTTATTTGAATTGTGGTTTAAGAGATATCTAATTTGGTCCTTTTAAAGAACTCCTGTTTTTCAGTCTCATTTTTTTAGTTCTTCAGTCCTACACTAGTGAGTCTCAGGAGCATCTCAAGAGTTCTGTAGAGGGAAAATACATATTTCTTTCCGAGAGGGTAAATCCCTATCAGAACTTGCTTTCAAATGATTTTGTCTCTGGACTCATCACTTTGCACTAGTAACCTCCAAATTATAATCACAAAAAAGTTAGCATTTCTTTGTCATTATTTAATACCCAAGAATAAATTCCTTGATATTTTAATTGGAAGCTTAATCAGTATTCAAAGTAAAAGAGATTTCTCTTTTCCTGGATTAAATTCAGTTTCTTTTTGCCTGTATACTGAATTTGCAAGATAGAAAATGGGGGGTTTTGGTGGTTTTTTTTCCTTTTTTTTTCTCTTTTAAATTTTTTTTTTTTTACTTTGAGACTTGCCCATTGTTTCAATTTAGCAACAATTTCATATGAAATAAAAAGTTCTTTAAAGCCTATTAATATTTCTAATCACTAACCTTGTAAAACTCAGAGCCCCTAAACACCTGAAGGACCTAAGCAGATTTAAAATTGTCGTTGATTGGCAGTCCCTGAAAGTCAGTTGCTCTGCCTTTGTGATAACTGAAGTCTATTTAAGCTTTCAATCGCTTAATATGTTCTGCTAGCCAGGAAAAAAAAAAATTATCTTTAAAAAAAATTAAGATAAAACTCAGCAAAAATTCCAACAAAGCATTTTCATTTCAACTTATGGACTTTATTCTGCAAGAGTTTAAGTTAATAAGAATTCTTTGGTTTGTAAGGGAGTAAAAAAAACAATTGTTTCGATATATTTGAAATAAAGAATATAAGATAATTTCTCCATATGATTGAGAGATTCTGAAATAACTCACTGGTAGAACCCCTATGCAAATATGGGTCACCACAGGGATCTGCTGAATGCATAAAAGGGAGAAAGAAAAAAGAATCATATGCTCCTTCCTGAAACAGCCACAGCAGCTGTGTATGAGTTAAGGTTTATGTGTACTAGAGTCAAGCAGTGATGGCCTTAATGTTATTTGATTCTTGAGTGATTTCAAACATCAACAGCTCTCATCACTTTTTAATTGATAAATTTAAATGAGATCTGAGTTGCATAACTGACCAACAACCGACAAAGACAGAAACATATAATTGTAAAACAGTAACGAATGAAAAAAATTCTGGAGGTTGCCTGGTTCCAGCTCCCACTCAGGGCAGAGCTAGCTTTGAATATAGAAGCAAGTCTCAAGTCATATCAGGTTGCTCAGTCATATACAGTTAAGCACTGAATTTTTCCCAGGATGGAGGTTCCATAACCATCCTGGGTGACCTGCCTAGGAGAAAAACGTTTTTTAGGAAAAAAGTAATGAAGGATCAGTTGGTCATAAAATGGAGAGGAGGAGCTCCTTATCAGAAAAACAGCTGCTACAATTTTATGATAAGTGGCACAGAATCTACCAAAAATTATCACAGCACCTGGTACCCATAAGGAAAGCAGTATGAGGAGTCACAGCTTTTATAGGGGTCATGTTCCACTGACACTTTCTAAAACATGAGCTCAGTACCAGAGAGGATGTGAGGGGAGAAGCTGTGTCCTCCTCATCTGATATTCTGGAGACCAAAGTTTTAACCTGTGTCCTCCACAGGTGGACTATCCTAGAATGTCTTGTTGATGCAAAGTTTGGGGATTCTGGATAAAACCTTTCCTGCTTCTAGCAGTGGGAATGTTTATGGACCTCCCAAATTTTCCAAACATATCTCCATTTGGAGCAAAAAAGAGATCTGAGTTGCATAACTGACCAACAACTGACAAAGATAGAAACATATAATTATAAAACAACAATGAATGAAAAAAAATTCTGGAGGTTGCCTGGTTCCAGCTCCCACTCAGGGCAGAGCTAGCTTTGAATATAGAAGCAAGTCTCAAGTCATATCAGGTTGCTCAGTCATATACAGTTAAGCACTGAATTCAAAACATATCTCCAAACATATCTCCATTTGCAAACATATCTCCATTTGCAGCAAAAAAGGCTGCTGTGGGGTAGGGACAGGACTCCTATCTGCCACACCTGACTGCCAGGCACAGAACCCCTGACTCTCCTAGGTTAAGGACAGAAAAAAAAATCACCAAGGGTGAGGTTCATCTCACCTTTCTCCAAAAGCGCTCAAAAAGAATGGACCAATTATTTTTTTCATTTTTTATTCATGGGCTTGACAGATAGAAATTCCAATGAAGGAGCCACTTCATCTGCCTTTTTATTCTGAACTAAAAAAGGAGCCTTGGTAATTAGATTAAATTGAATGTGTATTTTTTAGATGAAAATTCTCATAGAGACTAAGGGTCAGAAACACGGTGGTATTTAAACTTTCAGCTCCTTTTTTAGGAAATGGTCTCACATTGATTTTACCAACCACCAGCTGCCTGAGTAATTTCTGAGATTTGAATCTAATTACAGTGTAAAGATCATATGTGAAGTCTGTGGCTGACCTTACTGAAATAAATCTTTCAAGAAACATTGCATCCTCTCTTGGATAATATAATAATATTTCCATGTCTGCTTCATTACTGAGATATAATAATGGGAAAATGCATTTAGAGCTTGTACTTTATGGAAACATTTTTAAATAAGTTGTTAAGATATGAATGAAAAATGTTAACATTTTAAATAGTGTAAACTGTTGTACTTTGTATTTTATTATTGATGGGGATGATCTTATTCATCTTTCAGTAATATTAAGAGAAAACTATTACTTAGAGTTAATTACTTAGAGTTAATAGATGGATGTAAAGAGCACAAGATAATATGTGTTACATTAGTTACTAACTCAGTAAAGCACTTAAGACACACGGTTGTAGTTAATTTTCCACACTTTTAACCAGGTTTGATCATTTTCTTTTAAATCCATTTTACCAAATTAAGACACTAATAATAATATTGCAAGTACTGTTTCCACATGTCTTGATAAATTTTAAAATTATTTATTTTGAATACTAATTTAAAATCTCATTTATTCTATTCACATGGACAGAATAAAATAATTTACCTCAATTATCAAATCATAGCAAGCTTCAAAGACAATCTTGCTTTGGGAAGTGCTCTCCCCTACTGCTTCTTCCTGTTTTCTGTTTTATTTTAGAAAAGCTGAGGAAAGTCCTGGAATGAATGTGGATATGTAAATGCAGAAATGTTAGAGATTCATTACTGAATTTATATCTTTACAAGAATTATTTTTTCTATAGACTAAATAGTTCTTTGATACTTGCTAAAAAAGGCATCATTTCTTAAACATAAGGTGTGATATATGTGAGATATAAAAGGATAAGAATCTTTAAACTCAGAAGAAAGGCACATGCTCTGCTAGTAAAATAGTGAAATTTAATTCATAACCATAATTGTTATTTAATAGTGATAAACTTGGCACTCTTTTTTGCCCTTTTTAATGTCACGCAAACGAAGGTTTGTAAAAAGCAACCATCCAGCTTTGGTGATTTTTTTTTTCTAAAACATCCAGGAACATTTTTTATTTGGAAACTGTTTGATTTTTCAGTGCTTTTGCACAAGCAAATTAGTGTTTCATGATAGAAATACATTTATTGGTTATGCTGCATTGGCAGATGAAGTGAACACTTTACATCCTATTAAATGATGCTAATTTTTGAGACTTGAAAAAAACAATGCCTGGAGTTGCTCAATTTCTTCCCATTCTTCTGACACAGCTCTCCCCAAATGAAACTGCACAAGACTTTTATCTTTTATCCTTTTATTCCTTCTGAAACCAGCTTCCTAGGCCAGTTGGTCTTCAAATGGGAAGTAAAATCCTGCAGTGACAAAGATCAGAGGAGGCCTCTGAGGAGGGATGAATAAGCTTTTGAAACAGTGAATAACATCTTGAGTGCTGCAGAAAAGCAAAAATGCCCAAGGAATTCCAGGTATAGCATTTACAGGGCCTGAAAGATACTAGCAAGTTCTGGAATTGATTTGGAAGTTTGCTGACTCAGATGTTAACTTAATTTTTGAACAGCTCAGGAAGAGCAACTTCAATTTATATGAGCAGAGAAAAATCAAACCCATTTGTTTACTTTCAATCTGAAAATAAATCTCCCTGATTTCATTCGCTGTGAAATTTAAATTCTGCCTTTCACCACATTAATAAGATTGCCATATGCGCATGTTTTATTAATCATAAAAGCTTATTTAATTTATATGGCTTTATTTACTTTCTGAATTAATGGTAGGGTCTATATCCAAAGAGTAAATAGCTGATATTATCATCTCTATTATTGCTTAATTCTTGCAGTGCAACAGAACCTCAAAGCCTCCAGAAACAACTGATGTCTCTGGTGCTGAGCTCATTAATGCACACAGGAAAGAAGGAAAGCAGAAGTCTGAACACAAAGACAAAACTCTTCTGGTTTGTACTTTGATGCTCTCTGCCCTGAAGTAATAATGGCAAAATCAGATTCTGGGCTTGCACAGGAAGAGGCAAGTAGGCAGAAGAATATTTCTGTTTTGGGAGTGTTCTGTTCTTCCTCTGCACCCATGGTGATACTGAGCTGCTGTCTCTTAAATACCTTCACTAAATTCTTAATTAGAATTCAGTCATATTGTCCAGTCAGAGCCTTCTCTGTGGAACACAGATTCAAATATAATTTTTTTTTTTTAGCTGAGAGTATTTTAGTATCAGGTTGTTTAAATTGAGGTGCATTTAATCTTAATTTGTAGCATCATTTCTATAAAACCCTTTAGAATAATCTGCTTCCTGACATGATTAGTCAAATGGTTTAATTTATAGTGTCTCAAAAAAAAAAAAAAAAGCTTGCTTTGCACATGAATACAATAGGGAAGTTACAGCAATACAATATAAGTCCAGGAACTGAAAACTAATTACTGCTGAACTTTAATAAAACAGATATTAGAAAGGGACATCCTACTCTAACAAAGGGCAAATATCTTGTAAGATTATTTCAAGCTGTTTCTGGTTCAGCCACTTTAATCAATACAGAAAGACAGAAGTCTTGGAAATCCTACTAATTTAACCCAACAAAGTTTCTACGACTTAATAATTAGGAGTTGTTGGGCTTTTTTTCTCCTTTTATTCGTGGAAAAATAAAAGCACTTTTTGAAAAACCCAAACCTAGCCCCTTGCCATAAACTTATATACTAAAAAGCTAAAAGGTATCTCATAAAATCATCAAAATTTGCATAACACGTTATTTCAAATGGAAGAGGTTTTGCCTCCTAGAAAAACCCTAGAAATCTACTTAGCTTTGATTAACATTTTTAAATATTATTAAGTTCAATTAACTAATTGGATTAAACTTGATTAAATACAGCTCCCTTTAGCTTCACTGTATTTTGAATCAGCTTCTGAGCGAGTTGCAAGACTAATCTAAATTACAGTAACTCACTGCATGAAATCCTGGCTCTGCTGAAATCAGTGGTAAAACTCCCCTGGACTACATTCAGGTCAGAATATTACTGAAATTGTCTCATCAAAGTAGTGCTCAGCTCAAAGGCTTCTTTGCAGCAGTAACCTAAGTCCCGATATCACCTGGGGTTCAAACTGCCTGAACGAGTTTTAATTTTGTCCCTGCTGCTCAAACAACAAAGTAAGGACTAAGCAGGGCTGGAGGTGTCCTGTGGAAATAAAACCATAAATCTAATGATTTTTTGGTTTTTTCATTGGTTCCAGATTTTCTGTGTAATGTTTGAGTCCTCTAAATGCTTTCTTTGCAGTCCTGAGCTTTACAAAATCCAGCTGGTTTGTTAAAAGTCATAACTGTAAGGTCAACAGACCACTAGCATTTTAAGTTTATTTGCCTCTCACTGTTGTGATATTTGTTTTAACATGACAGTGTGGATTTTGCACTAGCCTTAGCATTTATCAGGAGATAACTGGATTCAAATATATAAATAACTCTCTTTTGCCAAGTGCAAGGTGACTTTGTTCAAAGCAGCCTGTGTTGTTCTTGTGTTGTTCTGGAATTTTGACTATCACAGTGTTGATAACACACCAAGGTTTTGGCTGTTGTTAAAAGTGCTTGCACAATATTAAAGGTTTCTCAGTTGAGATTCATCTGTGTCCAGAGCAGTCAGAAACATCCATTTCACTTCTGTGGTTTGTGTTCTAGAGCTTTTTTGGGTTTGGGGGGCTTGTTTGTGTGTTTGTTTACTTGTTTTTCTTGTTGTGTGGGGGTTCTTTGGTTTTGAGTGTTTCTTTGTTATGGAGGTTTTTGTGACTTTTTTTCAAAATGGTCTAAAATTAATATTCTTTTGATAATAATTAACATGACTGATTAAATGGAAAGTTGGTTTCTGAGAATTCCTCTTAGGAAACAAAAAGCATAGGTATCTTGAATATAAATAAATATCTGCACCTATAGGAGAGCTAGTTAGGCAGCGTTTTTTGAATATGTTATGAATTATATTTCTGAATTTCATTTTAAAAATACATTTAGAAACCATTTGGGTTCTTTTCCATTGTTCAGCAGCTGTCGGTTTGGCTGAATAAAGTATTGCAGGTATAAATTGAATAGTAAATTGCCAGTCTGACAGTGGTCAGCAATACACATTGAACAACCTATGCAATGAAATTTCATTCTGCCAGTCAGTTCTGGGAAGTGTTTTGGAATGTAGAATGTTACTTTAGTTTAATTTTGTTTCTAATGCTGTCTATCATCTGTGTGTTTTCTTGTGTGGTGCTTTGCAAACTGAAGTTCTCTAATAATTTCTAATGCAGACATGAGTCTTTTGTATCAGAAATCATTGACTTTGTGTAATGCTCTTTTTCCCATCCCCTTTCATCTTCAGTCTGGGCTTAAAAACTCCCTCATCCACTTCTGTGTGGTGATTGTCCTGCTGGGAAGCCAAAGTCTGCAAGTGCATCCCTCAAGTCAGTGCTGTGACCTTTCTCGGGTAAAGATGTCATTAGGGTGAAAAAAGAGAGAGTATTTTGGGGAATAAAGGCTGCAACTGATGGTGCTACTGGGTTGAAATTCCCAACATTAAAAAATGGACAGCTGAGTGTGCTAGATTGGAGTAATTTACAGAAATTTAATAATCGGGTTAGCATACTCCCAGATTTATTAGTGCTGCTGCTCACGGGACTCTTTAATATGGGAAAAGTACATATTGGTCTAAAAGCTGCATTGGGATAAGAGGTATTCAAAAAGCTGGTATTTCTGGCTGTTAGCCAGAAAAGTCTACAAATTAAAAAATGGATGTGTAACTATTCATAGTGGAAAAAGTATTTCTTTCCTATGTAATAATTTAATATAAGCCACTTACTTTGAAAATGTTTTTGTTACTGTTGCTTTCTTCTTGTACATAAAACTGGTGTAAATTTCCAGATATTTAAATAGCCTTTAATAGCATCAAACCAAAACACTTTAATTTTTCATTTTCTCACCATTTCTTAATTCACCATAAAACTAACAAGTTATTTTTATTGACCATAATTTGCATATTTGACAAAATTATTATTCAACCCCCAAACTATTAAGTCCTAAATTGAATTCCACTGTCAAGCCCTTCCGGCATTATGAGGATTTACCTTTTTATTGTATGTTCTAATTTATACTGTGTTGAACAATCACACAACCTTAAACACAAGAAATAATAACCTTTTCTCCCTTGTTTGCCTGGTTTTCAGATGTTTCTGCAGAAGAGTGGTATATGTCTCTTAAGTCTTCATTGACAGACATCTAATTTTCATGTCTGGGTTCTTTAGAAATTAGTATTGTTTAAAGTCTGCTACAGATGGAACTGATTAGACCAATAAAGGGGACCTGATGTGCTGGGGAAATTATCTTTACCCTCAGAACTTGATTTGAATCTGCTTGATTTGACAGGCACTGCTGGCTCCTGCACAAAAGAAATGGAATTTTTCAGTTTGTTAGTGGGCAAGCAAATCAATTCTGTGATGCTTCCTCATTTAGAACATTTTCCAAAGTTGTTTCTGTTCAAGGAAAGAATTCAGATTCCTGATTGATTCTGCAGATATCTATGCCACAGATTTGCACAGGGGCAGGGCTGCTGCCTTTGCTGTGGTAAATGCTTGCTTTGGTGATTAAATCTAGGTACGGTGTACCAGAGTAGCAAAACTGCCTGGTGTGGTTTATTCAACATTTTCCACTTCCAGCCAAATAATTAGTTTTCAAATTTACTGTTTTATAAGCACAATAGAATGCAAATTGAACCTTTTTCATTGGGACTTGATTTATTTTCTCATGATAGATTGAGGGGGGGAAGCCAGCCATCACGTAGTGCAAATCTGACCTCTCAGTGACTCCCCTTTCACTACAAGCAAAATATTTGATCTTATCTTCTCAGCCCTAGTTTAAAGGCTTGTATTTGTGAGTAAATGTTAATCTTAGGTTATGCTCCTCAGGGATCTTGATCTTGTGTGGAAAGCTTCTGAAGATGATCCCATTTAAGTGGGACCATAAAAAGCGTGTAGTAATTACCAGGAAATGCTTCACAATTGCTGCATGGTGTTAACCCTCTGCTTGGAGTGGAAAGTTGAGACTGTGGAAATCAGGGCTTGCTGGAGAAAAAAACCACATGTGATACAGAATAGACTTTCAGGGTGAGGGAAGATTTCCTGAGCATCTTAAAAGTCTCCCAAAGAGGCATTCACCCCCTCCTAAAAATTAATTCTGAAAAGCAATCAGTATTTGAATTCCTTTCCTCTACTCATCTCTGTTGAACACTTTAATAATTTAAGGAAGAATCTCAGTGGAACTGTTGAATTAACTCTTGGGAATTGGAGGTTGAGTTCTTGTTTTTTCTCTTGTAGTTATGAAATGTGATTTGTTCATAGCAGGTTCTGAAACTGTTGTTTTCTAAAATTAAAAAAAAATTATTATGTTACTACAACCCAGTCTCTGCCTAAGCTGAGACTACTAAATTCCAGCAGCCTTGATACCCTTCCAAATGTGCCCCCAAAAAGACAAGACTCTTAAATTTAAAAATCAATAGCTTCAGTGCTTCCCAGACACAAACATGTAAAAGCTGTCCTTTCTGACAAGTGTTTGGATTTTAGACTGATGAATTGCATTTCAGCAAGAATGGAAAAAAAAAAATCCAACGCTTCTCTTCCCCTACAGAGTAACATAACAATAAAAGATTTTCACGTCTCACTTATTTTGTCTTTTCTGACTAGAATGTCGGAATTGCACACCAGTGTGAGGAAGTTATCTCAGACTATTTGTTTTCCCATCGAAGTATATATATACAAACCTCAGCGATTTTTGGAAAGAAGTTTTGAATTACAGGGGGTTTTAAGGAACTTATTCTATTGTTTCTACTTCTTTTTATTAATGAGTAAAAAACACTTAGAATAGCTTATAAATTAGAAGAAGGAGAAATTCTGCTAGAATATCATCTTTGTACCAAAGATGTTGGCCAGCTACAGAGACCATTGCAGGTGCCATTTTAGGAATTGCCTCTGTAGGTCAGCAGGTGAATTTTAAGTATTAATCCTCTCCTAAGGTGCACATGGCAGCTAGGTTAGTGTTTAAAGGTCATTCAATATCTGTCTTCAAAAGTGAATTGGAGAGTTAACCACATCTGTCTCAGGGAATTCAAACAACACCAGCCCCTGAGCACAGAAGGTAGAAATAACAGCCCTAAGTGGGTTTAATTTTCAAGGAGCTGGGCAAGCACACTTTTGGCATCATTTATTTAACTCCACTTAAATTCAAATTGGCACAACGCTGCCAGTACAGTAACTGCAGGATGGATTCCACAGGCAGGCTTTCCTAGTCATTGCTGATACCATATGAATAATAATGATGATCCTAGGTAAAAACTCAATTAGTGAACTATGCAGTGCCTTTCTGTTGATATATGCAGTATATCAGAGCACTGCAGAACAAGCAGGAAGAGCTGTTTGCATAAATTTGTCTTGTTTACCTTCACATGTTAATGGTATTTATCAAGGTCAAAGAAACAGCAAATAAAGAAGTTGTATAATCCTGTGTACAGTTTAAAAAGGCAACAAAAACCACAACCAAAAAAAAACCCAACAAAAAACATCCCAACAAGGACTGACCTTGAGCTATAAGATCCCACAGTATATATCCAAGCTTAACTTTAACTCAAATATGTGTTTTTGACTGAGTCACCTCAGCCTTCTTCAACCCAGTCAATCCATAGAGAAAAATTTACTCATGACTCTCAGAGGGAAACACAGAGTTCAGAGCCTGAAATTTCTTTATCACCCTTATTAAGAAGAGTGAACAGAGGTGAGAAGTTATTCTCGTTTACAGTTTATGAGAGGCAACTCAAGAAAGCATTTATTTCAGTATTACACCCCAGTGTCACCAGTGTAGTGTATGGTGGAGAGGAACTTCCTCTGAACAAGGTATGGCTACTGTGGAACCACAGCTCCTTTCCAACCTTTCTGTCCCTGGAGCTTAGGCCCTTTATTTCTACAGAGAAAGTTATGCTGACTGAACTTCCTAGAATCTGTAACAGACTCTGAAAATCCTAAAGTAAAGAGCACTATTAGACTGCATTTACAGCTTCTAAACGTGACTGTGATTTTTGTTCAGATTTTTTCTATTACCTATGGATTATTTATTTTCATCCAAAACCATGCACAATGTTATTTTGATCAAATACAGCTTTCACTTTAACCAAAAAATCAGACACTAATTTTGTCATATCATAAAGAGTCTCTTCTCTGTGTGGGAGGTCATCTGGATTGTCCTCTTTGGAACCAAATAGAAGAAGGGACAGGACAGGAGTGCTTAACTTGTAGTCAACAGAATTGTGTGTTACTGATAAACTGGTATGTATCAATGAATTATGGTTTTATCCCTATGACTTACGGTCCTGGGCAGATTTAAGAAATTAAGAAATCTAATTACTGAAAAATTAAGAAATGTAATGTTTTGTTTGTGGTGGGAGGATTTGTTTGTTGGTTTTCCTTTTCTTTTTTCTCTCGATATGAATAATGTCAGATGTTAGGGAAGAGAGGAGGTGAATATTCCTAGTAGATGTTTCTTTGTTTTATTATTTTAAGAATCTTACTTCCTGCAAGTTATTTTATTTCTGAAGAACAAGGAAATAATTTTGTAATACTCACCTGAAACATGGTTTCTTTAGGTTGGTGTATGCAATGTGTGTGTCTGCTTCCACCAGTTTCAAAAAATTTCAGGCTTCAATGTTTGAGGCTATCACCACAGTCTGTGCTGAGATATTTAGATGAGATGGAACTTAAAACCACATATAGACACCGTGCACAAGTGTTAGAGCTTCATTCAAACAAAACTATAGCTTGAACTACAGTTAAGAAAATGCTGAAGTACAGAAAGTATGATCTTGAGAGAGAGGTATGGCTGTAAAGAAATCCTAAACTCTTCCCTGACTAGAAGATTATACAATAGGAAAAGACCTTTGGATATTTACTTCAGAAAATGTCTATTTCAAAGTCTAAGTGTATGACTACTGTTATATTTTTTAATATAGTTTGCTATGAAAAAATCTCCCAGACATTAAATCTCACTTATTAAAATTTTAGTAATTTGTTATGGGCTGAATACCAAAGGAATTAGGCATCATTTGATTTAAATCCATGTTTGGAGATTAATATTTGAGACTGGGAATTCTTTGTTTAATTTGCAACCAAATGTACAGTTTTAGTTTAAGATTTGAAATGTCATGATCTCATGGCTTTCCAATAAGGTCAGGAGTTGATTAAACTTGCATGATCTTTAAGAAATTAGAAAACTGATCACAGTCCAACACAAAAAAAACCCTGATATTTTCCCAATTGGGAATTTAGGCATTTTATTTCTAAGAACCTTTAATATTAAAGCTTCATTGTATAAACACAAGCTATTTTCCATTTCAATCTGAACATTTGTCTTGCTAATGACTGAAATGATATCCTGATTAGAGTTGAATAATCCACTGAGGTATGAGCAGATTTTAATTTATGACTTCTTTTCTAATCAAAACCCTACATTTTGTTCTTATAAAAGACATGCTTCCGTTATGTTGTCCTGCCTGTAAAAAAAAGCAAAAAACCTACGAGAAAATGCTGTTTTCAAAACTTACTTTTTTCTGATTTGGGTGTTATGGACATTTCAAAAATGCTCCTCAAGTTGACATCTGTAATACCAAGGCACTGTGCAATTTTTCTGATTCTCCAAAATGCACTTTCAGCACTTATCTTTTAAATTATTACAAAATCTAGCTTGGAAAGTGTCTCAGTGCTACAAGTATTTCACTTATTATGCAATGATTTGTGGAAAAGGAGATTTAATGAAGAAGGGAACTATGGTCCTCTAAATCTTTCTAACAGGTTGAAGGGTCTCTGAGAAGCCCTCCCTTCCTTCTGCCACTCCATCCTCTGTCCCTTGATTCCAATGTGTCTGGCAAAGCTTGTTATTGGAGCCTGTGTCGATCATGGGAAAGTGGAATTAGGGTGAAAGTAGGTAAGGGATAAAAAAGGTGCAAAACAAGTTTTAATAATGCTGAGAAGCTTGTCACATATCCCCTGGGTGACACAGTCTGATGAGCCTGGCCTTTGGACCTGCCTCCTTTCCCAACAATCTGAAAGAAGGGAGAAGCCACAATGGCACATCTGCTTTGTTGTGTTCCTTCTCTCCAGCACCCCACATCTCCCCGTGCTTCAAGGGCTGCTGCTCCTAATCTAGTCCTTAAATTGTCACACAGCTTCACAGCATTTCTTTGCTGGGAATGCTAATACAAACTGTTCCTGCTTTTAGTTTCTACACCGCCTTCACAGCTCTGTTGTACAACTATTCAAGTGATGCCATTTCCCTGCTGGGATGAGGTTTTGGTGTGTAAATCTAAGACATCACTATAGCACCATGGTGACTGCTCAACACAACATTTTTAGAAATATTTTCATTAATAAGATGGTATACAGTGAATATTCATGAAGAAAAGATGACAGGATAGAAAGTTAGGGGATAATTTGCCTGAAAACACAGGGAAAAAATAAATTCTAAACAGTTTCATTTTTCATCATATGCTTTTAGCAAAATCCTTGCAAAGAGAAACAAACAGCGTTACCTATCACACCCCAAGGTGTTTTATACTACTTCAGAAATTATCAGAGGTTATTTTATTTAAAAGCTGAACTTAAATTTCTGCCTTCATTCAGCAGGTGAGTAGTCATAAGAAAAAAAATCCCAACACACTAATTTATTACAACCTTGCTACCAGAGCAGCTACTATCATTTATGAGGTTGTACTGAAGTCAAGAACTTCCCAACAACCAGGCTTTACTGTGAGTCAGGACTAGAGTCCAGTTTCCAGTCTTTCCGTCAGGAAAACCACATGGCTTGTATTAGGAACTACCATTGCACCGAATACAATTTTATTATACAACATAATTAACTTTCCTAGACAAAATTGACATTATGTATTAAACTTATAGAAGTCAACATAAAAAGTATGTCTTTTTTCAAGTGTATGGGTGCATTAAAAATTCATGCATCCATGGTGCTCAGATCATTTGGCAGCACTGCAATTCCTGTGCAATCACTCTTTTTGGTTCTGAATTTTGTATCTCTCTGCTCAAGCACATTCTCAAATTATGCTGATTCCATAGGCCAAATTCTGCTCTTTTCTGCAAAGTTTCTAAATTGGAGCCATCAAAACAGGGAAAAGCAGTTGTCCTATTGTAGCCTCACTTTTCAGCTGAGAATTAAATAGACCTATTCTTATTCACCTAAGTAGCATGGACTTCCAGAAGACTATTGTAACATTTTGTCATATCCATAAGAGAGAAATAATTTCATCTGATATTTTAATCTTCAGAATGGAAAACTGCAGCTCTCTAATAGCACACAGAAACATTATACAGCAGTTTTTGTACAGGAAATGAAAAGCAAAGTCTTATCCAGATAAAACTGCAGGGAAAATATAGATAGGCAGAACAAAATTATCACTTGTGATTGAAGTTGGCAAGGACAGGGAGGATAAGTCTACCCTTGTGAAGAGTGCCATGGGATCTTTAATGGTCAGTCACAAAGGGGCCTGAGTGGGCTCCATTACCCAATTACTGTACAGATAGGCTCATTAATGGAAGATTACAGCAATCAGATATGCTTCTCTTTAATTTTACTAGCATATCTACCCTCCTACCATGAATTCCTGTGCCCACAAATCAAAAGTTTTACTGGGAGGGGTGTGAGGGGAAGAAATAGTCTTTTTCTTGTCTTTCATAAATTAAATTTTGTGAATGTTAATTCTGTGCCTCTGGCAGCAGTGCAAGAAGAAGGGCACTTTTTTTTTTTGGAGTTTATCACTCAGTAGTGACTGTTTTCCCATAGAGCCAAAAAAAATCAATCTCTGCTCAAAATGCCCCTGAAGACAGGAGAATGCATTGTGTGCTTTGCTGGTTAATATGTCTACCTGATGAAAAAAAAAGAAAAAAATCAATACATTTTTCTTAAAAAGGGTTACTGCAAGAGGAGAAAGTAGTTTATTTCTTTCTGATTGATGAAACTGCATCAAAGTCAGTTATCCACCATTAAGTTCCATATTTATCCTCGCCACTCTTCAGACTGCTGGAGTGCAGTGTTCAGCCAGTACTTCCATTATAATATTAAGCCAAAGTTGAGAGCATTTGAAAAACTCAGAGAACTGGAAATTTTTATTAAAATAAATGTTTGAAAGGGAAGCATGGAAGATTTAAATAAATATAAAACATTCAACAAAAAAATGAAAGGGTTCTAGGGGCCAGAAAAGAGGTCAGAATCATGGCAGGCTGAGGTTATTCTATTTCTCAGGAGATTATACATTCATGGTATTTTCTGACAGCCTGCAGTCCCAGGGTTGCTGTTCTTTTGAATCTCAAACTCACCACTGCTCCAGAGAGATTTGGTGTCTTCCATTCCTTCTTTATTGGAGAAAACTATTTTGAATTTTAAAAATGGAGGTTAAAAAACTTGCTTATACTACCAGAGTGCCATAGTTTTAGCTTTAGGCTTCCTGCTCAAATACTAAGTCTGCTATCAGACTTAGTATAAAGTATTTATTGTGTAAAATGCAAGTATAGAAGAGTTGACAAATGGTGAGACACTGGAACGGGCTGCCTGGAGATATTGTGGATGCCCCATCCCTGGAAGTGTTCAAGGAAAGGTTGGATGGGGCTTTGACCAATGTGATCTAGTGAAAGGGGGTTGTAACAAGATTATCTTTAAGGTCTGTTCCAAGAAAAAACATTCCATGATTCTTGGAATGCATGACAGATAGTCATATTCCCTCTTCAGGAAAACAGGAGGGACTTATTTCCTCCAGTTTAACATGAATTTCAAGTAAGGGAATTACTGCCCATCCTTAGTGACCAATATATTCAATATATATAGAATCATGGAATCATTAAGGTGCTGTTATGTCACCCAGTGCAGCCTCATCTCCTGAAAAGGTTTGCAAGTAGGAAAAGGTTGAACAAGGTCCAGGTTCATATTTTAAGTGTTACTATTATCTACAATCAGCCAATTTGCCAAGGAAATACAAGTACAGAATTGGGAAATCAGAGAATTGGGTTTATATGATTTCAGGCATAGCATTATTCCCTTTACAGTTTTCCATGGTGAAGTTTCTACTCAACCATGATGTTAGCAAAGTTGTCATGAATGTCACTAAAGAGATTGAAGGGCAGGGCTCTGCAGAGGAGTTTCCTTCCTCCCAACTCTGGTGTACTGCAAGCTTTGTGGTTAGAGTTTCAACACTAAATATCTTTTATCATGAAATAGGAATAAAAGAGAATAATGTACGATTTGTTTGTTGGCTGGGAAATACTGCTGAGTTTTTAAAAGTTTATCCAAGCCAATTAATGTCAATAAAAACTTCCCTAAACATATTCACATGCTTTGCATCAGTCCTCTATAAGTTACAAATTTTTGCATAGGCTAAACTTACATACAATCAGATCTAGACAAAATCCATCTGTCTCCATGTCTATGAAGAAAAATCTGTGACTGGAAAATTTCTTGGAACTGTCATCTTTCTTCCCTCCTTGGTGTTTCTTTGAGAGTTCAATAGCATTTTCCTTTACCCATAAGATCTTGCCTTAATCCTTTTCTTTCTCTTTTGCTTCTGAAATCATCTACACGGAAAATATTTAGTCTAAGTAGGACTAATATTATTTTTTAAACCACTCCACACTGGCTAGGATTGCTAATCCCCAGTTTGGTTTCTCTTGATATCTCAGACCCACAGATTAACCTCTGAATGAACAAACTGAAGGCTTTTTGGAGGCAGTGTAAATTGCTCAAATTTAGGGGCAGCAAATTGTTAGACTTACTCTTTTTATTTTTTTTTTTTTTTTTTTTTTTTTTTTTTTTGTGATCTGCTATGCAGCAATGGATCAGAAAGTATATCTTTTCTCTTTAGTCTGTGGCTTTACCTTTTTTCTTTTCTCTGCTGGCATCCAGCCTAATCCTTCTACTTCTTCAGTCAGATGCAGAAAATGCAGTAATTCACTGTTTTCCTTCCTTCATGCTGTGTAGCTTTGGTATTGTTGAGCGAAATTACATTGTAGAGTAATGTGGGATAGAGCATTATACAGGAAAGTGCTTTTTAAAAACAAGTCTTTGTGCAGTAAAAAGTGGTGCTACATGGCAAATAGCTCGTGGTAATGATGATGATAGGAATCATAAACATAAAAGAGGAGGAGAGAAAAACAAGGTAAGCAAAAATTAGCTCACAGAGTTGAAAGCCTGCCTGGTCTAGTGTGAGCCACCCAAATGTAAAATTACAAGAGAAATTACCATTGAGAAGAATATTTTTTAATTAGCAACAGTCACATTAATTGTCATGATGTATCTGTTTATCTCTCAACAAAATAGGTAAAGCATAAATTCTATTCCTCTTTCTCATCTTAACTCATTTTTTTGATTGCATGAATAAGCCACCTCCTAATTAATTTTAGCTATGTTAATTAATAGCTATTAGACTACAGTGAAGCTATTTAGCCACAGCAGATATATTATTTAGAGGTTGTAATAACCCTAAGCATTCTCATTATTATCAATCTGAATAGACATAGATCTGCACAGACAAATGCAGCTTCTACAAAACCTTAAAGCCTGTAAATACTAGAGTTTACAAGCAACAGCCTGAGATGTTGTAGATCCATAAGCAACCTCTCTGGCAAGTCAAATGAAAGTTACTTTTGTGATTAAGAAAGGATAACTTCTCACTGGACTCCATTAAAACTATCCAACAGAAGAGGAAGGTAAAATTATTAGAAAACTGTTTTCAGAGGGACTGAAACCCTTACAGCAAGACCTGGGCTCTTGAAAAATGGAGTTCCAAGAAGGATGTTGTTTTCTGCTCTGTTTAATTTGTATTTACCTAATGCTGTCCTTCCAAGAATTTACTTCACATCTCCTAGTATCCAACAGAGTAACAGTCTCAGATAGGGCTCCTTCACTCCTGCCTCTCAAATTATGTTACAAAATTATTAATGAGAGATGAAGAAGCAGATTCTTTTATCAAATGTCGTACGATAAATGAAGGATTTCAGTCCTTGCTTTACTGATTGGTTCAGTCTGTTTTCCTTTTTCTTGGCCCATATATTTTGAACATAGTTAAAAAATCACTCTTTGCTGTAAGAGTCAGAAGAGGTGATTTGGGAGATGATGACTCATGCTCAGGAAAGCCAGCAGACAAAGCTTTTGCCAGCGATAGACAATGATTCCAACACCTCCTCCACAACACAGCCAGAAAATTAGTGTGGGGAATATAACACTGCACAGCTTAAGACATAGGAGAGGTGTGAGACAGAACACATTTTATCTAAAAGTGGGATGAGTGGGGATATTCAATAGGAAGGAGGAAAGGTCAAGAAATCTGGGATGGAAATCTTGGCTGAAGGATGCAATGTGTAGGGAGTAGATGAGAGAGGAGAACAGTAAAGTGTGGTGAGAAGAAGTAAGAAGATATCTTAAGCCGTAAAATAAATGCATGCAAAAATCAGAGGCTGTCTTGTATTCAGGACCATTCTATTTTTAGGGACTGCTGTATTTAATAGAAAATGCAATTTGAGGTATAAATTCTCATTCATCCTTTTGGAATCTTCCTCTCTGTAGATATTGAATTCCTCTCACAATAACTGCCAAGCTTCTTTTCCTGCACAGGGAATGTGTATGAGAGCTTCATCTGTCAGCTGATATATTTGGGGATAAGATAAGGTCAGAGGAGGAAGAGAAAAGGTGGATTTCATATACTGAATAAGAAATGCAAACAAAGATTTAGGAACAACAAAATTACTTCAGAAGTTATTGCAGGCACATTTGGTAATGTGTATACATGCAAAGTAAATACTTCATTATATTGGAGTGAGAAAGTTCAGAATGTCATTTGCAGTAGCAAGTGTTTCCAGACATGATAAAAGGAATAAAACAATGCAGATTCTGAAAGATTTGGTGAATTTCTCAGAGCTGTAGTCTCACCAGTGAAATTCTCTCAGCCTAAAAAGTAGAGGTTTAGAGTAGGAAATAGCATTTCCTGTAGAGATATTGACAGAACTATTGTGTTGCTGACTCTTGCATGTTCCTTTCCCATCTTCCCATTTCCTTGCTTCCTCCCATCCTCCCCTTATCTATATATTTTGACTATGCTATGATTAGGACATGAGTTTAATATAATATATGCCTACATAATCTCCAGTAGATCAGGATACCTCTCTAAATAAGGCCTGTATTCTTCATTCCTAATAATTCCATGTGACAAAAGCCCTGCAGGTGTTTTGCTGTGAAGGTGGTGAGGGGGAGGGAGGGGAGAGGTGTGTGTGTGCCACGGATCACAGCAAAACTCTGCTGCAAATGCTTCTCTGCCAGGATCAAGGATATACCTGCATAGCCCCCTGTGACTATTCAGCAGCTGATGAATGCACACTGGGCCTCCTCCAAGCACCTTATAATTGATCTGGAGCAAATGTGCACAAAGATATCCCACTGCTTAACGAACTGAAGCCCTGCTGGTTAGTACAAGTATCACTATGCTAACCTTCCTCCTTGGCTGATTTTAATCTTCTGGCTAGATCACACAGTTAATTGTTTCTCATTTATCCATATTAGAGGAAGATCATATGAAATCCATGTAAATTAGGCTGTGGGAGACTCATTTACTACGTTTACAGAAAACTTGCAGAGAGATTTTTGCCAATAGAACAGGTTTTTTGTCTGGTTCTGACAAAGATCTGCGTGGTGTGGTGTGCCCAGGTGGCCAAGAGGGCCAATGACACCTGGCCTGTATCAGCCATGGTGTGGCAGCAGGACAGGACAGTGACTGTCCCCTGTGCTGGGCACTGGTGAGGGCACATCTTGCACCCTGTGTTCAGTTCTTCTCATCTTGCACCCTGTGTTCTTCTCACCACAAGAAGGACATTGAGGGGCTGGAGCCTGTCCAGAGAAGGGCAATGGAGCTAGGGAAGGCTCTGGAGCACAAGTCTGATGAGAAGTAGCTGAGGGAGCTGGGGATGCTTAGCCTGGAGAAAAGGAGGCTCAAAAGAGAACTGAAAGGAGTTTGTGGCCAGGTGGGGTTGGCATCTCATCCTGGCTAGCAAATGGCAGGACAAGAGGATGGCCTCAGGCTGCACCAGGGGAAGTTCAGATGTGATATTAGGGAAAATTCCTTCACTGAACAGGTGGTCGGCCTTTACAGAATGGGCTGCTCAGAGTGCAACCACTGTCCCTGAAAGTATTCAAAAAGACACACCAGACGTGGCACTTGGGGATGGTGGTGGGCCTGGCAGTGCTGAGCCCAGGACTGGACTCAGTTCCAAACCCTGTGATCCTGTGTGCCCCATGGCATAGGTTCAAGGAGCTGCTGCTCTGCTGCAGGTGTGCTGGTGGCAGTAGGAAAATTTCCCTATGATATTTGAGGATATTGACTGTAGCTTGCATTTACCTACTCCTTCCTCTCCTGGATGCGACTGTCTTGAAAAGCAGTATTTTTCATAGATTGAATCCATTATCCTTGCCTGGAAAACCCCTTGGATTACAAAAAGGACATTGTTCTCTGTGGTAGGTTTTATTTCTGAACCTCCTGCCACATATTAGACATGAGCTTCTGCTCCTGTGGGGACCTGTGTAGTAACTGCAATTGAAAAAAATCTCCAAACCTAGACAGAGAATTTGGAGTAAATGTCTTTAATTTTTAAGCATGATACCAGGCAATTTGGTTGAAATTTACTAGTGTAAAGTTGTAAACAAGGTCAAAATTCAATTTCCCTCTCTGTTTGGGCTTTGGAGGGTAGGTGTCTTGGGTTTTGTTTGGTTTTGTCATTTTGGCTGAGGGTTTATTGTTTGATTCATTTGCTTTTGTTTTCTTGAACACATTTGATGCTCTGCTGCCCTTTGCTTTGTAATTTTCCTACTCTGAGTTGCCTTGTAATTTTCTTACTCTGAGTTTGTGCAGCCTACAACTGAAGCATTCATCCTAAATTATAATTTATTTTTTCCCACTTTTACTATAAACAGATTAAACATTTATACACAGATAGCAAGGAATTGATCTCTTTGATCTCAGACCTTCCTCCTTTTTTTTTTTTAATGAGATGAAGTTTGTGTGCTATGAAGCCATTTCATTTTTGCAAAGGAAGTGTAATGAAGTATCACATAAAGGATTAACATTTTACACTTGCTTTACAAAGCATGGTGATAAATAATCAGCAGCTCTTTGCCTTGTAGTGTGTGGAATCATGCAGTGCCTATTTCATAGCTGTCTAAAAGTGCCTACTTGGTTTCTGTTTTTCAGGACTGACTAGTTCTGCATAATTTCTGCATTTAGGAAGTCAAGCTATGAATCCCTCTTAAAGAAGCCCAGTGCTTTGTATTAAATATAAATATATAGTCATTTCTTGCTTTTGTGATCATGGTGTCTCTGAATGCTGACTGGGAACTGAAAACCTGTAGGAGGAATTCATCCTGATGTATGGATACCATGGGATGTCAGCATCACCTCCACAGTAAGAATGTTTGTTTTTGTGGAATGGTTTGGTCCAGCGGACTGTGGCAGTTCTCTCAGTCCCCATTCCTAGGGTTCTTCAAGAAGGGCAAATCACTGTAGTTTCCAGGAGTTTCCAGCTCACACGTGTTCAGATGTGCCTTGTCACTGTGCCTGGTGTGCTTCAGCCACAGGCAGAGGTTGGAAAATTTAATGCTTTGACAAAAAGGAGCAGGGTAGTGGGAATCCCAGCCTGAATCCTGCATTTGTCCTGAGAGAGTTGTACACACCGTGATTCCTCACCCATGGTGCTCTCATCTTCTCTGTAAGACACCTCTGTAAGAAAGCACAAATTTGGGTACATTGGACAAGAACACCTTTTCTTTCTGGGTGAATGACTCGACTTCTCAGGAATGTTCTGTCTTTATTACCTGCAATGCAAATGTATCTTTCTAGGCTAGGAATGTACCGCCTTTTCCTGGTTTGAAAAAGTAAAGCTACTTTAAAAAAGAAGTTGATCTTGGCTGATTTTAAGGTTCTTAGAACAATCTGGAAAGCTGAGGTATTGATTGTAGGTGCCCTTGGTCTGGCAGGGGCTGTGAGGGGTGGCCATGGCTCATCTGTAACACACTGGACTAGGGGAAAAGCATGAGGATGAAGGAACTGCTGACAGGAGTTGCCTTACACTGACCACAGCCTTCAAGTCAAGTCTGTTGCAAACACAAGCTTTTCAATCTTAATTTTAACCTCCCTGTCCTTTGAGGACAGGAAGTAAGAAATCAGCTGGGTGGTTTGGTAGCCAGATTAAGTGAACTCACCACCAGACAGATGTCTTGGGAAGACCTTTATGCACCTTAGTTGCATGGTAATGCAACTGTTTTTTGCTATTCTATTACTGTGCTTCAGTGGTATAAAATCATCCAAATGACATGGGAATTATTTGCATATAGTCTTGGTTAGTTGAGGGGAAAAGGAGGGCATCAGTGTGAAATCTAGTTGAGATAATTACTGCATATGTGAAAATGTTAACACATAAGTTCTTCCAGATCCAATGATTCACTCTGTGAACTGTTCCTTTTTATGCTACTTTCACTGAAGAAATGTTGCCTGTCTATAGTTTATCTCTCTTTGTTCTTCTTTCAGCCAATATAGCTTTGTAGTGATGCAGAAAGAAAGGACACAATGTACCTAACAAGATAGGAAAAATCCTGACATTGTCATTGTATAAACACATGGCATAGGACAAAACCTCGTGTTTTCCTGTTTCAAAACATAAGGTTTATAAGCACATTCAGTAATTTGCATGTGCCCACAGAAATCTGTACTGACTTATTCTATTTTAAAGCATAAAGCAAAAGAGCCTGATCTTCAGTGACTTTGTATCAGCAAGAGTCTGGTCTGACACAGAGTGAACATCAGATTCTATATGATCAGTGGCAGGGTACAAAGAAATGAAGGTAATAAGCAAAACAGGGATCTTTTACATGTCCAAAACCCATTATGAGAACACTACAAAAGACTTCTATGAAGGCAGAAGGGAAGCAACTTAATGCTTTTGATCATTATTCGTATTTTAAATGCAGCATTTAACTAACTCAATAAAGCAATTTTTTTCATGAAATTTAAGATAAAGAGTTAAAGAAATTCTGCAGAGTTCAGACCCAGCCAGACTAGATTATTGTGTCTATTTTGATGTACGTTTTAAAGTAGATATCCTCAGATTTTTGTGAACACTTTAATTCAATTCTTCTTATGTCAGGTATAAGCTACTTTTTGGGCTGTGTCTCCCTCCAGAGGCATTTTTATGAGAATGTGCGACTAGTTTTTGATTTTATGAAGCTGAAGGAAAAATGGAAAATTATGCCTTGTTTACAGTGCAAGAGGTAATTATTTATGCAGCATAATATTTTGTTGAGCTCACTTTCAGGCTGAAACAGGCAATTCTAAGGATCACAGTCACTATCATGACACCTTGCTGGGACAGCAAAAATCAGTATTGGTGATATTGAATATCAGTAACATTGCAGAAATTTTCAGCAAAACTGAAGTTTAGCCATGTATTATTAAAATCAAAGTGGTAGTGGGGAGAAAGGCTGTCCTTTAATGCAAGTCACTTCCAGTTAAGTACTGCAGCGATTCTTACTCTTGCTCTGCCATGCATATATTTCTGTGTACTGAATACAAACAGAGTCTACTACATTTTTAGGGCTCCTTATTCTTCTGAAGAAGGGTAGAAACCTTAGTTTCTCCCTAATCATGAGGAAAGGAAAAAAGGAAGAAACAAGGGCATAGACACCAATATGCAGCCTGAAGATGTAGAACTAACCCTGATCTCATCCCCAGGGATTTTCAAGTACCTGTACAAAATGCTTCCTCCAGCTCTCTGAAGCTCATTCCTTACTTTTACACACCTCAGTAAAAGGCCATACTATTGATTACCCTTGCCCTTTTGCTCAGTTTGCTTGTTCACTAGAAAATCCTTCCACATGTTGAAGAAGATATTTTCCTCTTATGTCTTAAATAGCTTTCTCTGACTCCTTTTGTACAGTTTATTTTCTTTGTGTTTCTGTGACAACACCATCTAAATTGTTAAAACTAATTCCATGACTTTACTTATTCTAAACTGAAGGGGAAAAAACCCAACAGAAGCTAACAAATAATAAACAGCCAACCAAAAAACCTCAAAACAAACCCCACACCACCTTTTTAATTGAAGTGCCAAATTTTGTTTCACCCATTGTGATCAACAGGCTTCCAAATCTCCTTCAAAGATTGTTTTCCCGTTCTGTGCCTAGGATAGGGCTTCGCAAAAGAAATATCCTGGAAATTCCTCATCTAATTTAAAGAATACAAATAAGATATAAAATAAGTACATCTGTTTTATATTTGTTTACATTTGTTCACTTTCTAAAATGTCCACCTTCGATTATGAAAAAAAAGCTGAGAATTTTGAATGCATCTCTTAGACTCAACAATTTAGATATGTTAGTTTACTTCAGCAAATGGTCAGACAATCATCGTTTTCAGCTGAAATTAGGTATAATAGGGCAACATGCTCCTATGCACACACTGCTTGGGCATAGAAAGACTGACCAGCTGCATTATGAGCATGTCTTGTTAAATATTTGTTGTCACAGTTGGTGTCAGTAAACTGAAGTTTCAAATGTAATCTTTGTTTTTCTAAATATTTCTTTAGCTTCTGGCTTAGTGACCTTCTTTTTGTCTTGTTTTTCCTGTTCCTTACTCTCCTCTCTACAGCAATATATCACTGCAGCAAACAGCTCATCACAGCTGTCACACTGAGAACTTTCCAGAATTGTGAAGTTTTGATGTCTCAGCAAATCAGACAGTATTTTCAGTTTAGTACATGGCAGATTGCTTTTTAGAATGGGCTGGAAGACTTAGTAATGGAATATGGTGCCTTTCAGCTACTTAAATCTATTTCAGTTTGATAGTGACAGAAAATTCATTACCACCTGTATTGTGAATAAGTGCAGATATTTGGCGAAAGGGTGGTCTCTGTTTTTCTTCCCATATTCAGAAGTTCAAAAAGGTTTCACTAAATTCAGTTCTTTTAGGATTAGCCATTACTTGGCTAACTTTAAAGTAGCCAAGGAATGGCTAATCCTAAAAGATGATTCAACTAAAAATGATATTTTTCCTACCCTTTCAGTTCAGGGAACACTTCAGTGTCTGAGAACTGGGCAAAGTCAGTTCTGAGTTGGACCTAGAGAAGCACAGGTAATCATAGAATCATAAAGCAGTCTGGGGTTGAAGATACCTGAAAGATCATCTCATTCCAAGCCCCCTGCCATGGCACAGACACGTTTCACTAGACCAGGCTGCTCAGAGCCCACCCAACCTGGCCTTGGGGTGGGGCATCCACAGCTTCTCTGAGTAACCTGTTCCAGAGCTTCATCACCGTCACAGTAAAAAAAATCTCTTCCTAATATCTACTCTAAACCTACCCTGCTTCAGTTTAAAACCATTCCCCCTTGTCCTATCAGTACATGCTCTCATAAAAAGTCCCTTTCTTACTTTCCTGTAGGCTCCCTAAAGGTACTGAAAGGCTTCTCTAAGGTCTCTCCAGAACCTTCTCTTCTCCAGGATGAGCAGCCCCAGCTCTCTCATCCTGTGTTCACAGCAGAGCTGCTGCATCCCTCTGATCACCTCAGCGCCTCCTTTGGCCTGGCTCCAACCTGTGCTTGGGATTGCCCTGACCCTTGTGCAGGACCTTCACAATATTCCCCTTCACAGCTAAAAGGGCTGAAGTTACAGTTTAGTTTGGGTTCATGGAGCAAAGTGAGAAGTCTGTTACTCAATCCTTGGAAGAGCCACTGCCCAGCACTACCCTGAGCACTCTCAAGTTTGCTGCATTAATTTTGAGTCCTCTGTTCCATCCAGTTTCTACATGTACAACCATGTAGGAAGTTAGTTTAGTACTTTTGTTTCCCTTTATTTCCTTTAGTTTGAATATTTCATTCAACTCTGGTATTTTGATCTTCAACACTTCCTCAAATTTTGAAGAACTTTTGATCAGCTTTGGTCAGTAGCCAGGCAATCTCCAAAAAGAATGTGTGTTTATCTTCCAGATTTGTGTCTCTAATACTTTCAAGGTGCTCTGAGTTTTGCAAATGCATGGGGTATGCTCAAACTTAGCTGATGGAGATGAAAAGTTAATAATACAAATTAGGACTGGTACAACTTTATTTCCCAGTAAGATTTCCTTGAATATGTTAACGTTTGACTATTGTTTTCCCAACAGTGGATTTTTAAGTCTGGGAGACACAAATGAGTTCTGAAATGAGTTACCCAATCAGTTTTTCAAAATGGCTTTGCTGATCATGAGATTGTGTTATCTTCACAATCTGAAGATAATTCTGGAGATTTGTATATGGCTGAACCCATTTCTGCATTATTTACTCCTAATTTTGTATTTACTTATGCAAACATAAGAATGAGCAATGGTATTATAAACTCTGCTATTAGCATTCAATAATACCTCCTGTTGTTTTGTTGGATCCCCTTTACTAACATTTTCACAAATGGTAATTTGCTTTTTGTAATAAAAGTAGTTAGAAGTACTTATTTACTTAATAAACCCACACATCTTTACAGAAGTCATTGGGGTTGCATGAAGTCAAGAATCTGTCTTTATGTACAGTGAATCATCAAAAATGGTTCTGTCATACACATTTTAAAAGACTGCATAAAAACATTTGCATAATACAGTCATAATAGAGCTGCTACACTGTGATCCATCACGTCAGCTCTCAAACATTCTCTGCAGGGTTTATGCTCTTTTTGCTAGGAAAAGAAAAAAATAATTTACTGCACTGATCTTATCTCCCTACATGGTGCTAAAATGTACAGTGTTCATACTTTTTTTTCCAAAGCTATGAAATGGAAAGTATGTTTATCCTTCTTAAATTTCGTAGGAAGAATGAAAACTCTTAGAAAGACAAATCAATAGATTTACCCTTTTCCAGTGGGAAAATCACTACCACAAGTTGCCATTTAAGTTTGGTACTTTGCCTGGACTGTACACACTGTTTATCACACAAAGTTAATAACAAGATGTCAAGAAATAACTCTTTGCAGCCTAAATTATTTTGCATTAAAAAAAAAAAAGACAATCACTTTTATTCTTGATCCAATTGAAATGTGTTTTTTTCCTTTAAAAAAGAAAAAGCTCTGTTCTCTGTGGAATGGAGAAAGCAAATGGTGTAACAGGTAAACTGTGCTGTGCATCTCTTGCTATGGTTTTACCAAGCTGTGAACACAATGTGGTGCTGGCTGTTTGTCACAGTGTAAATTCTTACCTTATCCACTGCCTGTCCCCTCTTCTCCCACCACGTATCAGTATGTACAGCATGTTTCACTTGTTGTCCACAGTCAAGATCTGCTGGTATATGTTACATCCCATTTTCAATTAAGGAACATTCAATTTCATGTCCATACTTACAGACTCTGAATGAAGGCTCATAGAAAATTTCACTGCAAAATTAGAAGGAAAAAAAAAACCTCAAGCACTATCTCTTTCCTGCTACTCCTGGGAAAATGAGAGACTAATTCTTGTGTCTCTCAGCCTTTGGCTTAAGAATGATGGATATGTGTGTGGCCCTGCTTCCTAGTCTGAGTAATACAACCCTTTTTCTATCACTGTGCACTTTAAGCAGATACACTCTGTAAGCCACACTGAGGAAAACAGTTTAACCCTACCTTATCACAGAACTAAAACACATCATCACTAAACTCCCCTGGGAGTTTGCAAAAATGGTCTGTGTCCCTTCGAGGAAGAAAGCTTAATGAAAGAATCTTTAAATGTTATCTCTAAAACTCACTGCACAATGCAGGGAGACATGGAGTCTGGGCAAAGAAGTCAGTGTGTCAGGGATGTCTAGCCCTGAAACAGATACGAAGGGAAAGCTGTTAACCAAGACTTGCAAAATATTTCCATTAGATACTCCTCATTAGTCCTGTGACAGCCTTCTACTATTGTACATTTGACATTCAAATCTGTAGGTTTTGCATTATAGTAATCTTTTAATTGATGTTTTATCTCATCAGTTTTATAAATGTGGTTTATTAATGAGTGTAATTTAAAGAAGTTATGAACTATATTACTTGAGTTTTAAATATTAGTGACAGTTTCAAGCCTGTCAATCAGAAATCTGAAATGTTTAAAATGTTTAAAGATGCCCTGGACTTTGATTTTTTCCAGTTACATTTGTATGTAAGAGACATACATTTGTAAGAGAGCTTAAGGGACTTTTTGATCATTTAATCTGATGTAATGCATACCATAGCCCTTCAAATCACAGAATATCCAGAGTTGGAATTTGGAAGAGTTGGAAGGGACCCACAGGAGTGCAGATCCTGGCCCTGCACAGAACATCCTCAAGAGTCATACCATGTGCCCAAGAGTATTTCCCAAACACTTAAACTCCAGCAGGCTTGGTTCTGTGACCACTTCCCTGGGGAGCCTGTTCCAGTGCCCAACCACGCTCTGGGTGAAAAACCTTTTCCTGATACCTCCCTAAACCTGCTCTGACACAGCTTCAGGCCATTTCCTCAGGTCCTGTCACTGGGCACCAGAGAGAAGAGATCAGTGCCTGCCCCTCCTCTTCCTCTCCTGAGGAATTTGTGACAGCAGTGAGGTCTCCTCTCAGTCTCCTCTGCTCCAGGCTGAACAGACCAAGACACCTCAGCTGCTCCCCATAAATCTTCACCTCTGCTGGACCTGAATCTCATAATCAATGAGGACTAAATGCACAGATTTTTCCTACAGGTATTTCATATCCGAAGTCTCGTGTTTTAATGGTAACTGTCTTGGTATTTTTTTTTTTAATTTATTTATTTTTTTGGTGTATGTTTTTGGTTTTTCCTTTAACTAAAAACATTTCTAATCAACCACAAGAAAATAGTAAAATGAACTAAATGAAGACCAGAAACATGAGACTTAAAATATTATCATACAGTACAGGTAGAAATGCTACTAAATACTGAAGATAGTACAGACTGTCAAACAAAAATAGACCCAGAGGATTCACAAGTCATAACCATGATGTTTAAATTTCAGTCTTTTAGGAAGACCCTAAGTCTTTTCTCAAAGATCTTACCATCTTCTCCAGCACACTCTCTCCTTGGCTTTACTATCTCAGTCAAATGTTGACTTGCAGCTAAGCTCTCAACTATTTCTCAATTTTCCTCTAAACTCGATGAACAGACTGGACTCTACAGGATCCTTTCAGCTCCCTTCAGCATTTATCCCCTTTTTTTCCCCTTTTTTTCATTTAAAGTTTAGACTTGATAAATGGCTGCATTACTGTTGTGGCCAAATTTTATATGTGTTCCTTTTGTTCTGAATCATGGTGTTCTGCTAAAGGCCTTGAGAAAACTGTAGCTCTAGGCAGAAAGATCTGTTCTGTTCACATGATTTGATAGGCAAGGTTTCATTAAAGCATGTTGCAGAACATCATTTACACTTTAGCTTTCAGTTTTGTATTGATGAGCTTCCTGAATCGAATCACTATTTTAAACCCAGCAGAATGTCAGGCTAATTGCTATAAAAACTACTGTAAAAGCGGATGTACCACATTTGAAGTATCCTAAATCTTTGGAATATCTGCTTCTGCAGATATCCGCTTCAGTACTTCTGGTTCTTGGAAAGAAGTGGTCTGGAGTTTGAAATATTTAAAGTTTGAAACACAGTGTACACAAACAAGATTTATCATCTCATGCTAAAAACACTGGATTGAAACTCTGAGAGCTTTGCCCATTTCCCAAACAGATATCATAGAGAACATGAAGTAAATCTCCCTAAGTTTCTGCTCTCTGTAGAGATTTCACTTCTTTTTTTTTCCCCCTCCATATCTATCAATCTCACCTCTATGGATTGCAAAGAGGAAACTGTTCCTTACATAAAAAGGGTGGGGAAAAGCCCTGTCAGGAAGGGGTGCTAAACTTGGCCAAGACTTCTAGGCATACCCCATAAAAATGTTTGATTCTGCACATAAAGGACTGGGCAAAAGAGGCGCAGGGCAGTCATGTGTGTTAGGTTTTTTGGTTTGATGGTTTTTAGTTTGGTTTGGTTTGTTTTTTTTTAGGGGAGAGGAATAGTTGAATGACCTCTTGGATGAGGGACTGATGTGGGTGATGGTTACAGGAGCTGAACAGGAGCCAGCAGTGCCCAGGTGGCCAAGAAAGCCAATGGCACCTGGCCTGTGCCTGTACACTAGAGTGTGGCCAGCAGGACCAGGGCAGTGATTGTCCCTCTGTACTGGGCACTGGTGGCCACACCTTAAGTGCTGTGTCCTGTTCTGGGCCCCTCAATCCAGGAAAGACATTGAGGTGCTGGAACAGATCCAAAGAGGGCAACAGAGCTGGTGAATTTTCTGGAGCATGAGGAGCAGCTGAGGGAGCTTGGGCTGTTTAGCCTGAAGAAAAAAAGAGTCTCAGAGGAAAGCTTATGGCTCTCTAAAACTCCCTGAGAGGAGGCTGTAGCCAGGTGGGGAGTTGTTCTCTTCTCCAGGCTGTTTGTCCCTTGTGCAGATGTCTGAATTTATCCTAGTACTTCCATAATTCTATGACATTTCACATTTTGATAATCACCTGATTACCAGGTGAATAAGTACTGGGCAGATTTTCAAGCTGCACAAAGGCCCCACCTGCCAGAGGGGTTTAAGGATGATCTGTAAGCATTCTCATAAAAAGAAGAGTTGCTCAGAGTTCTGTATAACCTAATTTTGCTGATCCAATACAACCACTATAGATACTGGAATATTCTTCCCTATTGTCTACTGCTGTTAGGGGGAAATTGTGAGGAGGGATTATAAAGGATTATAACAATTATCCAGGATCAAAGGTGAGAGAAGAGCCTCCAGGCCTCCAGAGGTTCTCCCAGTAGCTGTCACTGGGGACACTTCTCATGTAGATAGTAGAAACATCAAAACACAGTCGCTCCATCAAACAGAAGCAGATCCTCTGAAATATGGCACATCTATTTTCCAAAGTTTATTCCAATAAAAACTGCCTTGAATACCCTGCTTCTAATACAAATTACTTCCTCTGTAAGATTTTACAGCCAAACTACACGGCACAACATTTTGTGTTTCATTTGGAAAGTGAATGCCTTGGTTTTGCTTTCAAAGGAAGGAATTATAAGAAAGATGAATCCCCAAATAATTATCTACTGATGCAAATGGAGAAATTGCTAGTAAGGTGAACAACATCAGTAGCCACTTGCCAGAATAAAAAATGCTATTTCCCCTTCTTTTGCATTTTAAAATACTGATGCAGCAGCAGATGTCTAACACCTTCAAAGGCATGAAATTCAAGCATTAAAATGCTGTCTGAATGCTGTATTTGTTTGTTCCACTCATCCAACTATGACCAGGCCCCTGCAATTTTTCTTTCTTAAAGTAAATTTGCAAATAGGATTCAGAGAACTCCATTAGCTTTAAAATGCTATTTAGAACAGTGCACCAAGTGTTGTGTCAAGGGTGAGAATGGGCACTCACAGGCTTGAAATGCCATTTTTCTTATTTTGTTTTTCCTCCTGCTACATGGATCACTGCTCTCTGTGTGATGGCCCCAGCATGCTCTCTGCCATGTAGTTAACATCATACCCACCCTGGCAAATCACTGGAGCATGCAGCTGGCCCACAGGAGTCAGGCAGGTGGCCTCTTATTAGTGTATTGCATGGCTTTGCAGTTTTTCTACAGCTTGCTTATTGAGGCATCAGTCCTGCAAATACATCTCATACTTATCCCTTTAACCATTAGTCTATTCAGCCCCTCTGAAAATTAACAGAATCAACTGATGTGACAGTATGCAGAGCATGTCCCTGTCCTGAAGTGCTTAGGAGTAGTGGCACATGTGTAAGAGTGGTTGGCATTTATTGCAAATAAGAAATGGAGAAAAGAAGAAGCCCTTTTAAAGAAAAAAATAAGTAGGATGGAAAAAAATCCTCCTAGGTTTTTTCTTTTTGCTTTCCAAGATGTGTTGTATTTTAATTTTATTTAATCTCAATACAACTAGAAGAAGAGAAACGCTTTAAAAAAAATGAAATTTTACAGTGTTGCTCAGTAGGCATCTCTGATTATTGCTGAATAAAAGAGAGGCAGATCTGGCCGTTATTATTTTATTTTAAAATAAAAATATGCATATATAAAGAGGAAAATGCTTGTGTATATATACACATATGCACAATATCTGTCTAAACACATGCATGTGCAAGGTTGGGGTTTTGTGGTCTTTGGCTTAGTTTGTTTTAAATCATTTTTTGGACAAGAGGCTCCAAGTACCAGTCACTGGTTTTGAAACTAGTTAGCACAGGTTAGTTTGCTCTAGAAAGTTTATGTCTAGTTTTGTCTGTAGGAAATTGGTTTTATAGTTAGTTATAGGAGTCCAAAAATTTGTGAGAAATTGAGCTAAAAAGAAAACAAAATGGACAGTCATGAGTTCAGTCCTCAGACTTATTCTTTGGACCTTTCTTTTAAACACTGTATATTCACTCTAGGTGTCCAAGAGATTTTAAATTGGTTATGACATTAAAATCTTAATTTTAATACAAAACTGATGTATGGCTGTGATAACAATCTATGGAGGCTGAGCTTTGCAGTATTTATTATTATCAGTACATTATTAAGGGAAACAAAAGATTGCTTCAAGTATGAATATTAATCCATCTGATTATTAAGGGAAAGTACAAAATCTGCTGTTCAGAGTTGACTGAAAATTCATGAATCATCCCTCAATTGCTATCTATCCTTGAAAGAAGGTGTACATCTGTATTAGTAGATGTGCTTCTCTTCTAATCCCACTTTGGGTTTGAGATTTGGTTATTCATAATCATCACCCTCAATTTTTATGGTCTTGCCTCATTTCTTTGGAGATGACCCTGTGGTTCCCTTCCAGGAAAAGCACACTCCAGTAGGTGCCTGTTTGGTGTGAGCAGCACATGAATTCCACACATTTCAGGACGTCCCAGCAGTCAGACTGATGCAGCCCGACATGGCCAGACACAAATGATAAATTAGACCCACAGGAAGGAGTAATTAGTCCAATTATGCCATGTGTTCAGTCTGCTGATTACTTATATGGATATCTCATATAAGATTACTTATTGGATATCTCAGCTTAAAAGTTATGTTCTAAGGTTTGAGTTGTCATGATAACTTGCTGTGTATTAAAGGTGTAATTCACATATATGAACTGAATAGTACCTAAATGTTTTAACCGTGTCTTTGAAACAAGGATTTTTTTTTTCAGTGTTCTCTCTCACTTTCTCTTTCTTTCCTTTTTTTCATTCCCAAGGAACCTTGCTATCAGCTAACTAACCCAAGCAAATCAAAATAAGCCCTGTGTAACTTTTCCTGCACTATAAGTGACCTATTTCAATTACTTTTCTTGCCCAGTTTCAGAAGAGCTTCAGCATGAATGATGACAAATCACCTGAAATAATAATAAAGATATATGCATTTTAAAACACTTGTCTTATTGCTATGTTTCCTGGGTTTGAAGCAGATGCTAAAATGAAATCTAAACCATCTTTGCTCTCATCTCCCAGCAATTTGAAAGTTTAAGTTGATTATTTGTTACCAGAACTTATGCTAAGAATACATCAGAAAATAAATATTTGCCAGTGATAAACAGATCATTGTCGCTTTTGGAAATACAGTGTAAGCATATGAAACTATAGTTCAGAGTAGTGATTATAGAATTTGCATTTACTATAAGGTAAGAGCACATGCAAGTCAGTAAACGTGGCAGAGACAAGGGGCAGCAGCTCGGCATTCTATGGATAATATCCTTCTCTGTGCACCTTCTCAGTAAGTAAACCAAAAACTGTTTGGATTTTAAACTGTAGCATGGTGAAAAAAATCTATCCTGCATTGAGACAAATAAAAGTGTTGTATTGTGTTTCCTGTGCAGGCAGAATCTCTTTGTTCTTTTCAAACTGGTAAGGTTTTGATTGTCCAAGATTTCTCCTGGTGTGTAGCAAACTGTCATACTCTGTGATTTCATCCCTCTTAAATCAGGAGGCATCAGAGAAACAAATTTAGCTTTTGCTCTGAAAAAGGCATCAGAGCAAAATACATAATACATTTTCTGTGGTGTGATCATTCAGCTCTCTGAGCTGTATAATTGTCCTTCCAGATTTAAGATTTCTCCCTTCAAAAACAAAGTAATCATTAATTTCTTTCCTTATTATTTTTATGAGCCTTCTTTCTCACTATGAAATGAATATAAATAGAGTTCAGATATTTGAGTCCAAATCTTAAACTAGAAATAAAACCTTCAAGAATACCTTGCCAACATCAACCAGTTAGTTTGATATTAGATCTGTCAATCTGAACATTGTTACTATTTCTCTATTGATCAGTTTGGGAAGAATGTCAATAATGATTCCTGATATTAGCTAGAAGTGCTTCAGGGTTCTTATGATTAAAGAGTTAAAACAAACTTTGCTCCAGCCTATGATTTAAAAGATAGTAAAACTCAACAGCCAAAGAATTTTTCATTTGAGGGGAAAGAAAAATAAAAATTATTATTACCAATCTGCATGCTTCTGACACTCAAAAGTGATGGATTTTAAACATGTGTGTGAGTGGACAAAAAAGAAATAAAGATACTTTTACTTTCCATTTTGCATCCTTCACTCTCCCCTCCTCAGAAAAATCTCTGTTTTTCTTGGGGAAGAAAAGAGATTATCAAGGGCAGGCAATGTGGGGTTGGGTTGACCTGGCTATGGTGCCCAGAAAAGCTGTTCTGTCACTCCCCTCCTCAGCTGGACAGAGAGAAAATGCAACAAAAGTCTCGTGGGTGAGTTGGGACAAGGGCAGGGAGAGATCACTCAGCAATTACTGTCACCAACCAAACAGACTCAGGCTGGGGACAATAGTTTAATTACCGACCAAATCAGAGTAGGGTAACGAGACATAAAACCAAATCACAAAACACTCTCCCCCCACCCTTCTCTTCTTTACAGGCTCTGCTTCACTTCCCTCCCCTCACTCCTCCTTCCCCAGAGACACAGAACATCTCTTTAAGATACATTTCCTTCCCCAAAGTCTGCCTAAAAATTCAAAGACTTATTTTTTCTCACATGAAATCAAGATAACTGCCATTGCAGAATGTAATGATACTGCTAGTGGAGATATTGGAAAAAAAATTCCTCTGTTTTCCATGCAAGCTGCAATCTCTGGTTGGCCTTGTCATGCACACTGTGAGGAGCCACCATACAGTCCCCTGTCATTGTCCTTAGGATGAAGTCATGCATCTTGTTGAGTTGAAGGGATGTTATGAGCTGTGAAAAGGAAAAGAAAAAGCAAGTGATGATGTTTTTGCACCTTTGATGAATTTTGTGACAAATATTTTATATGTGTGATGTTTCACTGATTGATGTCTCATAATGGTTTTTTGACTTGTAGATATGAGGTTTGGATTTTCAGTAGCCAATAACCTGAGCTTTCTTATGTAAGTTTTCAAAGTAATATAAAATGGGCATGGAATTATATGAAACACAAATCTTCGGAAATAAATTGTTTTTCGTTTTGTTCTGATAAAAGTGGAAAGGCAGCTTGAATATCAAGCTTTTGCTTCAGAGAGCAAATAACTAAGAAACACTTGCTTAAGTGAGCATTAGGCTGTGAAGAGTTTCAGTCTCCAAACTGGTTGTTAAGATTGTTATTTTCATGCTCTTGCAAGTCAGACAGATGTGATGGTGTTTTGGGGATAGGATTTTACACAGCTAAAACTGTGTAAACTTGCATCAGCCAGAGACAATACAAAAACTAGATTTTAGTAAAACTAAACTTTGAAGAATTAAGAATGGCCTTACTTATATTCAACTTACCTGAAAAAAACATGTTTTCTGTGACATATTAGCTTGCTCCTGATGATTTCATAACCCAACTTCATGTCCTTTTTTTGAGCTCCCTTGACAGAAATTCACCAGGTGTGTCAGTAACTACATCCTGTTTCTGTGAAGCTGGTTTCTGCTTATGTTACCGAAAAGTTCTCACCCAGACAAAACTGCACATAACTTAGTGGGACTCAATAAACATAGAAATGAAGGGCAGAAAGAAAGAGAGAAGCATATTTGTAATTCAGTCTCCAAAATCTCTTTTATGGAAAAATCCAAAGCCACATAGCTCAAGAAACCATTCCTCTATTTTTTTTTTCCATGTAAGTTACACTTTTCTTACACCTTTGTCTTATTTGTTAGCTGTTCAACAAATGTTTGCCTTAAAAAAATCCAATTTCAAGTCTCTCTCATGAAGAGATATCGGTAAAACCTTCTGCTTTACATGGCCAAATTTAAAACTGATCTTTTATCTCATTTTTTACTTGTATTTTTTTTTAACCTATAAGTGTCATTTAGAGCATGGTTTCACATTACAGGCTTCAACACTTTTAACCACCCATGGTGCTCCTCTGACTTCCTGATGAACTGAGGCAGGAAGGTAAGCAAGCCAAAAATCAATTTTACATGACAGAAATGAGAAGTGCATTCTGTACTGATTCTCTGCATTGTATCATTCAGGGACAGCTCTGCTAAAATGGAAATGGCAAAAATACCAGGACAAAAATGGACTTTTTCAGTGACAACTAGCCATTAGGTCATTTCAGCTTTAGCTGCAAAATGTCAAGGCTTTGCTTTGTTAGTTGTCTTCATCAGACTTGTGGTGAAAAGGGTATCTCAGCATTTGAACCAAAAAGTTTTTAAAGTTAAAAGCTTGTGTCCTAGACTGGGGGAAACAAACACCACAGTCTTTGGCAAGCTCCAAAATACAAAGAGGTGCTCTTAAAAGTGTGCTTGAAGAATAGTAGGCATTATTAGAAATGTCAGCAGCAGAGCAAACATTATGTGAATACATCTTATGTGCTTATTAGTAAGAAATGTGAAAAACAGCAATCGAACCTCCATTACAAGTTTTTTTAAGAAATACTCTCATTTTAAGCGATACATTGGGTACTTGCACCTTCCTGATAACCAAGTTTCCATTAAATGCACTGTACTGGTCTGAAAGCATCATAATTTGCCAAAACACTGCATGGTAGAAAAACAATTGAAGAATCACTTGCATTCACAAGAATTGAAGAATCAATTTTCAATTGAAGAATTGAAGAAGGTAGAAAAGAATTGAAGAATAGATCTTTTATCAGCTTAAAAATTGTCTATGTTTCATCTTTTTATTTTTAACCCGAGAATTCTGTAAGTATTGCAATAAGAATAGAATCTACTTTCTGAATACTCTGACAATCGATTGTTTCTCCTTTCCATTTTTCTAGTAATAACAAGTCAAAACATATCTAACCATAAATTGCTCCAGAATACAGTATATAAAGCATTTTCATAAAGCAAGCTGCAGAAAGGAGATAAATATTCTAATAAACAGCTTAGGTGATATTCATGGTCCAAATGTGTGTTTTCCGAAATAATGAGGTTTGGATCCTACCTCTTTGTTTTTACCGATATCTTTTATCTATATTCAGGTGTACTTCCTTTTTTAGTTTGCAGTTTGTTATCTATTTCCTACATGCTTTCCTCCTTCCTAATTTTTAAAGAAAAAACATACATACAGAATACAATATATGACCTGTTACATGTGAGCCAAATAGGATTATCCTTTCCTTTTTTATTCTTTTAGTGCCTTTCTCCCATTCTAATCAATATTGACCTTAGTTCACCTCTACATTCAGATTGATTTTAGTGTGGCCAAGCTCATAGACCGGGTTTGATGGCTTCATTTGTATTTACCTGCCAGTTCCAGACAGGCAGAACTTGGTATCTCATGAAGTAGTAGAGAAAATGAGACTTTGAGCATCTTCATTGTAGGAGGTGCTCATCAGTTTCCCAAAGTATCAGAACTGGTGTATATCCAACAGGAAGAAAAGAACCAATTTGCCAAAATCTTGAGATCTCCTTTCTTAATTATCTCTTTTAGCCTGGGTTTCAGCCATCTGTTGCATAGAATCTACATGAAATTCTGACTTTCACTTTTAGTAGTAGCCTTTTTGCCTGGTAGATTACCTAACACAATAATTATTCTGCTGTTTTAGGATAATGCCTTCTTTCATTAAACAATTTAACTTTCATATCTATTCAGCATTACAATCTCCAAACTGGAAATGCTCCTTTATCAAGTGCACATGTTTTGGGGAAAAAAAAATAATTCTTTGTATACTTATAAATTAGTTTTATTTTAATGGAGCATAAATAGTTATTTAAGAATATCCAGCTAATTAGATAAGCATTTATTGCTCAAAGTTTGGACTCAGTGTCTTAGAGGTTTTTTCCAACTGAAATGATTCTGACAAATGTCAGTGGAAGTTTGCTGTATTTGTTAAAATACAGATCACAAAATTTTATCTCTGTGTTTTCCTTCCCCCTGGAATCTCCCTGGCAAAATTCAAGATCTTCTCCAATGCACTGGTGAGATGAATGCCTGTAAAACAGTCATTGATTTAACATCATATGCCATTAAGACTAAGTAAATTTCTCATTAGAGAATTGTCCCCCAAAACCCCAAAAAACAAAAAATTAACCAACCAAAAAAAAAAAATCCCCAACCCCCCAAAACCATAACAAAACAACAACAAAAACCAACAAAAAACTATGAAAACCAACCAAACCAAACAAAACAAAGCTAAACACCCAAACAAACACCCAAAAGCAAGCAAACAAAAAACCCTAAACAAAAACAAAACAAAAATCACCACAATTTGTGAAATTAAGTCATTACTCTGTATCGTTAAAGTTAATTTGACAATATTCTTTCAAATCTCACCTTTGGTCTCCGACAGTAGCATATTTTCTCTTTTGAATAGTGGCTTTGTAGGTTTGGTTGCCTTGTTCTTCTTCCTTCTTGCAAACGAACACTGCTTTATTTTAGCAACAGACTCTAGATTTTAGGATCTCCTGGATCCCTCTGATGGTGGGGATGATGTGTCTTTTCCAAACTCACATGTCTTCTGTTCTAGGGCTGATGCCACTGCAATCCTTTCACTGTTCCTCTTTCTCCTCTGCCTTCCCACATTTCACTTTCTCATATAAACAGGGATGTTTCTGGATGGAAAATTAGTGTGAGAATATGTGCTTTTTTTTCTTTTTTTTTCCCCCTTTAATATCTCTAAAGGCCTTTGTTCTGCAAAGCTTCTTGAAAGAGAACACCCAATCACCCAGGAATTATGTGAAAAATAATCCTAAGCAAACATCATTGTAACTTTTTTACAAGTTAAAACTTTGCCTAGTCCAAACTTTACCATAGAAAAACTTCTATTGTCTGCAGAATTTTTTGTATTTTTCTTTTTTATTATTTTATTATTTACTTCAGATTTTGTGTTACTGTTGAGACGTGATTCTCCTCTCTCTGCTGGAAGAGGAATTTTATGAGGGTTGCTTTTGACTTATGATGGGGCAACTAAGAAGACAATCAGAGTGAAATAGTTCAGCAAAACTTACTATTTGTGGCAAATCAGTCTTTTTTTTAGTAAGACATCTCCTTCTGAAGTGCCTGTTACATCTGTGTCTTCAGCAGAAGGCTCGCACTAAAAATTGTCAAATTGTCTAAGTTGCACAGTTTCTAAAGTGCCAAACTCTACAGTATCTTACCCTCTTTTAAAACTCAGGAGAAGTTTTGACAAGTGATTAAACTGATGCAGACTTCAGAACACTCAAAACCTGAGACATAAAATAACTAAACCTGAAGGCTTGAAAAGAGTGATAAATTTCAATGTTTTTCACATCCTAGTTTAAAGTAGACGTATCATAAATACTTAAATCCTGGCAGCTTTTCTCAGTGATGTTTGGAGTGGTGTGGATAAAAGCTTACCATGTAAAACTCTTTTTCCAGAACATCAAAACAACCCCCAAAGTTTTGCCTTCTGAGGGTGTGCTGGTTTAATGTTAATTTCTTTCATGGGAACTGTATTTCACTCAGTAGGAAGGAGATAAGGATAACAAAAAAAAAGAAAAGGCACACGTCTATGTTTTTGGGTTCTTTATCTGCACAAATGTAAAGGAACAGCTCTTTGACAGAAAAAAGTAAGATCATTAATATTGTATAGAAGAATAAACAAAGACTGTGGTTGATGATCACTTAGGATTATGACAAAGCAAGCAGCTAAGTGCTTTAATTTGTTTTGTAAACTATGAACATTTTTATAGCTATGTTAAGTGATAAGTAGAAAGAAGAAAATGTTTTAACTAGCTCAAAGTTTTAAAAATATCAAAGAAAAATAATCGTCATTCTTTGTGTTTTCCAGATTTTCATGTGAAAGATTTAGTAGCAGCACATTTCACAGCAGGATAGCTGAAAATAGCCTCACTGCCCAGAGAATAAACATGAGAATTGAAGCCAAAAGATTTCACCACCTCACTCTCTAGCAGTTTATTAGGATTAAATGTTCAGTCACTTGCTTGAAGGTGATTATGAGATGAACTGGGGTAGGCTATGATGCATGCAGTCAATTTTCTTTCACCTAATGTCAGCAGTAGCTGTGACAAACGTTAAAAACATTCATACTAAAAGGTATATTTAGGTTTGTACTCATTAAGTCATATATTAGAATTTCATTTTTCATAAGAAATGAACTCTTGAGGAAGAAGAGGAATATTAGCTGGAAGATTTGCTTAGCTGAGCTCTGAAAAATTAAAGAAAAGCTAATTTCTTCCAAAAGAAACCTTCTTAGGTATACCACACAGAGTACAATTACTTGTATGCTCCTGCTGAAAGAAAGGTTATTTTTCAGTTCACGCCACGAGTTAGATATTTTCAAATCACCATTGTTAACTAAAAGCATTTGACAAGGAAACACGGAGTCTGCTGTGCTACCTCTGAGACAGAGGTTCCTTTGAAGTTCAGTTTGAGGCTTGTATAAATTAGTGTAATAGCAAGTATCACACTCTTTAAATCTCAGTAGATATGGCCTTGGATGTTTTGTTACATTTGAGCATGGTTGTGTGCTTCAAAAAAGACAAATTTTGTTTGTCATGCAATACAGTGTGTGCTTGCCACTTACATCATCATTCCAGCTGCAGTGTCAAAGGAAATTCCTCCAAACTGATTTGTATACATGGGTTTCATGCTGGGTTTAC
Source organism: Rhabdornis inornatus (assembly GCA_013397075.1). Classification (NCBI taxonomy): domain Eukaryota; kingdom Metazoa; phylum Chordata; class Aves; order Passeriformes; family Rhabdornithidae; genus Rhabdornis; species Rhabdornis inornatus. The sequence goes on from VWZS01002677.1 coordinate 1,098,304, forward strand.
AAAACTTAAAAAACTTGATCTGTAAATAAGGTCAGGTGTCTGAACTTGATATCTGACATTTTATAGTCTTTCTGCTTCAAAATTCACATTCTAGCAGATATTCTGATCATTGCATTTCTCTTTTTTTTTTTTTT
>VWZS01002677.1:1100562-1140758 GCA_013397075.1 Rhabdornis inornatus
CTAATTCCTATGTGAGCTGGTACAGCAGAAAATTTGCTTTCTCTTTTTTCTTGTTTTTATTCTTTTTTGTTTTCCTTTGGATAGTTTAATTTTTCACCAATTTAATGAGCTAGGGGACAAAACTGCCATCCCGGCTTGCAAAAGAAAAGTGCATAATGGTTCTCTGTTTGTAATGATCCAAAATTGACTGACTTTTTTGCTTATTGAAGATCCAACAGGCTGAAATTGTCTTATATTATGTTGTCCCCTGCCTCCTCAAAACACCCACAAAAACAACCCCCTTCCCCTAAGCCTCTCAGAAATCTATAAAACTTAATTTCTATTTAGAAGAAACACTATATCTTGAATTTTTTTGCTGAAAGAAACTATAAACTGTGTGCTGTGTCCTTGAAGCATAGGATACCTAATGAGATTTTTAGTTCTGGTCATTCATACAACTCTTTTCCTGTCATCACAGATTGCCTCATGTATTCTAGCTGCTTGGGCAGTGAGAGAAATGTGAGAGCATTTAGGAAAGTGTAGTTACAGATTTTAGGATGCAGTAATAAAGCAGTCAATAATTCACCCAAACCACAAAGCCCCATGTCCAATAACTGTAGCTTTCAAGATCAGCAATAGTGGAAAAGAATATATTTCAGTCTCTAAAAGAACAATGGTTCAGTCCACGTGTCCAATAATGGTTAAGCAGGATTCTGAATAAGAAATGTGAACTGCATATATAGCCCTGGAAGGTGTATTTAAGATAAGGATCATTTTGTGAAAAAGGGTGGTAAAATAATGCAGACAAAAGTGGACAATGATTTATTAACAGAGCAAAGTCTTACATTTCTTCTAGAACATGGAATATGGACTAGTGTACTGAATAGGGCACATATATATATATATGTAGGTTTATTTGGTCACACTGTTCATAAATTCACTGAACAGGACACAAAATGCTCCTACCAAGTTGACAGAGGAAGTCCATTGCATTGAACTACATTTCCCTACACCTTTTTGTTAGATGTGATAATGGACCTTACCTTTCTTATTGACCTGGCAGTAAAAAAGTGGTCTCTCTCTCTCATGCTGTGAGTAAGAATTAACTTTTCTTAGCAAAGAGATCACAGATGTCTTCTCAAAATGGCACCAGGGAAGCTGCCAGTGAGAACTCCCCCCAGCACTCACCCATCATTAATATGCTTTAAGCTTCTGGAGAAGGAAATATCACACCTGTCAAAACATTTTTAGCCAACCCAACAAGTGTTACAGCCATTTCAAATGGCTGCCTGTTCTGATACTGGCAGGAAATTAGATTGAAGCCCCAGGAATGGCAAATCCTGAAGTAGCAATTTTGGGGTGATTTAAGACCTCGCAAAAAGGGTGAATGCTAAAAAAAGTAGGCAGCTGTACTCCAGACTAGAATGCATAAAATTTTGGAGCTCTTAGTGTGAATACTTAAGCAGCTTTGGCTACTATGCAGAGGGATCTAAGTAGTAATTTTCTGAGCCACAAAAGGTACCAATGTGTTGCACAAAAAGAACACCTTCTGTCTCTTGGGGATCCCAACAGGGGCATCTGCTTGGCCATTTGTTAAGTGTGCCACAGTGTCTGTGCCTCCAGGCAGTAGATTCACAGCTGCTTTGTTATATTAGGAAATTTAAATTAGTTTTGTTGAGATAGTGGATGGTTTTATTTAGTTTGTCCTTTGTGTCATGCATTTCGAATTTGAGATCCTTGCATCTTTGCATGGAGAGACAAATTACAGATGTTTGCACAGATGCTTTTTTTCTGCAGGAAAAGGGAACTCTAAGGTAAGGTGCTTAAAGGCAGAAGCTCTGTCTTGAACAGACTTTGCTTTCTAATCATAAATATATTAAAATATAAATGGAATGAAGTATGAAGGACGACAAGAACACTGAATTTAGCTGGAAAGCAGGGTTCTTGTGCAAACATATAAAATGTATAATAAATGATAAATATGTAATAAAAAAAGCCTTTAAGGGCTACTTTCAGAAGAAATGTATAAAAATGTTCAAAAATTTAAAAAGTCTATTTCTGTGTTTGTTATTTCTTTCATTTACCTCTAGTTATGCGAAAGATCCGGTTTGTTCTTCTTTGAGACAAAAATAAATATAATTGTCACAAAAAGAGTTTGTGACATATTCATGACTCAAGAAGTTACTCCTTTTTTATTTTTTTTTGCCTGTAGACTGTGAATATATTATGAAAGCCAAAACCCTCAGTGCCTCTGACATGCTCTTCCTGGTCAATGGTCCTTATTTCTAGTAAAACAAAGGATGGGACAACTCCACCCAGTAAAAAGGAAGTAATACAAACTCTCCTTTCAATTATACAGTTTTTAATTTCATAGGGGAACAATCTCCTCTGTTAATCTCTTCCATTTTTCAAAAATCTTCATTTATTATGCAACTGGGCTAAAACTTCAATCAGCACTCCTGGACTCAGATCATCCTGCTGATTCTCACCCTCCTGTATAATTCTGTTCAATAATGGAATTAGCTGTGCTTTCAGATCTTTAAAAAACTGAGTGCCACAGACAAGCAGCTGTAGTGCACATCACCAGGTGTACCATGCTGCTTTCACAACAACAGCAAAACCTTTGTGCCTATTTCTTAAATCTTTTTAACTTGCTGATAATGGGACCTGAATATATATTCCTTGACACATTCATCATCATCATCATCATGCCTGAGCACCAGGTATAAATCTTTGTTATCGGAGAAAAGCTGTTACAGAGGTGGCAGCTGTGGCCTGGAGCCACCTCTGCATTTTGATGTGGATGTGGGAGTTTACTTAAATTTCCTTTTGAGTTAAAGACTGCTGGATAAAGCTGTTCATTGCTATGCACATATGCACTCCTCCCAAGGAGTTATCCAGCATCAGGGCTGCTGTGAGATTTGATGGATTTTGGTTTTAACCATAGATGTGTAAATATACTGTGGTAGACAGCCACCCTAGATTGCAGCACAGGACAGCAGTGGCTTTTGAGGCAGCTGCATAGCATGCTAAGGTCATTAAAAATGCTTTAATTGCCTTACTGGGAATGCAGACTGAGAAAGTTTTGAACAGGATGCCAACTAATTCCTTAAGGCTACAGAAAAACCTCAGGACATGGAGAAAAACTCCAGACTGTATGTTCAGCTATTTGCTGTGTGTGGATGCAATGCTTGATAACCACAGAGGGCAGAGAAATTATGGAAGTCTTTGTCTGGAACATTTATTTTTTGATGGAGGCAGCATGAACTGAAAGGGAAAAAGAAACCACTCATTTTTTGTTGGAACCCAGAAACCTGTGATTTTTGAACTTTCTGTGCTTTCTGGGACTGACCCCCTGGAGAACACTGCTTTTGACCTGAGGCCTTGGAGAAGGATTCCAAATTTGAGTGATGGAGTTAGAATCACAAGTGTGTAGTTAGAATACAAGTGTGTGATTCCACATAATGAAGGGTTTTAAAATGGGGTTTTTTAGAATATAATAATAAGTATGGGACAAGATGGAGATTTTGGGTGTTGTCTCCTTTCTTTCTTCTTCCTTCTTCTTCATGATTTCAAGTAGTGGTTTCTGGTTGAATAGCTAGTGCTGCACTGCGGGTCACAGATGTTTGGTTATTGGATCAAAAGCATAAATAATATAGGTGTTATTTCTCTGTTGGACTGTTTAGCTTTAAACGACCTTGTAAGTAGCTAAGTTCACCTCCATTTTGCTCGCTTTTAGCTGGTAGCTAGAAGTGTTGCAGAACTTTCTGTACTTTAGATAAGATTTAATAAATAAACGAACATGAGAAAATTAATCTCCTTCTTGTTTTTAATCCTGACTCTGAATAAAAACAGAAGAAAATGAAAACAAGCCACTAATTAAGTGGTGCAAATACCACCTTTACAATTTTTACATTTGCACGGTAACTCCCAAGGGTAATTGAGAAACACTAACAGCAGTTTGGAAACGATTTGAATGGGACTGGAGAGAAGCAAAGTGAACCCGTTGATACTCGGCAGAGTGACAGCAGAGGGCACCAGTGGCCTGCACTGGAGAAAATGACCTTTTTTTTTCCCTTGTAAATTGCCCAATAAATCCTTGTTTGCTCTTACCAGCTTAATGCAACAAAGCCAAAGCAATATGTCAATTTTAACAGATTCTTAGGGCTGGCTCTTTTAGGTGTTCCAGATGTGTGCTTGTGACAGAAAGGCAGCTTCCACATCTGCTGCCAGACAGAAACAAGAAAAATGTCCAAACTGTTGTTTATCAAAATTTATTGCTCACACATTTGCTGAAGGTAATCTATTAATAAAAGCTTGTTGCTTGAGAATTTTCAGCATTTAACGTCCCAAGAAAAGTATTTATTCCTCATATAAAATATTCTGTGTCCAATATATTAGTAATCTCAGAGTTTTAAAGACTCGGTAAATTGTGATTTATGTGACAGTTGTTTTCATCCAAACTAGTAGAAACAGAAGAGAAAATATTAGGCTGCTGAAATCTATGCATAAGTTCCTGTCATATCTGTAAACTGAAGATGACATGTTTACAAACGTTAAGATCCACACAGATTATTCAATACATTTATTTTGTATTAATATGCCTGTTTGAGCAGACAGCACCTACCACAAGTATTTCAGCTTGCTGTGGAGACTTTGTGCCCCTGAGACTTCCAATTTCTGTCAGATACAAGGGGTGAGTGGGATGGGGGGATGCAAGCCATTTAAGCATGTGACTATTTTTAATTGTACCATGTAAATATTACATTGTATGCTTTCATGATATTAAATGTTACTTATAGTTGTATGTATATGCATTTTACATAATTAAAAATTATTGAGTTTATCTGGATGATGGTGATCTGAATATCTTTAATGGGATGTGAGTAGGGGCAAATTCTTTGCAAATAGCTCTGATGCAGGTTAGTATTTAGACATATTCAGAGAATAATGGAATTATCAGCTACTGCCAGACCAGGGATTGAAAGACGAATAAGTAAACCCATTGGCTATTCACTTGGCTTAATATTATGTTTATTATTACATTTTCATATTTATTTATTGGAAATACCCACGTGAAGATGACTTGAAGACCAGTCTTCATTTCCAGGCACTCTCAAGTCTCCAAGGATTTTGAAGCTGGCATGCTCTAAATTTGTAATAAAATACCCCTTTAATTGGTAAGCACAGAAAATATTACTTTTATAAATATTTGATGAACTGAGATGTTTTATCTATTCATTAGACTCCAGAGTAATATATGGTCATTAGCAGAAGATGAATAACAGCATTTAATATTCTTTGTTTACAACTGAAGGTCACATGGAAGAATATATTAATATGTAAGTTGTGACCTTCACATTTTGTCTGTTTTAACAAGAATGGGCTTGTTTGCCTTTATGGTCAGATCCGTATTTGATTTTCAGCTTTAATTAGCACAATTAAATTCACTCTCTGTGACAGGCAAAATGCACTATGATTGACAAGACTGGTTTGGTGACTTACAGTTCTTGTTCAAAAAAGAGAAAAAGCTATACTTTTTAAGAAGAGAAATATTTCTTCATATGCCAGAAAATAAAATATAAAATTCTATTGCATAAAAGAGTTACTATTATCAGAAATAATCAGAAATAGGTATCAGAAATAACATCAAAATTAGTTTTCTTTTCAAATATGTACCATAATAGGAAATAACAGTCATCTAAAGATAAGGGTACAGTTTAGGTCTCTTGCTCTGTGTATCTCAGGAGTCATGGACAACTCCAAGTTCACAAAGCTGTTAGATAGCACAACTCTGTTTAAAATTGTATGACTGGTAAGTGTATTACATTTACAGCTTTCAGGCATGATTTCACAGAACAGACAGCAGGGAGGAACAAAGAAAGACTGGGCTAAGAAGAAATGGTGCTTAGAGCTCATCAAAAGCTGAGTTTATCAGATTGGCCTTTGGAGGGAACTGTGATTTCCAGAAAATCATCATTTTCTTGAAAAAAGTTATTCTGCAGTTTATCTTGGGAACTGGAGTTCAGTCATACTACAGCCTAGAAAAGATCCAGGGAGTCCCTGGGTCCATAAAGAAAAACCCTTTTTTTCTTACTGATTTTAAAATGCAAAGAAAATGAAAAGAAAATTAAAATATCAGAGATTTCTCCAGGATGCACACTTAAATCTACAGGAACTGGAGAAAAGTCTTTCCAATAATATATTTAACTTTGTGGAAGGTAAACCTGTGGCCTACCTGCTGCAGGTAATATTTTTTGTTAATAATATAAAGATCTCACCAATGTGATGTTCTGCCTTTTTTTTTCTTTTTTTTCTTTTTCTTTTTAACTCCTTAAGCTGTGTTGTCCTTCACCCTGTTTCTATAAAGTGTGGTCTAAAGTGAATTCCTGTGTTGTAAATAGGTCAGACTATATAATGAATTTAAAGGAAGTTTCTCACCACCCAAAAATCCCAGAGTTACAAAAGGACACGGCCTCAAGTTGTACCACAGGAGCTTTAGATTGGATATTAGGAAAAAATTCTTCACTGAAAGGGTGGTCAGGCATTGGAAGGATGGCCAAGGAAGTGGTGGAGTCACCATCCCTGGAGGATTTGGAAGATGTGTAGATGTGCTGCCAAGGGACATGGTTTAGAGGTGGGCTTAGCAGCCCTGGGTTTGCTTTTGGACTCAATGACCCTAAAGGTCTTTTCCAATCTGAATAATTCTGTCATTACCTGGTTGTCACATATAATCTGTAAGTATAAGCTTCTCTCTCCCTATTCCTCACCCCCCATCTGCCATCATCCTTCTTGTTCAAAAGCAGAGCAGGAAAAACACATCAAATCTTCTTCCTGATAACAAACTACTTGATTTTCCTCCTCATTTTAATGTTGTATTCTAAATTCAAGTGCTGAATGTTGACTTCCTTGCACTACTGTAGCCCAGCCTCATGTTACAACAGCAAGGTGTTGCCCCCAGAGAAAAACAACAGCAATAAGACCTGGAATAATTGTGCTTCTGCCATCAGTATTTCTGCAGTGAGACTTGAACTGTGGCTTGCCTTTGTGGGTTTGATTTACATTTCATTAAGTCTACTTCTGTGAAAAAGCACTTTCTTCTTATTTGCATAAACATATACATTGCATAAATAGCATTGACTATGAAGGAGTCATCCTGATGGAGGCAAGCAAGAATTATGCATATTCAAAGCAAGATATTAATATCTCTTGAAGTGGAAGTTTGCCAAACTATTTGCTGAAAACCTTGAGTTTGTAGATCTGTGCTACTTAGGAAGGTCACCGTGAAAAATGGCACCCAAGATGCTGAGGGAGAAATGTCATTACATCAGGAAAAATATCCCTTTTTTGGGAATAGTGTGGATCCACTAATTAATCTCTTCCTCCCTATTCTGAGGTAACTGTATTTCCTCACCTGTGGAGAGGAACCAATGTTTTGTTCCAGTGCTGTGCTCTGCTCCCCTGGGATTTAGTGTCTGGAAGCACCAGGGCTTGTTGCTATCTCTGTCCCCACCTCCACAAGAAACAGCAAAAGCACTGACAGCAAACTGCTTCTCTCCTTCCCTTCCAGCATCATGGAGTTGTTTGGTGGGTGTTGTCCAAACATGTTTTCATTTTGATTAAGAAAAGTCCTTCTACAGAATTACAAAGCCATGTAAACATTGCCCTGTGGAGAAACAGCCAATAAGAGAAACCTTTATTGGACATGCTTCAGAGGGGCAGTGCTTGACTGAGGTAAGGATGGCAGGTGATGGTGAATTTTGTTGTTCTTTTATAAGAAGACTCAGTTTTCTTTTTATTCTCAGGACACATGCCTTCATTGGCACATGTATGAAAGCCTGTAATTTCTAGAGCACTTACAACAAATTAGGGATTACATTCTTTGCATAGGAAAATCCCCTTGCATTATTAGAAGATGAGGATGTATTCCCCAGTGGGCAGATATTCAGAATATGTCCTATAACAGATGTGTCCTAGGAACAAGTCCACATGTCCCAGATATGGGAAAGTTCTGTAGAGGTAAAAAGATCACAGAATTTTGGAATGGTTTGGGTTGGGTGGGGCCATAAAGACCATCATGTTCCAACTTCTCTCCTAGTTTGAAATCTGCATCAAGTTCTATTCAAAATTAATTAATATTGCTTAAACTCATGGACTTCACTAAATTGCTTCATGGGATATTTAACTATAGACAGTAATATATATTGTGATGATAGAGGAGAAGAGAGTGTCTGTTGGGTTGACTGATGTGTTAGATAGTAGATGGATTTTCTAAAAAGGGAGAAGACTTTGCCAGTTATCTATTGGGAAAGTTGGTAAGTCTAATGAACAATACACAATAGCTTATTCTTGGACTTGGGAGAGTTTTCAAGAAGAATAAAAACAAGTTTCTGGAAGAAATAGAAGAAATAAATCAGCAAAGTTGACAAATTGACACCATTTAGTTCACTTTTATTATCTTTAAATATGATTCTTCAAGCACGAAGCCTTCTACAGATGCCTCTATTAATGAATAAATTATACCCTAGAATTATTATTTATTATTGGAAAATAAATTTCCTTTATGATTTTGGTTTCAAGAAGAACTGTGACCTAAGCATTTGTTTGTGTGAGAATGTATTAGTTTTTGCATTAGACACATTTGTCAGATTCTGCCAGACCAAGCCTATGAAATAATTTAATTAAAAAGTCCTTTACAACAATCAAGACTTCAAAGTCATCCTTTAGAAGATAAATATATACCTGACCTTCAGAGGAAAATTATACCATCCTAAAATGCCTAAGAGTTTCAGCTTGATATAGAAAAAGGAACCAGAAAATCATGGGTCTGACAACATAAAATTTTGTATTTTTGCCACTGTTTTAAACAGATATCTGAAATGCCAATCTGTTACCATATTGACTATAACCTTTTACCATTCAGTAAAGAAAGAAGATGTCAGATATTTCTTGAGGATCTCTGAGGAAGGATGCAAAATTACTACTGGCAGCAGTTTTCACTACATAGTCAAAACCTAAAAAAAATGAAAGCTTAAGTAAATATCAAGTTGACAAGTTAATTTTAAAAAAAAATAACAAAACAGCAACAACAACAGAAAAAAAACCCTCTGGAGATTAGTTTGCATTCAGAGCAAAATAATTCTGTTGCATGAGGCATTTAGCTCAAAACATTATTTGTTATTTTAAAAGACTTCTCTAAATGTCCCTCCCTTGTATTCATTTATATTCCCACTTAGATTTGTCTTGTGTTTAGACTCTCAATAGAATCCATTTATGCTCAGTATATTTAAGACACAGGGTATGTAGCAATGATAAAAAAGAAAAATCAAAAAAATTCTTGACATCCTTGGGCCACAGAAAAAAATATCAGCTGAGACAGAGAACCAAGAGGGATTAAACATAAAAAAAACCCCAAAAAACAACAACAAAAAAACATATTTACAGTGATATACAACAGGAACTTCACCTTGAAGACTTTCCATCAGAAGCAGTGCCAGTTTGTGCAAGACCTCCATCACCACTCCATAACATTTAGGGGAAATTTTTTTGAAATTCTTTTTCTTTTCTCTTCTCCATTACTAGCAAGTAGGACAGTAAAGTCTCCCAAACTATGACACAGACCAGACTTAAATTGCTCACTGAATAAATGTTTCATTTTTTACAATGAAGATTAATACCAGATTTGGGATATTGGCTCAGTTTTGAGACACTGTCTCTCCATTAGAAAGAATAAAAAATAAGTCCTGCTTTCAACTATGGCCAAGTTTTCCCAACATTGTACATTTCCATCATGTAGAGAGGATACATGAAGGAGCAAATGGTTTCTGGTGAGGAAATTTTATCTGAGCTTCTTGGAGGCACAGGAAATGTGCCTTGTTTGGGCACAGCAGAGCCAGTTTTTCAAAGGTTGATCCTTACACAAAGGAACTGTGCATTTTAGTATAAATTTTTGCCCATAAAGGCAAGTAATTATTCAGCAATACTAGCAGAGCATCTAGTTTTTGTGTACTAGACCTGGCTGGTGTCTGTCCTGCTGTGGACCACTGTCTAAATGGGATTGGGACAAGGAAAGGGGATGATGGAGGAGCTGTGTAGTGGCTTTATGAAACTCAGGTAAACAGAGGGATAAATGCCCACCCTCAGTAAGGGCCAAGGAAGCACAACACAGGACAAGCTTTTAGGATGTAAAGGAATAAGTAACAAATTAGGACATGATTAGTACACTATATAAATCAATGGTGCTTTGCATTTTGACCTTTCTGCATAGCTCAGATTTCCTCACTCAGATCTGCTAAAATAGAAGGGACAAAAAGGAATGTCGAAGATAGGGAGCAGCTTCTCCAGGAGGGCTGACTACTTTGACTAGGATGTTGTCTGGAAAAAATAAAATTATATAAAATGTGCTAAAAGTCCATATAAATCCAATATAGGCATATAAATCCAATGACATCTTGATTTCTAAAATCATGAGAGGGGTGGTGAAGGTATTTTTTTTTTTTCTTGCCTAGCATGAGTATAGAGAGCGGTTTTTTGTTCATATTCTCAGAAATAACAAATAACATGGAAGAAATTTTCTGTAATAATACCAGAAATACTCTCATGACATACCTCTGTACTAGTCAGAGAAATAGTATAGAACATAAGCTTCCAGTGTGCAAGGAAAGAAAAACTACCACAACCTTGGACTGTAAAATACTATATTAGAACATTTCCGGAGTCACCATTCTTGAAAATATAAAAAACAAGTTTTGAGGGCATATCAGTCAATAATGAAAAGGAACAACAGATTAAAAAAAAAAATAACCCAAATTTTAATTTAATAAACTTTTTAAATTTAAAAGTATATGAGAAGATTCATTAACAATTCTCTCTGAGAAAAGAGAAATGCTTAAAAAAACTAAAGGGTATAAAAATTATCCTTGTGTGAAATTTCAGATTAATTTTAAAAGTGTCTGAGGTCTTTTAAGATGCATAAGAATATTCAATAATTATGTGTAAGGCAATTTATCAAAGTCATTTTCTTTGCTGGAATGCAGGTTTTAATATGCAAATGTGAAATAAAATCACTACTACAGTTGCATATAAATACTATAGCTCTCTTCCCTCAAGTTAATTTCTATGTTGCCAATAGAGAAATAAGGGTGGTTTTTATTTAACAAAGTTCATTTCATTATGGATATTATTCAGCTATACATTCTAAAATGACAGTTTGATTTGGTTACACTTGAATATTTTGAAACTGTTTTGAGCTATACAGCTCTAGCAGGCACCAGAACAATGTTTTAGCTTCATGTTAATATTCAATATCATGCTCACAAATTGAATTAGTTGAGGAGCTGCTACTGCCATAGTAAAGACTCTTGATATTAAATTTATAGCTTAGTGCAGATTTTTTGGTCTCAAACAGAAGTGCTGTGGCTTTGTTTAGCAATTCTTCTATTTACAATATGTATTTTAAAATGACATGTCAAAGGCAATTCTGCTGGAGCAGCTTCAGTAGAAGAAATTGCTGTATCTCTTTTGAAAGTATGAAACCCATTAGTATTGAAAAAAAAATGAATTAAGAGACCCTGAAATTCAGTGTTGAAATGGAGCTTTTCACTTCTGAGGAAATGTTCAGTTTGGGTCAGATGGACTTAGATTCAGTCCTCAAAAGAGTGAATAATAATTCAAAAAGCTGCTGTTGAACAAGACTGTTGTATACCACAAATAGGGGCTGAGCTTTTATTAATCTAGAGAGCAGCCTATTCCTGGTGAAATTCCCCTGCAAGTTTAATTCAGTGCAGGTTGTGCTTCCATTTCTTTCCCTTCACAGCAATGCTGTCTTGCAGTAGCAGGAGTGTGCTTGTTTTTCTATTTACAAGAAAGTGAAAAAAAAAAACCCAAACAAAACAACAAACTTTGGTGCAATTAATTAACGAGAAAAAAAAAAAGCATAAGAGCTATGTCAGGCATGTTTATTAAGTGAAAAGAAGAAGAAGAAAAAATGTGGTTTGTTGGATTTTTTTATTTGCTTTCCATGGGTTTCATGGGTTTCACTGTGAAGTCTTTTCTCAGCACCTCAATCTCAGTCTCTCGGAGCTCATGAATTTATCATTTCTCTAGAAAGAGAGAGGTGCACAAGGTGTGAATAGGGGACTCTGGTTTCAAACCACTGCCTCTTGCTCAGGTGCAGTTTCTGGTCCTCTATGGCCAGACCAGGGCAGTGCTTCTCAAATCCATCTATTCTTGTCTATGTCTTCAAGAAGATAAGCAGTTGTACTACATATAGGGACAGAAAGGTGATGAAGATGTATCTTTGAGGACTCAATGACTTTTGAGCAGTCCTGAGAATCCAGAGATGTCCCACCTGAGTGGAAGCTGGTTAAAAGTCATCCCAAAGAAGGAGGACCCCAGAAAATCCAGGCCTGTCAGCCCCACTTAAGCTTATGTCCTTAAATCAGGACTTAAATATTTAACAGAACAATAAGAAGAAAATAAAAACCCTCAAGCAAGTAAAAATAATGAAGAAGCTCTAAAGGATATAGGATAATTTTCAGGAACCTTTAGTTAGTACTAATCATTACTGAAAAGAGCAACTCTGATTTTTTTTTTCTTTCTATTTATTTATTTCTGGGCTGGTTTTAACTTGCACTTTACCCCAAGGCCACCAAGACACTTCTGCTGAAACAAGAAGGGGGGGATAAAAAGGTCATGAAAGCAAGTAACAGCAGTTAAAAGGTGTCAGGAACAGTTTCTCTTGGGTTTCAGTCCTCTTGTATTAAATAAAGGAAATTAGCCTTAATCAAGTGCTGCTAGTCAGAAAAAAAATACCTCTCAGACCTGTGTGCTTCATATAAATTCCAAACGATTTGGTTTCTCCCATGGCTCTTCTAATATTTAATTTTAGGCAAATTTTAAAAAAATACTTCTATTTCACTAAACTGATATAAGTACTGAATCAATTATAGAGCTGCTGACCTCTTCATGTCTTATTTTAGGTATCCTTTATTCTAAAAGTTTTTAATCTGTAAACTAGTTTATATAGATATAAATGCTTCCTATTAATTTTCTTTTCCCTTGTGTGTGGAATAGGAAGAACATATAATTTGTGATGAACTTAGGGAATTACAAGACTTCAACATTTCCACAGTTATTTATTGATTAAAAAACTCTTACTAAATACTTATTGAGGTAATTACTTATAAAACACACTTCTATTGTGTGCAGTTCAGTGTCAGTGATGCTTCAATTCTTTTTGTTTGTTTGTTTGGCTTTTTGTCTGTTGCAGTTCATGTCTAAGTTGTGGAAGCTGAAGATATAACCAGATTAACATTTATATTACCTCTACAGTTTTCTGTCATATACCCACACAAATTAGCAAATAAAACTTAATCCAGATGGGAATTAGTGAACAGTTATTTCTATCCATGGTAAATAAATCTCTACTGGTAAGTGAGATCCAAAAAAGTAGCCATTAAATGGAGGTATGACATGGAAATGTCATGACATGTCTACTTCTCATGGATACGTGTAGCACGGGCAACATTGGGAGAGCAAATGATGTTTTGAAGTGTGCAAAAGCATGAAAGAATAATCAAAATCAACTGACTCCTATGCTTAATTCCGTTCAGCAAGGGGAACTTAAAATGTGTAAAAGAGGCAACAATACCGGTTTTCTGTATATTCACACATAAGCTCAGACTGTGTATATATGACAAATTTAGGCTAAAATCTATCATCAGTTAATTATTTTTAACTGGATTAATACAGAATATTTTGATTCCTCATAGCTCTTTCAGTGTAGAATTGAACACATAATTTCATAAGTTAAGAATTCATCGGCATTATTTATTCTATCATATAACCTAAATAGTTAATTTCAACTGCAATAAATTATAGCAATATTTAATTTTGGATATTGAGCATGTGTTACTCTTACAAAAAATGAATTATTTCTCAATTAATTTTTAATATAAAAGATAGTAATATTATGTGATAGTAATATTATGTGTTTCTTAGTAACAATTTTCATCGTAAAAGGTAATTTGTCATTTTAGATTTTCTTTATTGGGATATGCTTGACAGTTTGAATTGTCCACAAGTGACATGAAAAGTTATAAAACTTATTAAAATCACTTCATATTTCTGATTTTTAATGCAATTTAATTTTCTTCATTTTTATATTATCATGATTTGTTACAAGTGTAATGAAGCAGAACGTCCATTGCACTCTCTTTAATTCATATTATTTATTTTGTTGAACTTTGCATGGGTAACTTTGTTTTTACAGAAAGAAATATGTAAAGTAAGTCATAGCCGTTTTATCTTTCCGTAGAAAATACTGGAAGACCCAAACCCTGGAATACAGGCTTCGTGAAACAGGGTACACCAAAATATAAATATAATTAGCATGTTCTGGGGTAGAATTCAGAAAATTTTGTATGCCAGAAAAATATTTTCATTTTTATTTTCATTTCACTTGATTCCAGAAGCACAAGGAACTACAGCCTAAATTTTATGGTCTTCCCCTGAGATTCTCTTCCATAATATATTTTCATGCATTGCTCTTGCCATTATTATTGAAGACAGAAGGAGTAGCTGACCATTAATGCAAAAAGGAGGATGAGCAGCAATGTGATATCAAAGAAACTTTATTTTCAGGTTTTCTATCATTGCCATTTTAAAGTTCTTCAGTAAATCCCACAGAGATTCAAGTGTCGGACGTTCTGTCCTTTCAACCAGAATAATTTATTCATAGTTGGGATATAAAATATTCCTGCATGCAAAGATCTAAATGGTTTTTAGACCCTCTAAATGTGCTTTAATAGTCCTTTTACTTTAATCTGTTGTGTTTCCTTGCACTAGGCGATCACTTTGTCACAGCTATTCTTTAATACCCATTCCTTGACTTGAAACTATTTAAAAGAATGTAACCAAGCTAGAAAACAAACAAACAAACAAACAAAAACCTGCAGAAAATATACCATAAAGATAGATTAGAGTTAATTAAACATTTTTACATAAGATTAGAGTGTTCTTCAACACCCACAATATTCATTATCAATTGAGCATGAAAGAAAGTCCATGGAATAATCAGATTTTTTTTTTCTAATGTTGCCTTTTTTGCCTTTTAGTCTTTAATTGTTCACTAATGTACAACAATAAGATCAACAGCAGCTTAAATGCCTTTTGGTTTTGGGGAAATATTTTTTGTCTCAACAATTTTTGGTACTGGAAGTAAAAGTTACCCTTTACTTTCATAGGTCAACAATGGCTAATTAAAAATTTAGGATAATCTCAGGGGGTAGGAAGTTATGTTGGTAGAATTGGAAGCAAAATGTAATTTGAGAAGTGGAAAGTTGTGATGTTTGTTTGCTTGAAGGTTTTGAAAGTGCCCAAGCATGATCTTTCCTTTTGCTTTTGTTCAAATGCCCTGAAAGTTTCCCCACTGAGCCATCACTCACATAAATTGTGGATTTTTTTCAGTGGGACTCGGTGCCACCTGAGATCTGCCACGGGCAAGAAGGTGAGGAGGTCTGGAAGGAACACAGAATATATTCCCTGGTCCAATTTGCCAAAAATGCACTACCCCAGGTAAGAGAAAATCTCCAAACCTACACTCAGTAATGAGAAAATCCAGAGTGCTCATAAAATGATTTGCTGCAAATTCAGGTTTCACTGACAGGATTCACAAAATAAAGTGGTTCAAGGTAGCTGGACAAAATACATGGAACCAGGAAGAAATATTTTATTTCCTCTAGTGCAAATTTGAAAGATAAGATATATTTATAATATTATACTGAATATTTCCCAAGCAGACCTTAGGTTTCTGTTTGTTTGTTTGTTTTTATGTTTTTCATACATCTGCTTTTTGCCATTTTTCTTCTGTACATTGGCTTATTGAAGGCTTCAGGGTTCTGCTGTGCTAAAGCAAAGTCCAGAGGCAGAAAAAGCCCTGTGCTGCACAGGGGTGAATAATCCCTGCCCCAGAGTGCTCCCAGAGGAAGACTGAGGTGTGCAGTAGGAAGAAAAGTAGAGGAGTTACTTTGGTGTGGTGGAAGCAAAGTTGACAGTGATAAAACTGAGAAAGTGAAGAAGAATTCTTGCTTTTCAATGTTTCTATGCTGAACTTTCTATGTGAGTAACTGGCATGACAATGTCTAACCATACCAACAGCACTCCAAGTTCTTTGTCTGAAAATCAGACTCTGAGATGTGCTGCTGGATGAATTCAGTGCAAGGAACTGTCTTTTTTCTTTCCATATAAGCAGATAGCTCAGCTCTCTGATAAAAATACTCACAATTAGATGTTTAAATCAGACTGAAAATTGCTTGATGAATGTAATAAACTTTTCTTGGCATTCTTATGAATAAACTAATTTGCTCGGGTATTCATGTAAAACAACTATAAGGAGAAAACAACCACAGAATGACTATTTTATTGATATGAAAATCTGTGAAAATTCTTATTGTAACATTACTTTTTTGTTCTTATATTTTGTTTGCCCGTGGGTTTATTTAAGCAGTTTAAAAGTGATTTTTGGCATATTCAGTATTTTAAATTACTTGGTTGTTTTGCTGTTTGTCATTTTTGTAAATTTAATTTGACTTGTTCCTCTCAAAATCCAGTTTTAATTTTTTTTAGTTTTTATTTTTTAATATGACAACAGATTCAATGGCTCTTATAGTCCAGAGCAGGTTTTAAATTATTCTAATTAAAGGTGGAAAATATAATTTTCATGTTATATTGCAGTTAATATCTTCCTGCCTGATAAATTATTATCTTGTTTTCCCTAAAAAAAAAAAAAGTCTCTGCTGTCTGCAGTACATATGACCTGTCACCAAAAGCACATATAACCAGAGCACCTCTGTGCCTCCATGAGGGCAATGCTCCAAAAACCATTTTTACTTTTTTGTTAGTGAGCATTATGAAAATACTGCTAATTATTGCTGACCCAGCCTGTGACATTGTGAATTCAATCATACATTTTGAGGCATAAACCGAGCAACAAGCTAATCCCTTGCTATATCATTATACATCCCTCACCCTCCTCGGGACTCTGGGGGAGAGGATTAAAGCCATGACACATTTGGAAGGGATTGAAATGACCTATGAACCTTGTAGTTAATCTCTGATGTCTGAGGATCAATGAAAAACCTCTCATAATTGGGATTTTTTAGCTAATTTCATTTGTGCTAACACACTATATACAATATTTTCTGCTCTTTGACTCAGAAGAAAAAGGTTGATGAGGAAAAAGAGGTGAGAGAAGACAGCATTATAAAACCAAAGGGTCAAATAATTGTGACTTTGGTTGTACAGGCAAGCAGTGAGTGTCATCAACAGTAAATGCTGCTGATAATCAATTTTCTTTGTTGGAAGACCATACATTGGATTCTTCATTGGTCTTTCCACAGCTATTGTGTAAACAATACAAAGCACTCTTGTTTTTTTACCTCCTGGTTTTAAAAGAGATCTGCTGATTTGTGCCATTACGGCAAGTCTGGGGATTTTTCTTTCCTTAAGGAAGAAACCACAGCTCTTTTGCAATCTCTGCATCCTTGGGACTGTTGAGGTTATTCCTTATCAATTTAGCAGCTTTCCAAATGCTAATAGCAGTGTTTGGGTTTTAAAAAAATTACCATTCAATTCTAATCTTCTTCTGTCTTTATGCTATTGCAAAATGACCTGTCATTGATTAAGAACTCCTGAATGAAAATATAAAGCTTACTTTGCTCTGCTTTGAAAGGTATTTTAAGCCCATGTGAGCCCTGGCTGATGTCTGGTAGCACTCCTTCTGATCAGACTGCTTAATTTCGCTAGGGGCATTTCAAAGAAACTACAAACTGATATTTTACTTATTGTGCTTTAATACACACTATTTTACTTATCTCATTTTGACTAGTTTTGCCCTAAGATGGGGGACTAGCCTCTCCCTGCTTCCTCTTTACTTCAGCAATTGCATGTCTTCAACAATTTTCTACTCATCTAAAAATCTACAACTTTAGTAGGAACAGGAAATCTTAATTGAATGCCTAAACAAGACTGCTTAGCACAATGTCTAACAAATTCCTGTCAAAATTCTGTTTCTTTTGGCATGAAATAAGAATAAAGTATAGCAAGGGCTTGATGGAACCTTCTGAAGCTACCAGAGCTACTACCACCATGAGCCTTTATTAAAATACAAACAAACCAACAAATTATAAATTAAAAGAAAAAATAAATTTCTTATATCTAAAGTAGAATTTTTTCACCAGAAATATTCTCCCTGCTGTCTCATTCCTCTGCAGCTGTTTGTGTATTCTCTAGCATTACTCTTGGTTCAAAACCAGGGCTTATTGACTTTATGGTAACAAATTAAATGACTGGCCTTCTCTGTTAGACAGCTACAAAAAGGAAAATCAATTCTCCCTCACACTGCATAGTACCTTCACACTCTTTAGGAGATTTTAGTGTGGACAAGTCTTTTAGCCCCTTGAAATATGTTCTTGGACAGTTAGTTTTGTTCTTCCCTAAGAATATCTATTTATTTTCTATACTGATTATTTCAGATCCCATTATGGTGTTTCTCTTAGGCAAATATATTAAGAGAGCATTAAAGCACTGTCTCATCTCAAGGTTGTTATTGAACACAGGATTCTAATAGTCAAACCTCCCCAGTTACAGCAAAAGTGCATGAAGGAGTTCTTCCATTTAAGAAATTATTTTTTTAAAAAAAATATGAGCTAGACAAAGTGGCATCCACATTCTCTTGTTTTGGATTTTTTTTTTTTTTTTACAGCTTCATCACTTACTTATATTGTTTTTTGATTGATTTTCTATTTATTGGCAGCTGAAGCATGTTTTCAGGTCTTTTGCATAGGTTTAATCCTGTGATGGAAATAATATGTTTGAAACTAATAATCATTGCTCTTTCAAGAACAGCTTTAACCTTTTAAGTTTTGATATTTTTTAAAATTTATAATAAATTTAAGTGGGTTTTACATGAAGACACTACCGAAATTAATGTGTATAATAAGATATTCTTTAGAAGCACAACAATTTAAACATGTTGCATTCAATATATGAGACAAGAATGCATTAAAAAGTACCATTACTCTCCCTTAAAAATAAAGACATCAATACAAACATGATGAATATAAATATGCATGATGTTAGAAAAATTTCACAAAAAGAAAAGCCTGATAATGAAAGTAGATTTTCTTCCTAAGCCAGATGAAGTTGCAGTTCCTTGATCTTACAAATAACTAACAAATAAACAATTGCATTTGAAATTTTCCACATCAGCTACAATATGAAAAAAATTACCTATTCTCTGAAGGGCTTGGCTAGAATTGGAATACATATTAGATTAATCTGTTTTCTTTCATTTTTATTATATTTTTTATAACTCTGGTTTTCAGTAAAATTACTATTCACTTCCTATGGAAAGAGTAAAAGGTTTATTTGTTTTCCTTTTACTTATTGATAAATAGCCTTTTTTAAATGTAACCACCTCCTCTATGATGAAATCTGAGCACAGGTATTTATAACCCCAAACACTGAACACCAGTCCTAGCACAGAGCTGACAGAAGAGTTTTCCTAAATATTTTTTTTGATAGTGACATGCCTGAAATTATATTTATACACTTTTTACAAGGAGAAGAGAGAAGAGAAGAGAAGAGAAGAGAAGAGAAGAGAAGAGAAGAGAAGAGAAGAGAAGAGAAGAGAAGAGAAGAGAAGAGAAGAGAAGAGAAGAGAAGAGGAGAAGAGAATGTTTATTTGGAATATTTTTTTGTTCTGTTGTCACAACTTTTGCTGGTTACTTATTCTGTAGCTTGTAAAATGGAAGAAAGATGTTTTATCATAGGCAGCTTTTACAGCATCTTTTAAACCACCTGGTGATTTGAAGGCTCTTCACTCCAAATGAACTATAAGTGTGGATTTTGCAACTGTGGGACATGATTGTACTACCTATTTGTAGGGAATTAATGTTTCCTTTCTATACAACCTCTGTAGAGCAGTGAAATCTATTTAAGTTGCTTTCAATCACTCTGTCTCCGTTAACCCCGTCAAGCTCCTCTCTACATCTTGTATAAATAACATGAATATCTTTTGTCACATTTGATGGGGAAAAGGAGTACCTATTTCTCAGTAGAAACCACACATTTTGTGGCCTCTGTTAGATTTCCTCCAAGCTCTTTATAACATATAAACACACACAAAATCACAATATTAAATTCTATTGTGTTAAGGTCTTTTTCTTTCTTATCTGTCTCATCCTTAGGATTAAAGTCCTGGGTAACACCACTATTTGCAGGTTTATTGCAAATGGTAAAGAAGAGTTGTACACAAGTCCTTTATGTGTTCTCATTTTTTTTAACTATCTTTCTTTAGTTTGCTCTTCCCTGTGCCCTTTATTAACACTGACAATAAAAGGAGGCAGAATCTTGTGATTAGTTTTTGCTATCCAACACAATTCAATCATGGGATTTGTTGCGTAGCTGTGGTAGCTTGGGACTTCAAACAAGCAAACAATTATAAGTTCTTATTCACTGCACTTGAACAAGGTGAGATTTTCTTTAATTAGACAGAAGTGAACATGGATAAAAAATATTGTTTGATTTATACAGATTTAATAAATGAGGTGTGCTCAGTGTGACACTAATTTTTTTTTTTATATGAGTCCAAGGATTTTTCACCTTTATTGCTTAATCCTTATCAGCTCCAGAGGTGAGCACTGAAGAAATGTGATGCAGTAAATGAACCAGGGTAGGTGAGATACAGGCAAACTTGCAATTTTTATAATTCTGTAGGCTGCTAAAACTTGAAAGGTGGACCCTGAGTTTTCCTCCCTCAGATAATATTGAGGGAGCATCTCAGCACGACTTCTATCATAGCACATGACTTGGTAATGCTGGAACTGATTGAGAAATTTTACTTTGTTTAACAGGGAACAATTGCACCAGGTAAAACTTATTCTGAAGAGCTTAGATGCTCTTTGAAATTGTTTAGTGCATCGTGTTACAATTTGCATGTCTATTTGCCACTCATGTTTATAATCTTATATTCAAAAATAAAGTCAGACTTTACCTTCTGCCCCATGAAAATAACAATGTAGTCTTTTTTATAAATATTTTCACCAATTCCTGTTGTTCGAGCTTCAGATAATTTATTGTTTGTGATTATTGTTTATGAATAAAAATACCTATCCAGGTGACTGAGGATTGAGCCAGGGATTGCTTGTAGAAAATTCACCTCTACAAGTCCATGTCAACTTTCCAAAACAAAGGCACACATTTGTTCACTTTTTCTTCATACTCTGTATCAAAACTAATCCCTGACATGCCAAGTTTCTAAATTACCATTTGGATTTGCTTATGTAGTTATCTCGCCAGCTTTGATGGCAAAGTTAAGCAGGTATTTTTTTAAACAGAAATGTAAAATAACTCAAATGTAATATCTTTAAATAAAGTTTAAATGCTTGGGTTTGGGTTTCTGACACTTCACTTCTTTAATTAATTTTATTTCAAAATATATATATCTGAAAATATATATATTTACCTTGCAACTTATACAGTCACTTTAGTCTGAAGGAAGGTTACACATCATCCAATGCTGCAATTGTATTTGTAAACCCCACATAACTGAATTTTGGATTTAATAGCCAGACCTGATAAAATATTCTACAGCATAAAAAAATAAAAGATCAATTCTAATGAAATAACAGCTTGGGTCTTTGATTGAGGTTTGGAAACAAGTTTTCAAAACTTGGAAAAAAACCCAAACCAATTTATGCTTTTTGAAGCGCATGGTTTCTAAGATATCATTTAAAACTATTTAAAAGTCTCAAATGGTCAATGGGACTTGAAGGAGGTTGCAAAGGCCACTGGTTTCTTCCTTCAAGAAAGGCTTTAGTGAACAATTCTTCCTTGGTTTAGGGAAAGTATTAAACTCACGTATAATTTTGTTATTGCTATTAATTTTACAAGAAATACACCCCTGACACTTGTAACTTTTACCGTTATTTTCAATTAACAGGTGTACGCATCTCAACAATGGGGTGAAAAATTAAAGAAATATTCTTCTTTCCAGCAGATGACAACAGAAGGGTTTTTATTCATATTTCAAAGTTTCAGGTGAGGTAACATTGCATTGGGACTCTTATGATTAATTCATTAAAAGAATATATTTGCGATGAGCACTATGGAAGCCGGAATAAATGTATTTTTTTTTTTTTTTTTTTTTTTTTTTCCTTTTNTTTTTTTTTTGTTTTTCCTTTATTTTACCTAAATCACTTGGGTTTTAACTAATTAATTAATTAAATGAAAAAAACAATAAATAATAAGATCCTACTGTTAAAAGTTTACCAGTTTCTGTGAAGTATTACTAGAAACCAATACTTTCTATTTTCTTTGTGAGATTTGGGGGAACCGAACAAAGCCTGTATTGCTTCTAAAAATATACAATTACTTTTTGTGCTTTGTTTTAGTTTTTGTGGGTTTTGGTTTGGGGTTTTTTTTGGGGGGAGGAGGCAGGCATAATAAAAATATTAGTTTTTTAATATTAAATCCTTTAAATAAATATATTTGGAAAAGCCTCTAAACATTCAATATGAGTAGAAAATTAATTTCTATGGATGTAGAGTTAATTGAATATTCTACTATACTTTGCTTTAATAAGTATTTTTCTGGGACTACATCAAGGAATATATAATGCTTTTTACAGCTCAGCATGGATTTTCAATTAAATGACTTTCCTCTGGTTACGAGACTGTCTACTTTAAAATGATTAGTTTAGAAATACAGTAATTCCTTGGGTTTAGCTCATTTTTGAATTACTATA
This sequence comes from Rhabdornis inornatus, assembly GCA_013397075.1. Lineage (NCBI taxonomy): Eukaryota > Metazoa > Chordata > Aves > Passeriformes > Rhabdornithidae > Rhabdornis > Rhabdornis inornatus. The sequence goes on from VWZS01002677.1 coordinate 1,123,349, forward strand.
GGGGTCCAAAGCACTATGAGATGCTTTAATTAAATATGTAAGATGAGGCTGAATGCTCCTCATGCTGTTTCCAGGTTATTCAGAAGCATTTACCACATAAGTCTTTTTATTCAGGCTGTTTTCAGAACTGAAATGTAACAACTGCTTTTCCTAGAACAACAACTTCCATATTGAGTTGGATAATCTTCTGCAGAAAGCCATGTGGAATCAGACAGGAGGAGTAGTCTGCAGAGCACATCCAACTCCTGCCCAAACACAAAGTGCTGGAGGCTCAGTTCAATGCCAATGAAAATCTGAATGGCGCCCACTTGAAAAAAATTGCAGCACTCCTCATTCAATCAGTCTCTAAGATATAAAGCTCCAGTGGATGAAGCGTCAAATGGATCTTGTCACCTCTTCAAAATGAGTACAGGTGTGGAAAGGAGGGTCAGCTCTGTGTTCCTCACCTGCATTTGAGCATCCACTGGGTGCCACCAGGAAGTCTGTCCATTCTTCTGTCAGCTTGGCAAACTGTGGGTTATGAGATGTTAAATGAGCTGCAGCAGTCCCTGGATGAGCTCAAAAGAGACTGGGGCTCCTTTAAGTGTGTGTGTGCAGGGGGAAAGCAGTTCTACATCCAGCTATCACTGAAAGTTCAAATATGAGATTGTCTCAGTATGACTGAACTTTGCTTTCTGTACCTTTGTCTTTAAAAAAAGACTTTGAATGCTGTGCTTCCTGGTGGAGACAGCAGGAGAACTACCTTTGATATAGAAAGGACAGTACAAATTGTTCCATTAAGCCCAGTTTTAGTGTTAATTCAGATGTGAAACATGCAGCTAAGTCTGACTTGATTATTTAAACATCCACTAATAAAGCAATGTCCTTACCTTGACCTCAACCAGGTAGGAAGTATTTGCAGATCCCAAGCAGTTCTGCAGTTGGGAGCCACTCCTGCTACATGCAGAACTCCCTGAGGAGGGAGTCTGAAGAGCACAGTGTGTTTTATTATCTATCTGCAGGAGAAGGCATCGTTAAACACTTGGAGCTTTCTTGCTGAAAGTACTAAGTGTGTGCAGTGACCACAGTGTATCAACTCCTTACATGATATTTTAATCAGAACAGTTGAAATTAATACCCAGTTCCTGACACATCTAAGAGCTCTGCTTTTAGAAGTACATATCTAAGAGAAATTTGAGAATTTGTGGCTAAGGTTTTCTTCAGTTTGTCTTTAGCTTCCTTTTTTTTATCATCATTAAAATAGTTATCAGCTCTTATTTTCTCATAGTAGTGGCTATAAATTTTTTGTTGCTACCTTTCCTACTATATATTTTACAAGTGAGATGATTAAAACAGAGGTTCCTTTCCTGTGGATAGCAGCAGGAGCAATCCTACATTATCATTACATGTGAATTCCCTTTTCATGTGCTTAAAGCTTTCTCTGGCACTACTGTCATGCATTTCATAGACTGATCCAGCCTTCCACGTTTGCCAAAAATGAGGCAATTAAAATATTCTTATGAACAACTGGCATAAGCTTGCAGGGTTTGGAGTGTTTGTGGCCTAGAAACCAGGGAGATGAGTTATTAATGAAATGAATCATTAGATAATAGTATCCCATGAATTTTACATGGAGTTTTCTAAAGTTCTCATGGGTAATAGCATGTGAAGTGACTTGTATTGACTTATAAAGAAAAATGCAAGGTGCTTTAGCAGAGAATTAGCTTAATAAGAGAATTAATTTTCTAAATACACCTCTCCAGAGTTAGTTTGCAATACCATTCTAGTCTAATTTCTGTTCTCACAGTTGATGTTGCTCTACAGAGCTGACACTCCTACCCTCATGACACCTTATCGTCAAATTGCAGCCTGAGTGGTGGCGCTGCAATTCGCCAAAGTAAATCTTCCCTCAGCTTTTAAGTGGGGACCAAGCACTGCTCATCTTAGTTCAATTACAGCAATTACTGAAACAAGTGGGCTGACTGCTGAGGATTCTCATTTCACTTTCACATAGACAAAACCTTACTTTCTCAAACACAAATAAAAAGAGTCATGATCTGGCCCAGAGGATCCATCCTCAGGAGAAAAATACGCAGGATTTAACTCTTGTATGAAATTCACCTTCACTTCCCTTGTCTGGCAGGTAGCATTGCTGTTTGTTGGTGAAATTCATGTTTCATATGATGCAACAATTTCAGAATGCTACAGATAGCGAACTTCAACACTTGAGGCAAGTTTACTAGTAACAAGTCAAAACTCAGTTGATAAAGAACTGTATTACAGAGATGTTTTAGAGGAAGCAAGACTAAATGTGTCCTTTATTCTGAAAATCTAGGTGCTTTTTTGGTAGCATAAACTTCTTTCAATTCCACTGAATTTTGACATCGTATTGCACAGAATTTCCCAGGAACATTTTTCCTCCTCCTTTCTAAGAATGTGCATGCAGCATAGTACTGTATAATGAACAAAGTTTTCTAAAAGAAAATGTCCATGCTTTGATTTTCTTTTCTGTTCAATTCAATTTCTTCTCATAGGACTCAATCTTTTGAGGCAAAGTATTGTTCTCCATGGCTGATAAAGCAGTGCATATTAAATGAATAAGCCTATAAAGTCTTTATCTGGAGAACTGTGTTGTTCTAACCTATAGATTCTCCTTTATGGTCCAGTTTCTTAACTCAGCTTTGGTTTCTACAGTGTCTTTCATAATGGAGATGGATGATTGACTTAAAAAGGCTAAGCGAATGATTTGTTGATGGAAAAATTTATTTTGAGGATTTATGAACTATCATTGGATTTTATATTTAAGCTGCATCTTAGGAGAATAAATGTAGTTTGTGATCACAGGTAATTACAGAAACCAGCAGAACACCAGATACTGCCTTTTGCCCTCTCAGCTCTGAGAATCAAAATTTCCAACTCAAGGCAATGTACAAAAAATGGTTTTGCTGATGAATTTGAACAGAACTAGAGCAGAGTCCTGCAGCCAGTTAGGTTAATAAGAAAAAATGTTATTACCTTTTTCCCCAAGGATGCCATTAATTTAACACTGGCAAGCTATCATTAGTGCTGTGTGAAATGACTAATTCTCCCGCAGGATCTGCTCACATACGAGGTGAGGGGTTTTCCATAAGAGTTCACAAGCCTGTGTGAATCATAGGTTAGACTTTCACTGCAAGTGCTAGGAAAAAGCTGCATGTGGATTGCGGCTTTTGCTTTCAGTGTTGTGACCTTTAAAACACTTCAGAATTAAACCTTCAGGACTAACTTGAAAGAACAAATCAAGCACCTTTAGATCTCTAAAAATGCTTGCTCTTTCTTGCTCCACTCTTACTTACTTGCACTTGTCTACCTTTATAAGACCCTTTCCACTTTCCTACTTTTTTTTCTTAGTCCAAAGACGAAGCTTCTGTTTTTCAGCTTTATTACACTGCTGCTTTTCCACACATTGTCTATGAAATACATGCATACATGTAAACCTGATTTTTTAAAGATTCATCACAGTAAAACCTCAACTGCTGCAATTAGTAGGCTAATGCCACTGGAGAAATCCAGAAAGGATTCAAGATATTTATTCACAGAGGAAGGTCAAAAGAATTCAACACTAACTGCAATACCCCAATTTCTTCAAAAGAAAAACAAAAACAAAAAAGAAGAAGAAAAAGCCTCTAAGTTGCATAACTCAACTTGCAAATCAGCAGCAAATAGTTGGAGGAAAAGAAGAAAGATCAAACGAGCCTGTGCTCTAAAATGAGACCAACTGCCTGAAAAAAATGTATGATTTACTCTTTATCCATTGTAAACAACCTGGCTTGTTGAAGTTAAGCTGGTAATTATATGGCCATTTATTGGCAAAGTGGTTGAGGGAGAAAAAGAGATCTGAAATAATTATTTACTTTTTGGATAGGAGTTGCTTTTTGGTGTGGGATTTATTGTTGGTTTGGTTTGGGGTTTTGTTTGTTTGTGGGAATTTTGTTTGTTTTTTTATTACTATTTTGCTCTGTTCAGATGGCTTTGCAGTGTTGCTCTGTCTTGTTCTGTATGCAGGCAGTGACAAGGACATGCTATAATCATCTGGGGGCAGTGTCAGATGTTACTAGGAATGACTTTGTCTTCCCTTGCTACTTTTCTATGTCACTTAGTAAAAACAGCCACTATGCTCTCAATCTCCAAATTATCCGACATTATTTTGTAGAAACAAATTGACAAAAAGTACCTCACAGTATTTGAAGACTTTCAGTAGCCCTGATGCTGTGTTCCCAACTCATAATTATGCATTGTGCTCTAGTCCTATCAGATTTTCAGTGTGCTGATGACACTGTTGACCAAATATTAAGAATAGTCTAGATTACATCCAACTCTTCTTGAAAAAACAAGAGTAGCACTTTCAGTGAGAAACTGCCAACACCATAATAAATTGGGGAAATAAAGCAAAACACAGTTAGAGGAAGTGGGAGTGCTGCCAGTGGTTTCTGTAGAGCCAGAACATACCTCTGATCATCACAAAAAGTTTAGGCATTCTTTAACTCCTGAATATGCTGAAGACACCAACACTTCTTGAAAAGGCTAGTGATAGAAATTATTATCGATTTAACTGACATTAGTTGATTTTTAATGCAATATTCATCAACTTAAAAAAAAAAAATTACCCCCTAAAATAGTTGCTTGAGGTTTACGTTAACACTGAAAACTTGTTTTACAGAGTCTTTTAAAACTTCTAACTTTTGATAGCACTTGATATTTATATTGCATTTCAGTTCTTCTGTCCATATGGCTGAGTTGCTTCTATGAAGATGCAACTTCCAAACATCTGCATTTTAAAAGCTATTTTTTTTAATCAGAAATAACAATGGTATCTACAGGAACAGGACGGTAGAAGTAATTATGTTATTAATATAAAGAGGTTTTTTTCTCACTCCTGCTAAGTTCATAAAATTATAAAGTAACCTCCTACTGTTAAATAGAGTGAGAGAGAAATCATGTGTATATAAATGAATAATTGTAAGTGCATCTTTAATCCAATGAATAATGCCTTCAAAGGGCATCTTATCAAACAGTGATTTTTAATTTTTAGAGGGGAAATAAAAAATCTCTCTCTCTCTCATTAATCTTTTCCTTTCTTTCTTCCCTTTTATCCAAAATCCACTGCCATGTGCTTATGGAGTAGGTCAGGGACTAGAATATCAATATTCATGCCCAATATGCAATTTACTCATAAAACTTTGTGATTTTTTTGTCGACCTGCCTACTTTTGCCATTCCTTTCAACCATGAGCAGTTATGAATCTTGGGTGCTCCCTTCCCCCTTAAGGGTGGATGTCACAAGTAGAAATATTTTTGCCTTTATGTGACTACACATGACAGCGAATATGTAATTGTAAGAGCTGTGATCACCATCAAACAATATTTAAAAAAAAAAATTCTAATACATAAAGACAAAATTCTGCCCTCAGCTAAGTATATTTAAAGTTCATAAAAACAATTGCAAAACTAAGCCAGGGCTATTCAGTGATGACTCTGAATAATTAAAACTGAGCAGATTCTGAGTTTCAGGTTTGCAGCACCAAGAGACAGAAACATTTCTCCTGACAAATTTATCCTAATCTAGTGGCAGTGCTGGACCATTTAATGTGGATATGCTCCAGAAAAGCTCCAGAAACTCTGGATATGAGAGTAGGAATCCTGTAAAATCTTGTGAAAAGCTTCTGGCAAATCTGTTGCAATACATAATACGCTTTATCTCTGCAAGTAGGAACTAGGAGCCAAGACCTGAAAAGCAATAATAGGAAGCATCATAAATCCAATCAAGAAAGGAGATAACACCCTAACAGTTGCTGAGAGAATCAAAGAAGAGCTTTGCTTGGACTTTGTGTTAACATTTAGTCATTAACACAGTGAAATCCCCATCTATAGAATCCCCCACATCACATAAACTCCTTCCCCACAGAGGATGCACAACAAAATACCTGATGGTTTTTATGATCAGTATAATGAAATGGAAACAAAGGAAGCTGTAGCCGTTCCTTAGAGGTTTAACTTGTATATGTGGGAAATGTTGATCCTTCCCTGTTGGAAGTGTACAAAAGCAAGTAGCTGGCACACTGAGGCTGTGCTAGATGTGTGGATTTACCACCTAGCACCCAGCTCAACACAGACTTGAAATACATATCTCAACTCTGTGTGTGGATTGGCTTCTTGCATACCAGCCAAAACAGCCCACACTTGGGACAACAAATCCAGGTTGTGCTTTTGCCAGGATAACAAAGATGGATTTTTTTTTCCACTGTCAGACACAAACCAAGAGAAGAAAACACAGGTATAATTTTAACTAATTTATGTCAGGGGGGACCCTCCCTCACCCCCACCCTTCCAACCAAATTTCTCAAAGGAAACAAGTTCCAATTGCAAGTTGCTTTGAATAATTTCACATTATTCAAGTCTTTTGGATATTGCTATTCAAGTCAGCCCTTCTGTTGCTTGCATATCTTTTTGTAGAGTGACAGCTGCTTCTTGCAGTTGTGTGATTTTTTTTTTTTTCTGAAAAAAATCCAGGATGAAACAGCAAACCTTTTAATTAAAGCCCTGTTTAGCATAGTGAAAGAGAAATGGGCACATGTGAGAGCTGATTACCTGGGGGACTGAGAGCTCAAAAAGCTGCAGAAAACATGCCTGAAGAGAGAGTGGAGATCACTTGCTCTTTCCTCTGGAAGATGCAGAAAGCTGAGAGGAATGGGAGTCCCCCATTTGAGAGATTTGGGATTTGAAGAGCCCGTGCACACCCAAATTCTGGAGGTGGTTGATGTGGTCTCTCTCAGCTCTGTACCTACTGGGAGACTGGTGCTGCTGCCTGCATGCAGTCCTGCTCTAAAGAGGGAGGGGGGATGCTGGAGTTGTGCTGCTTCAACCTCCTCTCCCTTTTCCCACCTCCAGGCAGTGAAAAGGGGAAATCTGCCTCCTGCCTGCCCTCAGTGCAATTCCCACAGGTGGTCCCAGGTCCCAGCAGTTCCAAAGGATCACACTGATGATTGGTGTCCTCATAGACCATGCTACTGGGTCTCACCAGATCCGGACAATATCCATTTGCTTTCACCTATCTGGAAGCAAAAATATTTTCATATTTATTTTCTTGTATGGAAATACATTTTTATGTGTAGGAACACCCCTGCAATGGAAGGCTGTTTTTGGGATGGTTTCAGCTGGTGTGCATTTGATCAAAGCAGAGTGAAGGATTGTGGTGGATCATAAATGCAAGTGAAAAGGGCAAAGAACACAGATATAATAGATCAGATTTTTAAGATCATCTGCTCTTTCCTGTGACAACATTGTTTTCTGTTGTGTCGTGATACTTCCTACATTATTTATTAGGAGATTTCAACCAACATGAGGGATTTTTTTATTCTAAGAGCAATTGTTAATAAAGGGTCCTATAATTTATCTCTGTGTGTATTTAAAATAAATCTATAATTACAGTTGATGAGAGAGATTGCTAAACATCTTTGTCCTGTAGAACTTCAGTAATTTGTCTTGAAAATACAAACTGACTCCCAGGGTACAGTATTGAAATGCAAACATATCTGGGGAGCAAACTGAAAGGCTTAAGCTTCTTTGTTTAAAACAATTCTTCAGAAAGCAACAAAAGACTTGCCCAGTCAAGTAATAGATCAGTAATGGCATCTCTTTCTGTATTTTTAGCATCATGTATCTTTGCCTGTAGTAGCTAATCTGATTCATTATCTTGCTACATTCTGAACCTCACAAATTTTGCATACTAAGATATTACTGGAATTCTAGTAAAGGGTTGTTTTGTTTTGTTTTTTTCCTGAGGGAGGATGATGATGTGGGTAACTGTGCATTAAAAAGTTTATCATAAGCAGACTAACTGCCTGTGAAATATTACTGAGACCATACTAACTAAATTGGGTTTTGTATGGGTAGTACTTTGTGAAAACCTTGGCTCTAATGTGATCTCGTCAATTCCCCTATAGCCTGCCAATTTCCAGTCACAGGCAAAGAAAGTGAACCTCTTGGTTCAGACACAAACACTGTAGACCCAAAAATATTTCGTCTTCATTTAAACCTTAATCCGTTTAAATGGAATCTGCACTGCAACAGCAGCATTAAATCACACAAACGGGAATAGTGTTAACAACAGGACATTATCTTTTATTGAGGACAAGCAGCAGGGGTGCTGCTAATGAGGACATCACTAATTTATCAGCTAAAGGTCAACCTAAAAGGATTCCTGCCCTCTGCCTGTCCCCCGCCCCAATGTTTTTTTCACTCTATGCTCTTCTGTCTGGACCCTCAATCATTTTTATCAATCATAATGTGCGAGGACAGGAGACATCTTAATGCAAAGTCTGCATAATGTTTGCAAGAAGTACAGATTTGATTAACTGGGAAATCCTGTTTTCCTCCTCCTATTTTAATATCCTGCCACTTTTCATAAAGTTTCTGGTTATTTTTAAATCTTAACACAAAAGAAATCTTTGATGGTATGAATTCCTTGGTGACTGGTAGGTTTCACTGGAACAAAACTTGGAAAAGGATTCACTATAATTCATGTATTAGGTGGCTATCAAAGACAAGAGCTTCTTAATTCAGTATTGAAAATTACACGTGTATATCTTCAAAAGGCTTCTTGATTGCAAAAATATGAAATAAGTAAGATATGACTCATTGCTTACAGTGGTATGTTAAAAATTAGATCAATTAAATCACAACCTATCCCACACTAAAATCAAATTTAGATTTTATTTAAGAATTTAATTACTTTTCCCCTTCTCAAACTTGTGCCACAATATGGCTATAACATGGTACCCAGAAAAATATGTTCTCTTTCTTTAGTGGAGTTGTCAAACTCACATGGTTCCTTTCCACAGGAGCTGTCTGGTGTGGTGTGGCTTTGCACTTGCCAAGGAATGAGACATTGGGAATTAACTAAAAGCAACAGCGTGTGTTCCTGCACCTCACTGGGAAGCTGATGGTCTATTTGAAGCTGTGTGTCAGCTACTTAGTTATAATTTCATTATCTCTGCATATGAGGCACTTTACTGGTTATATTTTTATTTTTCCTAATTTTGTAGTTTGTTTTAATCCATTAAAAGCTCAAGTCTTCATCTTTATTCTTGTATCACTTTTTTTTTTCTTTGTCATTTCACCATATATGGATTGCTACCTTAGGGACAACAATTTAAAAATAATTTTGACCAGAATTTGTCCAACCTAAACCTCCTCTGGTGCAGCTTGAGGCCATTTCCTCTCATCCTATTGCTGATCACCTGGGAGAAAAGACCAATTCTACCTGTCTACAGTCTCTTTTCAGGTACTTGTAGAGAGCAACAAGGTCTCCCTTGTCTCCTTTTCCCCAGGCAATAATTTTACTGTACCCATTTGAAAACAGTGCTTGGTCTAAATGTGCCTTTTTTAATGGAAAACAAAGCTTAGCATTTATGCACAGAAAATGCCAAATGCTGGCAATTTGGCAATTTATTTAGGATTGTTAATTCAAAGTAGGGTCACACTTTCATGCAGACTTGCACTGTTCTAGTGTCAAAATCCCTTTGATTGTACCGAGGAGTGCCTCAATGCTAGCACACCCACTATGCCAGATTGGGTACAAAATCTAAGTTACCAGCTTCAAAGGAAACAAGAAAACAATAGTGATCATCATGATAAACACTAGTCTCAGCATGTGTTGTTAAATTATTAGGTTTTTAAACTAATTTACTTAGTGGATACCCCTAAACAGGTTTAAAATGGATGATATATTGATTTTGCTTAATCTTGTGAGGAATCAATTTAACCTAGGCTGATGTTTCAGGTTTAAAACAATTTAAGAGTGTCTACACGGGAGTTTCCCACCACTTTAACTAAATCAATCTGGAACCAATTTAATTTGGCTTGGTATAATGTTTTGGACAGGAAACACTGAATAAAATGCTTAAATGTAGGAATAAAGTGGTTCTAATTCCAAATTAAAGATCAGACTCTGGCTTCAGTTACTTGTCATGCTCCATTAAAATATGTAGGATTGTGCTACATCTAGGAAAACAACCTTCAGCCAAAGCTTTGCCTTTCTGAAAAGCACTGCTCTTTTTGAGGAGTTACCTCATCCAGATGACAGGTGATGGGTTAAGGCTTTATTTTTTTTTTTTCCATGCAGATAGATCTTCAATTTAATGCTCCCAGACTTCTAGGTGGGTGTGAGTAAATTCCCTGTGATGGTGAGGAAGTGGGGAAAGAGGGAATTAAAATATAATGATGGGCTACATGTTTAAAATCTGATTTGGGCTGATTTTTTGACTCTTCCTTTAATAATTTGTTAGATTATCTATTTGGTTTCTCAAAAGTACTACAGTGATCCTGAACCTACTTTTTTTGTATGATCTCAATAATGCATCCATGCATGGACAGTTGTTATCAGCCTCTGCTCCAGTGCAGCTCATGTGCTGTCTCATCAGCTGGATGCAGCTCTCAGGTTAACAACTCAGCACTGGGTACTGTGCCATTCAGTGAGCATCCTCCTCTTGGGGTGAATTCACTGAAGCTTCTTCTCATCTTCTTTAGAAGAGACCTGAGGTCTAAGAACATCCTGGCCTAGAACTGAGCCCTTCAAATTCTGTTATTTATTTCTAGTCACAAAAGAGTAGAGGGGGAACCTTATTTACTTGCACCTGCCTAAGGACAGGCCACTTCAAAGTAGTGTGGTGTCTAATCTGAAAAGATGCATACATAGAATCCTACAATCATAGAATGGTTTGGATTGGAAAGGACATTAAAGGTCATCTAGCACCAGCAACCCAGCTATGGGCACAGACACCCTCTAGACAAGGTTGCCCAGAGCCCCATCCAACCCAGCCTTGAACACTGCCAGGGATGGGGCTGCCACAGCTTCTTCTCTGTTCTAGTGCCTCACCACCCTCATGATACTAATTTTTTCTTAATATCTAATCTAAATCTGCTCTCTGTCAGTTTGAATCCATTGCCCTGTCACCCCAGGCCCTTGTAAATAGTCTCCCTCCATCCTTCTTGTAGGCTCCCTTCAGGTACTGGAGGGCCACACGTATGTGTGATGGATGAAGGCAGCTTCCAGGTAGTGAGGTAAACAGCATCCTCTAGGATTTTTGGCACTAGGAAAATGTGTAATGTGGTACTCACTGCTGAATTTGTCCTCAGACATACTCCTGCCAATGAACAGAAGCATAGCTGGATATATACCTTGCTCAAAAGCAGGACTCCAACATCTTAAATATGTTGGTGGTATTATTAGAAACTGCATGTAGGGGATTCATAGTTTTTTTTTCTTGTTCTTCCTCTTGTGCAAGGCCAGGATCATAAGTGCCGCTTGATAAATCTTAGCGATAATAAATATCAATAGGCATGACTATATTTATTGCTGTTTGTAAGCAAAAAAGATAAAATGCTATCTCAACTGCTGTAAAAAGTGTTGATGAGGCCCATTTAGTTCATAGATATTGCTGATATTTTAATTCAGTGGTAGCACTGGGATGAGAGAAACATTAATCTCTCTGAATTTACATCTGCAGCAAAATGAGAGCTACTGGATATATGGTTTGAGAGCAAGTTTGCTTCTTGTTTACAAAAGCAGAATCCTACTTTCACTAGATTAATAATGGGAAATATCCCCATTTAAAAATTCAGTCCTCTAGTTTACAGTTTGTCACAAATGCCAGAAAAATAATATTGCAGATAAAACTCTGTGCCACTGTCCCTATAGGCACAATGTTACAGAATACATATGAGTGTAGCAAGCCTGGTTGTAACTTAACAGTTTTAGAAAATTTATTGTGGCAGGTCTAGTTGAGCATATTTCTCCTCTGAACCACCCCAAAATTGAAAAGGGCAAAAATCCTCAATACTAGGAGGACTTTTCCTGCTAGTGTTCCTTTTTTAGATTCCTTTTCAGCTCCCTCCCAAAAAGACATTTTCTCTGTTAAGAAATAACTGAAATTACTTGAAGTCACAGCATTACATCAGCCATATTTTTTTCCAGTATGTTTCCTTATCTTGAAACCAAATGTCTTGCATCTTCTCAAACTCAAAAGAAGGAGAATAACTTAAATCTCATGTTTCAAAAATGAAGGTTCAGTGAGAGGGAGAGAAATTTGCTGAAGTATTAGCAAGTAGCCCAAACTTTCCAAGTTGCTTTGGTGGCACCCAAATGCTAACGCATATGGGCAAATTGCCACTGTCAAAAACACACATGCTGCTTTTTAAAATTAAATTAAAGTACATATTTTATGGGACAGACTGTCTAATTGATTCTCTGTTGGCTTTTTTCCACATTCTAATATTTACTTTGTTCCAGATCTCCATTCTTGCTGCAGATGGTCAAGTCTCAAAAGAGGCTCGGTTTGGCCAAAAAGTGGCTTCCCAATCACAATTTGTTTCCCCTTGCCTGAAGAGGTGTGAAATGCAGCTCTGAAATGAACTCCTTCTAACCACCATGTAAACATATTTCACGTATTTGATTGGGTTTTGGGTGTTTTTTTGATACCTCACACTGTGAGCTGATACATCTGGGATATGCCACAGGAGAAGTTTGTGTAGCTATTGATGCTGATACAAACTGAGTGTGAAATTACTTATGCAAGTTTGAGCTGGCATAAGCAATGCCAGGAAGTTCAGCCAAGAATCAGACTCCTGGTTTGAGGCAGTGGAACTGGGCTGAGTTACCAGGGGTCTACCTTCACTTTCCAGCTATGCTGGCTCTTTCATGAATAGTAGAAGGTATTTTAATCTCCTTTTCTTGCAGCCAGACAAGCTTGGCTCACAAAGGGGGATTTCCAGTACTTACAGTCCCTAGTGTAAGATTTTTGCAACCAAAAAAAAGATTTTTACACAGCTTTCTCAGGAACCTTATGCATGTCACATTCAGCACCAGTAAGAACAGCTTTTTCGGTTTACTGGATTTGATCTCCCACTACTTTATAGTTCTGTTCATCATGCTGATAGCTATAACTTACAGTTTGTCAGATTTACACCCTTTTTCATTATTTAGTCAGGTGTATGCTCTATTCTCATCAAGCATCAGGAGCTGTTTGGAAACACTTGTGGCTGCATCATAAAAGAAGTGAAAGCTGCAATATTCCATGCTGCTAGTGGAACGAACTAGATTTCATGTTCTGTTTTCACATAGTTTCTTTCGTCCTAAGTCTCATTGGGTGGCAGCTGAACTCAGACACCGGAAAAATATTCCAGTATGGTTTAATATAAATAGATTTCACCTCTTCTCCTTCTCCCTCTAAACAAAACCCCAAACTGTTGTTTGGTTGTTTTTTGTTTTTTTTTCTACATAGAAAAGAGTAATTTTAGACCTTTTCTGAGGGAAATTCCTAATATACTTATTTTCCTTCCCTCCCTTGGAAATATAAAACTCTAGAGAGACAAAAAGGACTGTGGTCTCTCCACACCTGCCCTGGAAGTGAAAGTAGCTTTTACCTTCTGCTTGAGGAGTTTTAAACAGGCCTCTTTTCCCACCTCTCTCTGAGGCTGCTCCTTTAGCCATTGACATCCCAGCTACCCTCACCCATTAATTTCTCCAGCTTACACTGGTTTGTTGTGTAGCACAAGTGCTCACAGGAAACATAAACTAGAATCCCCTGCAACTTGTAGTTTTAACTTAATTCTCAAGTGAATATCCTGCTCACTGGAGTAAGTGACAGAGTAAATTATGCAGCACAAAGCAGTTCTGGCTGGGGACTGTGCAGGGTGCAAGTTTGAGCCTTCTGTTAAAAAGTAAAGCCCTTTCATTGGATATAATAGACTTCGTCCCCTTAGATTAATGCTATCATTCCACTGTCTTTGGGGGAAAAATACTTGTTTTAGGCAAGCGTCATCTCTCTATGGCTCTACATCCTGCACATAATCCATTAGAAAAACACAATTAAAACATAGAGCAGACTAGATGAAAGGGTTGCTCTCTGCCCTCCTTTCCAATACAAGACTGCAGAGTAAAGATGTTTTCCTGGAAATTGAATATATGAGTTTAATCTACTGAGGGAAAAGAAGGAATGTAATTGATATTTTCCATATTTTTCTACTGAATACAGTGTGCTAATGCATTATCTGATCCATTCTAAACACATCACGGTTGTAGCTCATGTGCAAGCCAGCTGTGTGATACATGTGCAATTTGTTCATGGTTTCCCAGACAGATTAGGGCCACTGCACAAGAGCAAGATCCTAGGGAACAGATCTGCACATCCATAGCCACATGATCTTTACATGCCTGTTGAATATTGGATTTAGATTTCTGGTACTAACTCAATCAGGGGTACAGCCTGTATAGAAATCCAGAGGAAAAGACATAGTCTGAAACTCAGATAAAACTTCCAAAGAGAAAATAAATAGCTAAGCAAAAATACCCAAAAAATCAACAAAACAACAACAAAAAATCTCAACCCCCAAAATCCAGGAAAAAAAATCAGATCTACTGAGCTCGTGGCCTAAGCAAATTTGCACCTAGTAGACTGACTTCTTCTAGTCCAATAGGTACATCCTGACCTCTTGCACTTCTTAAATTACTTGTCTTGGTTCTGTGACTCCAGCTAATGAGTGTGGCATGAAAGGTTGTGGAGATGATAGAAAGGAGAAAAAACTGAAAAACCTCTATGTATCATTGAAATGGGGTTGCTGTTCCATTTGAAGAAAAGTTTGAAAGTATTATTTTGGACAGAGTTTAGCAATGAAGGGGAAAAACACCTCATTAGTGAACTACAATTCTGTGGTATTGTAAGAATTCTCATTCATGCCTAACAAGACGAAATGAAGGGAATCAGAAAAGAACTGGAGAACTGGAACAATAGGAATATTTAAAATAATTTAATTTATTTCCAGCAGGTTCAGCCTTTCATGTTTCAAACATATCACACATTTTAGAGTATTTTATTCTTCCATTAGAGAGCAACTGAATTGATATGTCCTGTTCTGTGCATTTCTAGAATTGTTGTTATTTGGAACTAACACATTTCAACTGTATGACAACCTCTAAAAAAGATCAAAAATAAATCAGATTTTGAAGGGTTGGGGCTTGGCCACCTACAGAAGCTGTATGATTAAGTGAAACTGGGTGAATAACAGGTAAGGAATAATATACTCAAAGAATTTTTATCTTTTTTTATGTTAAGGAAACTTCCCTATCCGACCATGCAGGAACCGCTCTGGCAGTCACACCCACACCACCTGAGCCAGGTGACATTGAAAAGGGACTCTGAACAAAGGAACCTCTGGGCTTTTATACCCTCATAGTCTAAGTGAGCAAAAGTTTGGGGGTAGTCAGTTGGCTTCTGCCTGCCTCTCAGTGTCCCTCTGTCCCCTGCAAAGGGTTGGCAGTTCACAGCCTCTTTTCTCAGGACCCCACCCAGAGCCTGACCTGCAGCTATCCCAGCCACCTGCACCGAATATATTCCTTTACAGTTCTCCCTTTATTTTAACTGAGCACACCTGCTAACATACTATAAGGGAAAACAGAAGCTTTTCAAGGCATTTGACCTCTTTCCTTACATACGTTATTACAAATAACTATTCCAGAATGAAGAAGATTGTCATGGGATGGAAACTATTACCAATGTAAAATCACAAAGGATTCTCAAGTCAGTAACTATGAACTGATTGATCATTCACTACTTATACTGGGTCAAGCATTCAACTCCATTCAACAAGCTGGCCTTAGTTGGGATGTAAGTTCCTGGTAGGTGTCTCCTAAAGAGCGTCTCTGTCCCCAAAAACTGATACACTATATTATATTCACTCTAAAATGAGCACCTCTGTTTGATTCACTTGACTCTGGAACCTCATATCAAAGTATAAATTCCTTTAGCAAGGCTTTTACTACTGCTCCTGTGTCAGACCTCCTTCTTAGAAAGGCTTCAGCCAGTCTGACAACTGCTCTACTATCACCAGTAAGTGTTCGTACACAGCCATAGGTGGCAGGTCTGCAGAGTTTGTGAGCAGTTGCTGAAAAGGAAAGTAGCTCCACGGCCATCCTCCTAACTCTGAGATCAATATGACATTTGGGAACTTCCAGTATGTTAGGCAACAGTTTATTATTCCCTTTTTGGTGGCATAAAACGTTGAATACTCTTTGGCAGAATTGGCGTTCCCCCAATTGTTCATATTCCATCACTATTTTGAGCTGCCTCCCACTTTCCCCATTGTCTCTCCCCCTCTGCTGAGCAGTCCTTCTCACACAGAGTCTTAGGGTCTGCCACACTTAATCTTTCACTCTGGCCAACCCTCAGGGCCACAGCAGCCCTCTAAATTGTCAAGGTCTCTCTGACTTGTTCCCCATCCCCAGATGTCCTGCACACGTCAAACACTCATTTTGCTCCTTGGGCTTCTGATACCTGTCCTTGGCTCACCACAGAATTAAATCAGATCAAACCAGTTCAGACCAGTTCTGACTGGTCCAAACTGATTCCAACTGGCCACAGCTCGTTCAAAACAGTTCCAACTAGCAGATCAGCTTGAGCTGGGTGCCTCTTGAGGGAGACCCAGAACAAAGAAATCCCTGGGAAATTATATCCTTACAAATTCTGCACCTCCCCTTCACACGCTCTTTGTGTGTCTTGCATGTGCCTCTTGGCACAGTGGTAATTTTTTGCCTCAGGTCTTCTAACACCTGACTGGGCTCTTTCTCTGTGCCTATGCAGGTTGGCCATTAATTGTAATTATCTTGTCAAGTTGAAGCTTCTGCTGACAACTGTATCCTCCTCATATTCTGCTTTGTGATTCTGGTGCACCTGCCCACTGGCAGAGCACGGGAAACTAAAGGAGCCCTAGACTTAGGATAAATGTTACCTAGCAACAACAAAAACATCAGTGTGTTATCAATATTCTTCTCATACTAAAGGCAAAACACAGCTACTAGGAAAACTACTAGAAAATTAGCCCTATTCTATCTGAAAACATATCTGGGTCTAAGTTCTCACCTTGTAGCCTGAGGCTTCAGCAACCATAAGTACTATATTCTATATCACACAGTATTATAACTACGTAACTCATTCAGCTTATAACTGATTTATTCTAAACAACTAATACCTCTCACCAATATAATGAGATAGTCCTTCAGATTCAAATTTTCTGGTAAAATCATGTAATCTCTTGGTTCTCTCTGCATTAAAATGATGTATCTCCATCTTCTGCTACCCCTCTAGTTTTCCTGTAATGTATCAGGATATAACTTTTTAAAAAACTAAAGCAGAATAGGATTGCTGCTCCAGAAGGTAGCCTCGTTTATTGCTCTTCCTTTTATTCCTGCAAGAACAGCAGGAGAGGTGAAGAGAGGAAGAGATCAGATGGGTAAATAAGAAGAATTGTGCTGAAATTAACCCTTTTTACTCAAATTCCACTCTTCCCAGGGTACACCAGCTGAATATTATGTCTGGAGGTATGTTGCAACTCAGTACCCT
>VWZS01002678.1:14470-31850 GCA_013397075.1 Rhabdornis inornatus
GGGGGGATTTTGGGGAGGGTGGGAGGGGCAGATGTTCTGTGAGGGAGGTTGGGGGGAGGGTGGGGAAGGCTTGATGTGCTCGGGGGTGTAAAATGCTCATACAGCTCTCCAAATCCTTGGAGCCTTGTCAGCCACAAAGTCCCTTCATTTTTTCTTGGGAATCGCAGGGGTGAGGTTGGAATGTTCCGGTGGTGGCCAGGCCACAGCTTCACCCAGCAAAGGGAATTTTGGCCATTTTGGTGCTCTCCTGCCTCCAATCCCAGCTCTCCAGGCCCTCCTGGGGCTGGAGCTGCTGCTGCTCTCCCCCACTGGGCAGCGTGGAATAAAGGGACAGCCCAGGGCGGGGGGGGTTGGCTGAGGGGGTTCCGAGAGGACAAGGGAGGAAGGAACGCAGATTTGTGGGAGCTCTGTGCCCTGCCCTGCCCCTCCTGGCCCTGCTGGGCAGGATCCCAGGGCAGCACATCCCCGAGGCCAGCCCTGGCCGAGGCCCAGCCCCGGCTCTGGCCCACGGCCTCAGCCTGCAGGGGACGTGACCCTGGTGTCCCTGCGTGCTGCCTGTGCCTGTCCCCTGGTGCTCTGGCACCCATCCCTGGCACCCACCACCCATCCACAACGTCCACCATCCGTCCCTGGCACCCATCCCTGGCACCCACCACCCATCCCTGGCACCCACCACCCATCCTGGCACCCACCACCCATCCACAACATCCACCACTCATCCACAACATCCACCACCCATTCCTGGCACCCACCACTCATCCCTGGCACCCACCACTCATCCTGACACCCACCACCCATCTCTGGCACCCACCACCCATTCCTGGCACCCAGCACCCGTCCACAACATCCACCATCCTCCCAAGGCAGCCATCAGCCATTCCCTGGCACCCACCCTCCATTCCTGCTCCTGCACCCTCCATCCCAGTTCCCACCCTCCATCCCAGCTCCCACCCTCCATCCCAGTTCCCAGCCCCAGTGAAGCTCCTGGAGCAGGAGCTGTGGGATCTCCTCCCTGCCTGGACAGCATCCATGGGGCCGTTCCTGTTTGGGATCCATGTGGGAGGGAAGTTTGCAGCTGCTTCCTGGAGAGCAGGGAGGGTTTTGGGGCCAGCAGAACTTTCAAACCGGGTTCTCCCTCCCTCCTGAAGAAGGGGAAGGCAAAAACGGTATTTTGACATTTTTTCACGATCCTGTTCCTCATTCCAAAAGCCTCTGGAAGAGGAAATAACAGACAAAAAAAAAGGGAACTTGAGCTCTGTGTGCACACAAAGAAAACCTTTAAATAAAGGGGGAGGGGACCTGCCTTCCATATTCGCTTTATTTTTTTGAACTCAAGGTTTTCCTAAGTAGGATTGGGAAAAGAAATTGCTGCCTTGTGGGAAATGGGGCTGTTTTGATGTTTTTTCCCACTGGAGCTGGGCTGAAAAATTGATCTCCCGGGAGGAGGAATTTTTGCCTGAGGGAGAAACCAGAACGGCGGAGTCGCCATTCCCGGGGTTTTGATGTGGCAGGTTTTGGGATCCGGGCTGTTCAACCCAATCCCCCACAGGAAAAACGAGCAGGAGTTATTCCTGAATCCCTTCAGAGCCCCGTGGTTTTCCCAGAAACTGAGACTTCATGGAAAAATCCTTTGGTTGAGATCCATCTCCATGAAAATACACCCAATTTGGGGTGGTTTCTTTTCCTTGCATACATTTACTTATAGGAAAAAATGTCCTTGTCATGGCTGGGAGGAGAACTTGGCTCATTTTGATCCCACCTTGGATCAAATGGATCAAATTTGCTGGGAAATGGTGGCAAGGAAAAGCAACTCAGTGACTGTTCCTGCTCTGAACAATCCCGGCCAGAACCAGGCAGGGAATGGCTGGGAGCTCTCAGGGACACAGAAAACCAATTCCCTGATGCTGCCTGGTTTTCCTGGGAATATTTCAAGAATATTCCCAATATTCCCGTGATTCTCAGGCCTCGAGCTGCTGCTGGGTTGCTCCTTGGGTTTGTCCAAATCACCCAGACCCACCTTCCTGCTCCCTCGGAGCGTCTCCCAGCCCCAGGCTGTCCCCAGGGAAAATCCAGCCTTGTGCAGCTCCTGGATTTGGACTTGGAGATGGTTTTTGCTCCCCCACCCTGCTCCTCAGCTCGCTGCAAACCGCTTTAAGCCAAGCTCCAGGTGCTGCTGGCAGCATCCCGCTTTTTTTCCAGGAGCTCCATCCCGAAATCCTCCCCACCCAAGCTGCATTCCCAGGGTTTGGGAGGAGAGGTTTGGGATGCCCCAGCTCATCCCTGGGAATGCTGGCACCCCGAGGGAGGGCACGTGGGCAGAGCACACCTGGAGCAGGGGTGGCCGGCACGTGCCACGGGGGATTATCCACCTTGTCCAGGAAAACCGGGGCCGGGAGGGATCCCTGGGATTATTTTAATCTGCCCTTCACGGAGCACTCAGCAGCTTTTCTCATCCTGCTGGGAGCGAGAGCTGGGGGCTGGGATGGGCTTTGGGATGGGTTTGGGATAAGGTGGTGACATCCCAAGGGGTGTCCAGGCAGCAGATCCCGTGTGGATCCCTCGGGAATCCACAGAGCTCAGCACACACCACGGAATGTTTCCAAAAAGAGCTCCCAGCTCCCCGAGAGTGCTTCCCCCTGAGAGGGGGAACAAAACCCAGCCTCTCATTTCGAGATTCCAGGAAAATCCTCCAGTTTTTATTCCCGAAATGGAAAAAAACTCCATTTTTTTTTATTCCCAAAATAAAACCCCTGCTGGGAGGGAGGCAGGGCAGGAGCTGGGGCTGGCTCTGCCTTCCCAGCCAGGCACCTGCCCACAAATTGCTGGGTGCTCCTCACAAAAACTGAGCTTAAGGAAAAGCCAAATCCCGTCTGGCTCCATCAGGAGCTTCTGCCACCCCTGGAGAACATCTGGGAATATTTTATGTCCTCGGTTCTGGCTCCAGCTCCTCTCCAAGAGGAGTTTTTGGTGGCACGGGAGTCCCAAAGGATTCCCAAAGCTGAGCTCAATCCCACGGGACTGGCAGGAGGACAGGGAGGGTCCTGTGGGGACTGGAGAGGTCAGAGGGGGACACAAAAAAAATCCCATTCCCAGTCCTGAAATCCCATCCTGCCGTGGGAGACCGGGTCAGCACCCCACAGAAATCCAAGGGGTTTGATGGAATGTTGAGACAGAGAGGATTTGGTGAGGGAGGAGCACGGGGAGGGGAGAAGCAGCTGCGAGTTGGAACCAGCCTCTTCCTCTCCTAATAACCAGGGAATAATAAACTCTTCCTCAAATAACCAGGGAATGGTTTGGCTTGGAAAAGACCTTGAAGCTCATCCAGTCCAGTCCCACCCCCTGCCAGAAACAGGAACAACTTCCACCATCCCAGGCTGCTCCAACTCCCTCCAACCTGACCCAAATCTTATCAATTTTAAAAATAAACCCCCCGAACTCCCTTTAACAACACGGACATCCAGCACTGGGAAAAAAGTACTGGAGGGAAAGGGGGGATTTTTGAATTCCTGGTGCAGAAACCACAGCCTGGATGCTTTGTTTAGGAGGGGTTTAACAAAACAAGGGTTTAGGCTCGGTTTAGCAGTTGCAGCTGCAGTGTTCTGACCACAGAGAGACCTCTGGGCCTCCTTCCCAGGGCTGTGGGGAGCAGGAGAGGGAAGGGAGACGAGTGTTTGGGACTCTTGGAAATTCTGGGAGCCGTTGGATGTGTTGGATTCTGGAGAATTCGCCAGAAATAAATCTCGTTCAACCTGCGCTGACAGTTTGTGCTGAGCTTAAGCAGGCTGGACTTGAGGCTGTCCAGGTGGTTTTCTTCAAAGGCTCTGGCAGTCCAAAAGGTTTTCCTTCATTCCAGGTGATGGATGGTTGGGAATTATCCTCCCCCTGCTGCAGGAGGGCTGGGCAGGATCGGAGGGAAAGATGCTCCTGCAAATAACCCGAAGCAGATTCCACCTAAATCACTTCGGAGTCAAAGCACAACCTCTGCATCCCAAATGTTTGCTGGGCCTCCTTTCCCTTCTCCAGGATAAATCCTGCTAGGATAAACCCAGGATTGCAGAGCCCAGCAGCATCCTTCAAGGATTAACCCTTCCTTCACCCCTAAAAACTCCCATCAGGAATAAATTTAAGGTCCCTTCCCGCCCAAACCAGGCTGGGATTCTGGAATTTTGAAGGGAGATGGAGCCTGGCCTTGTCATGGCCCTGTGGGAAGCAGGGAGGACATTCCCTGTTCCCTGGACACGAGATCCCTGGAATGCTCCTCCCAGGGAAGCACAGCCCCTTCCCACCACGATTTTGGGGCCATTTCACGAGGGGAAAACACCTGAAAAATCAGATTTTCCCCTCAAAATTCAGCTTTTGAGCTCCCATACACTGAGAATCACAGAATATTCCCAGTTGGAAAGGACCCACAGGGATCATCCCTCCAGGAATGGCCCCTGCAGGGATCAGGGTTTGTTTGGTTTTGGTTTGGGGCCCTTTCCAGGACAAGGGAGGGCCCAGCCCCGAAAACCCAAACAAAGCCTGAATGTTTAGGGCTCAAAGATGAAAAGAATAAATAAAGGAAACCGGGGGGAAAAGAAGGAAAAAAAATCAAGTTTTCCTTAGCCCAGCCTTGTGCTGTGGGATTGGCTGGGATCAGATGAGGAGTGCACGGAGCCAGGGAAGCTTTGGGGACTCGGAAAACCCAAAGGGACAACAAAAAATCCCAAAGTGGGGCTTGTGCCTCACCCTGCCTCAGTTTCCCCAGCCCCAGAGTGAGGAAAGGAGATCCTGGGGGTTCTTACTGGGATGTTCTGGAGAGCAGAGCTATGGAAAGGAATCCTTGGAGGTTCTTACTGGGATGTTCTGGAGAGCAGAGCCATGGAAAGGAATCCTTGGAGGTTCTTACTGGGATGTTCTGGAGAGCAGAGCCATGGAAAGGAATCCTTGGAGGTTCTTACTGGGATGTTCTGGAAAGCAGAGCCATGGAAAGGAATCCTTCGAGGTCCTTACTGGGATGTTCTGGGGAGCAGAGCCATGGAAAGGATTTTCCAGGAGCTCTGGGATGTGGGGAAATCCTCACTCTGCTGAAACACAGCCTGCCCACACCTGGAACCCCCAGCACCGGGAGAACCATGGAATATTCTAAAATATTAGAATGGTTTGGGTTGGAAAGGCTCATCCAGTTCCATGGGCAGGGACCCCTCCAGTATCCCAGGTTTTTTCCTCCCAGCTCTTCTCCCTCTCGCTCCAGCTGTTCCAAACCAGGCAGGATAAATCAGGATAAACAAAATCCCCGCCGAGTTTCACTGCTCGGCCCCACCTGGGGATCACTTCCTTAGAGCTGAGACTTCGAGCCAAAAAAAAAACCAAAAAAAACCAAAAACCGAAAGAAAAAAACCAAAAAAAAGGAAAAACACGCCAGGGATACAGGGATAAACCCAAATCCTTCCCCTCGCCGGCAGAACGAGGGATTAGAGCTCGTCTGGTGCCGTCCCCTGTCCCTGGAATTACTCCCTGAGCACAGCCATTATTCCCATTAGTGCCTAATTTGCTGTTAATTGAGCGTTTTAATCAACCGCGGGGATTAAATGCCGTAGAGGAGCCGGGGCAGCGGCGTTTTCCAGCGGCAGGGATGCTGAGCCGGGGAGGGTGCAGGGATGGGGACAGGGACGGGGCAAAAGTGACATTTCAGGAGCAGAGGCCGCGCTGAGCCGAGAAAAGAGAGAAGTAAACAGGAAATTGTTTCGCAACCTCTGGCCGCCAAAGCTCGCCCTGCTCCTCTCCTCCACCGCGGACCCCAAGGGCTTCCCAGGATTTTTCCCCGGATCCCGGGATGCCTCGGCTCCCTCGGGATGCCCTTGGAGTGTGGGGGGTGCAGCAGCAAACCCGGCACCCCAAAAATCCCTTTATCCATAGGGGGGGAACGCGCTGCTCCCCCAGATCCCACCGGCTTCCCATCGCTCCAAGAGATCCCAGCAGGGATTTTGGAGCGGGCAGAGCCTCCCTGGAGTTTGGGATTCCCGATTTTTCCTGCGGCACTCGCACCTTCAATCCTCAGCTGCTTGCCCAGCTGGAAAATTCCCGTTTTCATCCCTGTCCTGTCACTGGGAATGTCCCGTCCGCCTTCAGTGGCTTTAATGGAGCAGCTCCAAACCTGAGGAAAGCGAGGCCGCAGCCGATTTTCCCGTTTTATCCCTAAATTATTATTATTGTCCTTTGCGTGCCCGGGGTGGATTTAACACAACCCCCAGCGGAACACACACACACAAAAAAAAAAAAAAAAAAAAAAAAAAAAAAAAAAAAAAAAAAAAAAAAAAAAAAAAAAAAAAAAAAAAAAAAAAAAAAAAAAAAAAAAAAAAAAAAAAAAAAAAAAAAAAAAAAAAAAAAAAAAAAAAAAAAAAAAAAAAAAAAAAAAAAAAAAAAAAAAAAAAAAAAAAAAAAAAAAAAAAAAAAAAAAAAAAAAAAAAAAAAAAAAAAAAAAAAAAAAAAAAAAAAAAAAAAAAAAAAAAAAAAAAAAAAAAAAAAAAAAAAAAAAAAAAAAAAAAAAAAAAAAAAAAAAAAAAAAAAAAAAAAAAAAAAAAAAAAAAAAAAAAAAAAAAAAAAAAAAAAAAAAAAAAAAAAAAAAAAAAAAAAAAAAAAAAAAAAAAAAAAAAAAAAAAAAAAAAAAAAAAAAAAAAAAAAAAAAAAAAAAAAAAAAAAAAAAAAAAAAAAAAAAAAAAAAAAAAAAAAAAAAAAAAAAAAAAAAAAAAAAAAAAAAAAAAAAAAAAAAAAAAAAAAAAAAAAAAAAAAAAAAAAAAAAAAAAAAAAAAAAAAAAAAAAAAAAAAAAAAAAAAAAAAAAAAAAAAAAAAAATAACTGCACTCCGCAGCCTTTTAACTGGAATTTGGCTCCAGGGGAACTGAAATCCCCAGGTCCTGGTTTGGAAGGATTCCCAGTGTTCCCAAAATCAGCAGAAGGGGCCAGGAAAGCACTTCCAGCAGGCTGGAAAGCTGAGCAGGAGCGGCACTGCGGGCTTGGGATAAAGTGCTGATGCCAATTCCTAATTCCTGAAACTTCGTGGTTTTAACCCCCCCCAATCCCAGCAAACCGCAGCCCCTGGAATGCGCAGCCGCTTCCTTCCAAGGGGATTCGTTTGCTTTGGGTGAGGAATGAGGTTTTGGCAGCAGGGATCTCCCCCCCCAGCGGGTCCCCTCCCCATGGAGCTGAGCTCATCCAGCGGTGCCATGGAAAAGAAGGACAAACTGTCCTGGCTGCTGCAGGAGCCGGGAATCCTCTCCGTGGTCCAGGTTTGTTCCCAGATTTGTTCATTCCCAGATTTGTCCATTCCCAGGTTCGTTCATTCCCAGCTTCCTTCACTCCCAGGTTCATTCCCAGGTTTGTTCATTCCCGGGTTCGTTCATTCCCGGGTTCGTTCATTCCCGGGTTTGTCCATTCCCAGGTTTGTCCATTCCCAGGTTTGTTCTCAGGTTTATTCCCAGGTTCATCCCCAGGTTTATTCCCAGGTTCATTCCCAGGCTTGTTCCCAGGTTCATTCATTCCCACGGTTTTTTGTTCCCAGGTTTTTTTGTTCCCAGGATTTTTTGTTCCCAGCTTCGTTCATTCCCAGGTTCATTCCCAGGTTTATTCCCAGGTTTGTTCCAAAATTTGTTCCAAGGTTCGTTCCCAAGTTTGGATATCCCAGGTTCATTCTCAGGTTTGCTCTCAGATTTATTCCCGGGTTTGTTCATTCCCAGGTTTGTTCCCAGATTTGTTCCAAGGTTTGTTCCCAATTTTGGATATCTCAGGTTCATTCCCAGGTTCAGTAATTCCCAGGTTCATTCATTCCCAGGTTCATTCCCAGGTTTGTTCATTCCCAGGTTCCTTCATTCCCAGGTTCCTTCATTCCCAGGTTTGTTCATTCCCAGGTTTGTCCTCAGGTTTATTCCCAGGTTCATTCCCAGGTTTGTTCATCCCCATGTTCATTCCCATGTTCATTCCCATGTCCATTCCCATGTTCATTCCCATGTTCATTCCCAGGTTCGTTCCCAGGTTTATTCCCAGGTTTATTCCCAGGTTTATTCCCAGGTTTGGATATCCCAGCTTTGGTTCCTCCCGGAGGAGCCTCATTCCTGGCTGATCCTCCCTCCTTCCCCCCTGGATCTGCCCCTTCCAGCCGGGGCCGATCCCGCCTGCCCTGCTCGTGTTCCCACCCAATCCCGCAGGACCAGCACAGCCTGGAATCATGGAATGGTTTGGATTGGGANAAACCTGCCCTGGGGCATTTCCAGGCATCCAGAGGCTTCTCTGGGAATTCTATCCCAGCACCTCCCCACCCTCCCAGGCAGGAATTCCTTTCCAGGATCCAACATCTGGGGCGTGGAGTGGTCACCGCGACCTCCCGTGCTCGTGGACACCCCAGCTGAGCTCATCAGCTCCTTGTGCTCCCAGATAATTCATTGGATCTGGGATGGAAGCACTGGAGGGGGCTGGGAGCAGCTGGAGCTGTGCTCGGAGCAGCTCTTCCCTGCTGATCCATGGAAATGTTTTTTGGTTTTTTTTCGGTTGGTTTATTCTGTTCGTGGGGCTTCTTTTTTCCTTTTTTTTTTTTTAATTTTTATTTTTTTAATTTTTTATTCCAAAGACCGAAATCAAATCAAACAAAAATCCCAAGCCGTTATTTGAACAATGGGAGCTCGGTGCTGCTGGTTTACAGGGATTTAACTCCAACCTTAGAGCCTGGAGTGCTGCAATTTCCTGATTAATTCTTCCCCAATAAAACAAGGATAAAGCCTCTCCTTGCCCCTGCTCTCCCTGGACCTTTCCCTTCTCCAGGTGAACATTCCCAGCTCTCTCCTGAGTCTCTTAAATCCCACCAAGGGATTCCCAAGGCACATTCCCGTGTCCTGTTTGTCATTCCATCCATCCCAATGGAAGATTCTCCATCAGAGCTGACCCCAAATTCCCTTCCCACCAACCTCCACTGCCCCATTATTCCATTTTCCTCTTGGCTCTTTCCCCCTTTCCCCCTTTCCCCCTTTCCCTCTTTCCCCCTTTCCCGGGTAATAAAAACCCTTCATCCCGAGCCGGCCCCTCGGGAACATCCCATTATTCCATTATTTATATGTTTGGAATCAACTCCTGATTCCATCCCTCCTTTTCTCTCCCTCAATAAGCTTTTAATCCATGCTGGAAGTTCAACAACCCCCCCTTGGCTCCAGAGTTTCCTTAAAAGCCTCTTGGATGGCCTTTATCCAAAAGCCCTCAGGAAAATGGAATAACTGCTCTCCATTATCCACGAATTTGTGGACTGAACACAAAACCAAAGGATTTTTTTTTCCCCCCTCTCCATGTTCATTAGAAGGATTTTAATTCTGCTTTTAATTACGATTTCAATTTTATTAATACGCACGGCCACGGTTCCTAAATGGAATTTGTCAACGCGCTCAGGTAAACCGTTTATTCCGTGGGAAAAAATGCAAATTTGGGATTAATTATGGCCGGTGCCAAATTGGTCATTAATGAATCTTTAGGATTAATTAGAACCAGGTGCAAATTTCTCAGGAAAGGGCAGGAAACAGCGCAGAAAATCCCTTTTTTTTTGTTAAAAAAATGTGTTTATTCCTGCAGCTCCCCAATGGAACATCCCCGTTTCCCCCTTTCCAACAATTTTTCGGGATTAAGGGTGATTTTCACCTCCCTCTCCACATTGTGTTAACGGGTTTCCAGGAAAAACTCCAATAGCAACCAGCTCCAACCAGGCAGAGTTGCCTCATTCCGGCCCCCATTGCTTCCAACAAAAACCATGGAATTAATAAAGCTTTTGGGAATGACTCCAGCCCCTTTCCCTCCTTCCCTGCAAATGGAAAATGGGTTGTTGATCCCATTTTCCAGCTGAGGATGGAGAGCAGGGAATATTCCTCAGGCTTCCATGGAGCACCAGCGTGGCTCCTTCCATTTTTCCAGGGAAAAAAACTTCTTGGGATGTTGTGATGTCCGGGCTTGATCTGATCCCAAATCCCAGGGAAGGGATGCACCAGGATCCCAGCTCCCACAGGATGTCTTGGATCAAAATTCCCTTTCCAAAATTCCCAGGTTTTGCTGGTGCAGGGACATCTTTTGCTGAAATTGGGATTGAAAAACTTTTCCATGGATTAAGGGGGAGTCAGTTTACTCCTGTTTTCCAAAAGGCAGGAAAGGTTGGGACGAGCCCAGATATTTTGGGAAAACCTGGCTGGGCTCATGGAACATCCAAGGGGAAAATCCCAGGGAATGATTTTTCATGGGACAGAACCACAGCGCTCGTTTTCCTTACATCCCTCTCCAGTGGGAGTGTGGCTGTGGAACACCAGAATTCCATGATTGTGGAGCAGGATCCAGACCCACAGGTGGGTGTGGATGTGGAACACCAGAATTCCATGATTTTGGAGCAGGATCCAGACCCACAGGTGGGTCTGGATGTGGAACCAGAATTCCATGATTTTGGAGCATGGATCCAGATCCACACATGGGTGTGGAACACCAGAATTCCATTATTTTGGAACAGGATCCAGACCCACACCTGGGTGTGTTGGTATGGAGGCAGGTCACCAGAATTCCATGATTTTGGAGCATGGATCCAGATCCAAACATTCTCCTTTGTTTCCAGGTCCCGTTGTGCGAGGCCAACTCTCCAGGCAGCTCTCCAGGCACTGCAGCCTTCCAGGTAAATCCATGGGAAAGAAAGTCCTGGGAAAATCCTGGGAGTGGGTGAAGGAAGAACCACAAACATTTGAATTCCAGCAGTGGCTGTGATTCCCAAGTGTCCCAGCGCTTGGTGGCTCATCCATGGAATATCCACAAAGCCGCTGTGTTTGTTGGACAACGTGGATTTGAGGCTGGAAGTGGATTCCTCAAAGCTTCCAGAAAAGATTCTTCCAAACCTTTTGGGAAGATTTGAAAAGATTTGAAATCTTCCCAAACCGTGGGAAGCAGCGAGTGCCCGACTGAAATTTGAAATAAAACGGGATTGATGCAGTTTTCCCGGTGGGGAGCAGAGCACGGACAGGCAGCACGTGGAGAGTGTTTTGTTATCCCTGGAGCGAGGGAAAACCAGGATAGAGCAGCTCCTCTCCCCCAGGGATTAACCCAAATTCCCAGAGAGCTGATGGGAGGTGCTGGAAGAGGAGCAAATTTCCGGAAAGCTCCAAGGTGTGCAAAGCCCATGGAAGGGACAAAGCCTCCCTCGGCTCCTGGCGCTGCTCCAGCCCCCGCCTCCTCTTCCCAATCCTATTAGAATTAGAGGGATAGAGCTATAAGAGGAAAAGTCCATCCCCCAGAGCAGCGCTGGCAGCTTGGCCTTTAAATCTTCCGTAAGCACCGGCTGCAGGTCAGCACGTGGAAGTGGGAATCCAGCGCCCTGGAGCTCCGCTGGAATTTTTGGGAATACCAACGAAACGAGGGAGCCTCAACGTTGCTCTTGTGCCACAGAAAATCTTTCCACTCCCACTCGTGTGCCAGGAATTCCATCCCAAGCCCCGTTCCCGTGTCCCGTCTGGATGTTGTTGTGCCCAAAAGGCTTTGGGATGCCCTGCTGGGATGGAATTCAGCTCAGATCCCCCCCCCTCCAGGATTTTGGGATTTAACCAGGTGCAAAATGCTGCTCTGGGATATTCATTGGGATTAGGAATGGAACCTTTGCAGCTCTCTGAGCCTCTGCATGAAGCCCTGGGAAGCAGGAGGTGCTGGGAAGAGCCAGGAATTGTCTCAGGATCCACAATGAATGAGGGATGCCATGGGCACAGGGCATGCTGGAATCCTGCTGCTTTCTCCTGGAGGCTGCACCTTCTTCTGGATCATGATGGATCCTGGAGCTCCAGCCTGGCCGGGCTCTCTCGGAGCAGATTCCTGCTCTCCTGGTTTCTGGCAACCACTGAACAGAGAATCCTGCTCAGCTGTGGGGGGTTTGGGAGCTGGAGCCATTCCCAGTTCCATCCCCTGCTTCCCATGGCCGGCTGGAGCAGGATTGGTTTTATCCCAAAAAATCGGGGCAGCCTTGGCCAAAGTCTTCATCCAGCTCTGGAAGAGCAGGGTTAGGTGGGATATTGGGATATTGGGATATTGGGATATTGGGAAGGAATTCCTGGCTGGGAGGGTGGGAAGGTGACGGGATAGAATTCCCAGAGAAGCTGTGGCTGCCCCCGGGATCTCTGGAAGTGTCCAAGGCCAGGTTGGAGCTGCTTGGATCACCCTGGAATTGTCCTGGGTGATCTTTCTGGGTGACAATTCCATGATTCCCTGATTCCCTGTGATTCCCTGCCTGCCTGGTGGGAAGAGCTGTGGAATTGGAGCATCCATGGCACTGGCTGCTCTCTGTGTCCATGGGATGATCCTGCTCTGACACTCAGTCATGGAGAGATAAATCCCTTGGATGGGGCAGGAACTGCAGCTGGATCCAAAGCCTCATCGGGGCTGTGTGGCAAATGGAAGCATCTGGAAATGTCAGGAAAGAAAATTATGGGAAGCTGAATCACTAATCCTGGTGTGGGATAAACACTTCGTATTCCTCCATTTGTAAATCCATGCAAAAAATGAGGCAAAAAGGAAAGCTAGGGATAGAAAGGCTTAGGAGAAAAGTCTAGGAAAAAGGTTTGGGAAAAACATGAGGAGCAGCAATTCGTGGTGGGAAATGTGGGATGTGGTTACAGGCACTGCCCAAAGCTCAGGGATCACCCCAAGAAGGGTTTGGGAGGCACTGGGATTTTCCTGAGCATTCCTCACCCCGGGAATCCAGCGTGGTGCTCTGGGAGCACTTTGGATTTTATTCCCATCCACCGCTGTCCCCACATTCCCTCTGCAGCATTTCCCTTCTAAGAGTTTCTCCTTCGGGTGTTGATTTTTAGGAAGCTCCTGGCTCAGCCTTCCCGTTCCCGAGCCTTTGGAACCAGAGCAGAGCCCCAAAAAACCCATGTCCTCTTCCGAGCCCATCCTGGACCTCAAGGGAGACACGGCGGAAGCACTTCCAGGTGAGAATCCGGACTTCCAGTTGGGAATCAGCATTTCCAGGTGAGAACCAGCACTTCCAGTTGGGAATCAGCACTTCCAGTTGGGAATCAGCATTTCCAGTTGGGAATCAGCACTTCCAGTTGGGAATCAGCATTTCCAGTTGGGAATCAGCACTTCCAGTTGGGAATTAGCAATTCCAGGTGGGAATCAGCACTTCCAGTTGGGAATTAGCACTTCCAGTTGGGAATTAGCAATTCCAGGTGGGAATCAGCACTTCCAGTTGGGAATTAGCAATTCCAGGTGGGAATCAGCACTTCCAGGTCGGATGCAGCTCAGGGTCACCAGGAGCTTCTCGTCTTGGAAGAATTCCTGGCCAAGCTTTGCCATCCACGTTACTGATCCCTTATCCCAGTAAACGGGCAGGTCTCAGAATCATGGAATTATTCAGGTGGGAAAAGACCCCCAAGACCATTCCCAGCCATTCCCAAGCGTGGCACTAACCCATGTCCCCAAACGCCACGTCAGCAGGGATTTTAAATCCCTCCAGGAATGGGGGCTCCACCCCTGCCCTGCGCAGCTGTGCCGAGCCTGGAAAAAAACTTTTTTGGGGAATAAAGGGTTTATCCAAAGGGATTGGCTTGGCCAGGAGGGGAAGCTGCTTTTGCTCCACGTGGTCCCGAGCCCCCCCAGCCCAGGCAGATGTTGTGCTGATGTAAAGCAGGATGGCTCCGCTGGCTCCCATCATCCCAGGGCTCCGTGCCATCACCGGGATTTGACCTCTGGCGTCTGAATCCGCCATAATTCCCATCCCGGCCATAAAGCTGGAGTGGCTGCTCTGGAAAAGCGAGAGGGAATCGAGTGGTCACGCGAAGTGTCGGTGTGGGACAGCTGCTGAGCTTCCAGGGACATCCCACAGCTCCTCCTGCCAATCCCATCCCGGTTATCCCAAGGGATTTGGGGGAGGAGCTGCGAGGAAAAGCAAAACTCTGCAGGGAAAAGCAAAACGGCCCATGGAGAGAAGGCAGTGAGAGTTGGGAGACATTTGGAGAGGGAATTTGGGAGACTTTGGAGAGAGGATTTGGGAGACTTTGGAGAGGAAATTTGGGAGACTTTGGAGAAAGAACTTGGGAGACTTTGGAGAAGGAATTTGGGAGACTTTGGAGAGGGAATTTGGGAGACTTTGGAGAGAGAATTTGGGATACTTTGGAGAGGGAATTTGGGAGACTTTGGAGAGGGAATTTGGGAGACTTTGGAGAGGGAATTCGGAAGACTTTGGATGGGGGATCAGGAGACTTTAGAGAGGGAATTTGGGAGACCCTCGGAGATGGGATTTGTTGTCCTTTTCCCTGTTTTCCTGGGAATGCCAGAACTGGAGCAGATTAGAGCAGATGTTCAGTTAATCAGTGGCAGGGAATATCCACTGCTAAATGTCCATGTTTTATATATATGGACAAAAATAAGCGGGGGGGAAAAATACTTGGACTGCACAGATCCACAGGAAACAGCCTAAAACTGACAGCAGAGCTCCCAAAAAACCAAAAACAACCAAAAAAAAAGGAAATGTTTTGGAAACAAGAACAGCTGCGCAGGGGAGGGATTGAATGGCAGGAATCAACTGTGATGAAAGCAGCCAAAATTCCAGCTCCCCTCGCTCAGCTCTTGGGCGTGGGCCCTGCCAGCTCCAGGGAGGGCAGGAAATCAGGAAAATGGGGAGGAATTGGAGATGAAAAGCGCCCTGGGATGAACCAGGAGCAGTAATTAGGTGCTGATGGATATCGGCTCGCTCAGGGGGTGGAGTGGCGAGGGTTGGTTTAGATCCCGGCGGGAGCTGGCCGGGAATTAAAGGCACAAAAAGCTTGGACGGGTTTGTTCCAGCTCCAAGGGATTGAAGTGCTGGATAACAAAAGGTGGCAGGAGTTAGATCTCCATCTGTCAGTCCTGACACACAGGCGGATTTAAAGGCTAAAAAGGTCGGAATTGCTCAGCATCCCATGCTCAGGAGTCGTGGAATAGAATCCCAGACTGGTTTGGGTTGGAAGGGAATTTAAAGGTCACTTAATCCCTCCCTGCCACCTTCCACTGTCCCAGGCTGCTCCAAACCCCGTCCAGCCTGGCCTGGGACACTTCCAGGGATGAGGCAATGCAGCCACAGATTCCAGGCTGGAGGCATTCCCACATTCCAGCCGTTCCTGCAGCCTGTGGATATCCACAAGCACTCAGCAAACACTGATTTAATTTAGATGAAGGATCTCCGGGGCATTTCCTGCAATCACATTATCCCTACATGGAGCGAGGTCCTGCAAAATTGAACATCCTAATAAAACTGGAACACATTCCCAGAGCAGCTGCGGCTGCCCCTGGATCCTTGGGAGTGTCCAAGGCCGGGTTGGGCAGGATTTGGAGCATCCTGGGATATTGGAAGGTGTCCCTGCCATGGAATTGGATGAGCTTTGAGGTCCCTCCCAACCCAAACCATTCCAGGACTCTGTGATTCCCATAAGAGATGGAACTGTGAGCACATCTCCCATAATTTCTGCAATTCCCAATCTTTTCCTCGCAGAGAACCTGGGAGGAGCAGGGGAACAGAGCTCCTGCCCACCAAGGGACATTCCAGGGAGCGGAAAACCCATGGAGCACACGGAGCCAAGGCCAGCAGGTACCAGTGCCCAGCTTTCCTCCACCTCGGGGAGCTGCACCTTCCCTCCAAGAAACCTCAAAAAAATCCCAAAAACCCCTGATCCCACCTTGCCTCCTCCTGGCAGCATCTCTGTGATGGAGGAAAATCTGGATTTCCTTCCCAGGGCTCCAAGGTCTTTTTTTTTTGCTGTTGGGAAATTCCACCCCCCCAGCTTCTTGCTGAGCTTTTCCAACAGGAGGAATGGGTGACAAAAGGAGAATCCAGGCAGAGCCAGGCTGGGTTTTCTTCCTGTGCCACGAGTTTGGGGCTCCAAGAGTTCTCTGCACCTGAGCCTGGTGCCTCCTGATGTCAGGAAAATGAATCCACAAACACCAGAGGATTGTGTCCAAAGAGGAGACAGGGGAGTCCTTTTATTTTATTGGAATAAAGGAGAGGCCATGGGGCTTTCCCCTGGGATCTCTCAGATTTTTGGAGGACTCACCTCCCTTTTTATCCCAATTTCCCTCTCTCTTTCTCCATGGGCTGAGGTAGTGGAGAGGCCCAGACTTCCCAAACCCCTGAGAGCTGAGATTCCCCTCTAATGTACAACCCTCCCTTTCCATTTTTAATTCTTATGGAATTCATGGTTTTTCCTCATTCCTTTTTTCACCTTTCAATATCCAATTTCATTTCTCAGCAAACCTACAGTTTGTTTGTAAAGGCAAATATCCTTTTTTTTCCCATTCATCAATCAGTGGAATCCTTCCCATTGTTTCTTTCATCTCTCAGTGCTGGCTTTATCCACCAGCAGATCCACAGCTTGTTTGGAAAGACAAATCCATCATTCCTCTCACTGCTGTGGGATCAGGATTCCCTGGGGATCCAGCTCTGGGTACCAGAGCACATTGGCCCAGCTGCAGGGGAAGCTCCCAGTGCTGTTCCCAGCTGGATTCATCCCATAAAACACAACAATTCACGCAGAGTCAGGTCCTGAGATGGACAGGATCCAGGAGCTGGTTTGGGTGGGGCACTGGGATGCTGAGGATACACCCTGGGCATCCTGGGGGTGTTCTGGATATCCCTTCCCACACTTCCCAAACCCAATGTGCTCTCCCAGCTCAGCTGGAAACTTTTATCCCTCTGTTTTTAACCCTCGTCACTCAAGTTTGAGAGGCTGGGAGGAATTTTAAGAAGCTTGTAAAGAACACCCAAACCATGTGAGGGCCTGGTTTTTCCATTTAAACTCCAGAGGGGAAAGAGCTGCTGAAAAAAAGCCATGGAGGAGAATCATGGAAAGGTTTGGGATGGAAGGAGCTCAAAGCCCATCCAGTGCCACCCCTGCCATGGCAGGGACACCTCCCACTGTCCCAGGCTGCTCCAAACCTCATCCAGCCTGGCCTTGGGCACTGCCAGGGATCCAGGGACAGCCACAGCTGCTCTGGGAACCTGTGCCAGGGAGGAATTCCTTCCCAAAATTCCATCTAATCCTTTCCTGGTCAGTGGGAAGCCATTCCCCCTTGTGCAATCACTTCTGGACCTCATAAAAAAATCCCTCTTTGGTTATTTTGGGAGAAGTTGGGTGTCTTCAACAAATGGGAAAGGAAAGGAAAGGAAAGGAAAGGAAAGGAAAGGAAAGGAAAGGAAAGGAAAGGAAAGGAAAGGAAAGGAAAGGAAAGGAAGGGAAAGGAAAGGAAAGGAAAGGAAAGGGAAGGAAAGGAAAGGAAAGGAAAGGAAAGGAAAGGAAAGGAAAGGAAAGGAAAGGAAAGGAAAGGAAAGGAAAGGAAAGGAAAGGAAAGGAAAGGAAAGGAAAGGAAAGGAAAGG
>VWZS01002678.1:31879-51378 GCA_013397075.1 Rhabdornis inornatus
AGGGGAAAGGGGAAAGGGGAAAGGGGAAAGGGGAAAGGGGAAAGGAGAAATAGGAATCCTGGAGCCCAGTGGGGTGTGAGCATCAGATCCCTGGTTTGGGATCAGCCAGGAATGAGGGAGATGAGGCATGGAAGCAGTGTCAGAGAGCAGCAAACCCAGAGCGGAGAGCCTGGGCCCCTGCTCCTGTCGCCGTCACACAGCGCTGTCCCCGAGCCGCGGGGTGGGGACAGTGTGTGCTTCCCACAAATCCGCCGGTAATTGTCCCCAGCAGGATCCCAGCGGCTCCGCAGGCCGGCTCGGAGGTGTCGCTGCCGAATTTAATTGGAGCTCTAAAGCACAAGCGGCGCCGGGGATGGAAAATCTGTGGGAGAAAGGATGGGAAAAATCAGCCGGGCTCATCCCTGCCCCCAGAGGGATTGTGGGGTGTCCTGGGATCATCCGAGGGGTGACACCCCCTTGATGCCACCCAGGGGCTCCAGATGTGAGGAGGGATAAAGCTGAGGGAAAAAAGGGATGTTTGTCCAAAGCTACGGGAAAGAGGAGGTGACAGAGCTGCTGGAATAAATAAAACTGCTGGAATCAATCCAGAGGGATCCACGGAGCTGCTCCAGGGCTGGAGCCTGGCTGGGAGAGCTGGGGGTGCTCACCTGGAGAGGAGAAGGATCCAGGGAGAGCTCAGGGTCTAAAGGGGCTCCAGGAGAGCTGGAGAGACAAGGGATGGAGGGACAGGACACAGGGAATGGCTCCCACTGCCACAGGGCAGGGCTGGATGGGATTTGGGGCAGGAATTGTTCCCTGGCAGGGTGGGGATGGAATTCCCAGATTTGCTGTGGCTGCCCCTGGATCCCTGGCAGTGGCCAAGGCCAGGCTGGACATTGGGGACAGTGGGAGGTGTCCCTGCCATGCCAGGGTGACACTGGATGGGATTTCAGCTTCTTTCCTACCCAAACCACTCCAGGATTTCTGAGGGAAATTTCAGGGATGTGAATTTTCAGCCTGGCACCAGCCCTGCCAGAGCACCCAAAGGACATCAGGGTGGTGGGATGTGAGGAATATTCAGGAGCCATTCCCTGGAAACCTGGATTTGCTCTCAGCCTGGTGACCTGAACAATTCTCTGTGCCTCAGACAGGAATAATGGGATGTAAAATTGAAAACTTTGGAAAACAAATGTTATCCTGAAGCAGCCACAGTCACGGGATGCTCCAGGAGCTGAAATACTGGAGAGGAATTGAAGGATTTGAATTCATTCCCCAGCTCAGCCAGAGGCTCCTCCTGGGAATTTGGGTCCTTAAATTCCCCAGCCTCAGCTCCACGTTTCCCAAAAAGCAGCTCCCAGGTTCACAGATAAGATGATTAAAGCAGCTTCGGGGCTTCATCCCATCACTCAAAGGATTTGGGGCAAAGATTCATCCCTGGAACTTCCCGGAGAGATTTGGCAAAGCAAATCCAGTCTTCAAGGGTTCTGCTCGCTGATGGATGAATCCCTGCTCCCCACCCCCAGAACTGCAGAGCTGCAGCTGCTCAGAAAATGTCAAAATGTGGGGAAAAAAGTGGAAGGAAAAAGGGGGAAATAAATCCAGGTCTGTCCTTACAGAAGCTTTCAAGGAAAAGGAAAATTGCCCTTGGCGTTTTCTGCTTCTGTGCAGGGGGCAAAGTGTGGGGTGGGGGATTTTAAATAGGAATTGTTTATTCCTTGTTTTGTGTCTGCCATCAGGTGTATTGTTAAAGGAATTCCCAGCAGGTCTCATCTCCCTCAGCTTCCTCATCTCCCTCAGCTTCCTCAGCTTCCTCATCTCCCTCAGCTTCCTCATCTCCCTCAGCTTCCTCAGCTTCCTCATCTCCCTCAGCTTCCTCATCTCCCTCAGCTTCCTCAGCTTCCTCATCTCTCTCATCTCCCTCAGCTTCCTCAGCTTCCTGAGTACCTTCATCTTCCTCACCTTCCTCAACTTCCTAAGTACCCTCACCTGCCTCATCTTCCTCATCTCCTTCATCTCCCTCCCTCAGCTCCCTCATCTCCCTCCTCTCCCTCATCTCCCTCATCTCCTTCATCTCCATCTCCCTCATTTCCCTCCTCTCCCTCATCTCCCTCATCTCCTTCATCTCCCTCATCTCCCTCTCTCCTCTCCCTCATCTTCCTCCTCTCCCACTCCTCACACTCCTCTCTGTTTCCTTCCCAGCCCTGGAGGAGCCGAAGGAGATCCCCGGGACGGGGCAGGACCCGCCTGACTCCGGGAATTCCGGACCCCCCTTCCCAGCCGAGCCCATCCCTGGCGCAGACACCGAGCCAGAGGTGAAGAATCCCAGCCCCACCAACTCCCTGCCGTGGCCAGAAGCTCCCGAGGAGCTCCCAGCCCGCCCCAACACCCTGGAATTCTCCAAATCCCTGAAGAAGCTGGAGGAGGTGAAGCAGGCGGGACAGCGGCGGGGCAGTGACCAGGCAGCGGTCAAGGAGAACGGCGTGGAGGTCACCGTGGCCACCAGCGTGGCCACCAGCGTGGCCAGCAGCGTGGCCAGCAGCGAGGAGCATCGAGCTCTGCAGTCCGAGCTGGGCAAATGCATCGAGGAATTCCGCAGGATCAAGATCCCGGTGGCTTTTCCCAATAAAAAGCGGCAGTGGCAGAGCGAGCTGCTGAAGAAGTACCAGCTGTGAGAGGAGATCCCACGGCAGGGAATGAGGCTCTCCAGCTGTTCCAGCTGTGGCACGGGCTGTCCACGCTCCCCAGAGGAGGAGCAGAGGTGGCTGCTGGAGCCCATCCAGATGTTGGAAGGGTCACAAGGCTGTTCCCACCACGGACATGGAAGGATGTTCCATGTCCTCAGCTGGAGGGGTAGGACAAGGAAGGGTGGCCAGGGTGATGTGCAGGACCCGCAGAAATTCCCAATTTCTCAATTTCCCTGGCGTTTCAGACAATAAAATCGAGTTGGTGTCCAAAATGAGCTCCAGTGGCTTCGGGGCAGATGTGGGGATTTGGCTCTGGGAATTTGGGAATTTGGTTCTTCAGAACTCTACGAGTTCTGAAGGTGGAGTTGGTCTGGAGATGGAGTTTCCCGAATTGTTTGGCTTTTGGGGCTGTGGAGGGGGAGAGAAGATCCATGTTTTTATTCCTTTTATATGGAGCCAGGTTGGCCAGGTGTGTGGGGAAGTGTTCAGGGAAATGTTTGGGGAAATGTTTGGGGAAGTATTCATGGAAGTGTTAGAGAAATGTTTAGGGAAGTGTTTAGGGAAGTGTTAGGGAAGTATTTGGGGAGATGTTTGGGGAAGTATGGAGGGAAGTGTTTGGGAAATGTCAAAGGAAGTATGGAGGGAAATGCTTGGGGAAGTGTTCAGGGAAGTGTTAGGGAAATGCTCAGGGAAGTGTTTGGGAAAGGGTTTGGGGAAATCTTATGGGAAGTGTTTGGGGAAATTTTTAGGGGAGTGTTTGGGGAAGTATTCAGGGAAGTGTTAGGGAAATGTTTAGGGAAATGTTTAGGGAAGTGTTTAGGGAAACATTTAGATAAATGTTTAAGGAAGTGTTTAGAGAAATGTTTAGAGAAGTGTTTGGGGAAGTGTTCAGGGAAACATTCAGGGAAGTGTGGAGGGAAGTATGGAGGGAAATGTTTGGGGAAGTGTTTGGGAAAGGGTTTGGGGAAGGGTTTAGGGAAGTGTTTGGGGAAGTGTTTAGAGAAGTGTTTAGGGAAATATTTAGGGAAATGTTTGGGGAAGTATTCATGGAAGTGTTAGAGAAATGTTTAGGGAAGTGTTAGGGAAGTATTTGGGGAGATGTTTGGGGAAGTATGGAGGGAAGTGTTTGGGAAAATGTTTGGGAAATGTCAAAGGAAGTATGGAGGGAAATGCTTGGGGAAGTGTTCAGGGAAGTGTTTGGGAAAGGGTTTGGGGAAATCTTATGGGAAGTGTTTGGGGAAATTTTTAGGGGAGTGTTTGGGGAAGTATTCAGGGAAGTGTTAGGGAAATGTTTAGGGAAATGTTTAGGGAAGTGTTTAGGGAAACATTTAGATAAATGTTTAAGGAAGTGTTTAGAGAAATGTTTAGAGAAGTGTTTGGGGAAGTGTTCAGGGAAACATTTAGGGAAGTGTGGAGGGAAGTATGGAGGGAAATGTTTGGGGAAGTGTTTGGGAAAGGGTTTGGGGAAGGGTTTAGGGAAGTGTTTGGGGAAGTGTTTAGAGAAGTGTTTAGGGAAATATTTAGGGAAATGTTTGGGGAAGTATTCATGGAAGTGTTAGAGAAATGTTTAGGGAAGTGTTAAGGGAAACATTTAGATAAATGTTTAGGGAAGTGTTTGGGGAAATGTTATGGGAAGTGTCCAGGGAAGCGTTCACAGGGACGTGGAGAGCAGAGCGGTGTGAGATGAGCCCGGGCAGAGCTGGCAGCCAGGAAAAGGCTCTGAGCCAGCTCATTCCCTGCACAGGATCCCAAATTCCCGGGAGAGGCAGATGTGGAGCTCGGAGAGGCAGGGAGGGGCTGAGCCAGAGCTGCAGCGGGGTCTGGAACCTGCCCACGGCTGCAGAGACTCCGCCCGTGCCAAAAGCGCCTGGCAAACATTCCCAGATGGAGCTGGCGCCTGCAGGCAGCCCTGATCTCCTCGGGATTTGGGAATTACCCAAATCTCCCACCCAAGGACACGCTCCAGCCTCTCCCTGCCTGCATCAGCCCCCAGCTGCTGGATTTTGGGATGCTCCTGGCAGAAAGGCTTGGAATTCCTTCCTGGATGGTGCCCACGGTGCCTGAGGGTGACAAACGCTGAACCCAAAAGCGTTTTACCGTCTGAGAGCTGAAAAATTCATCAAAAATTAAAATTAAACGAACAGCTCCTTAACTGGGCACCAGCCAACACCACTGGCACTTGGAGAGGAGGTGTGGAATAGTTTGGGATTTTTTTTTTTCGGATGATCCTCTGCTCTCCAGGAGCAGCAGGATCCCCTCAGGCTGCCCCTCCTCGGGGCCCTGTGCTGGTTCAGCCCCTCCAGAGGTGCCTGGAGGTGCCTGGAATGTTTGAACCCAGCACATCCAGGGCTCATTCCTGTTTATCCCTCGATATTTGTCCTGCTTAGCTCAGAACAGGGCTTGGCTCCCTCTGATTTGGGGGATTTATTGTCATTTATCTCCATATCCCAGGAAATTCCTCTTTTTTCAGTGCTCTCTTCCAAAGCCAAGAGGGCACTGAGGCCAAATTTGATCCCAGGCTTTGATCCTGGACGCCAGGGAGAGGAATTCTGAGTTTAGACAGAGCCTGACTCCCCTGAATGAATCCAGAAATGGGATTGGGAATTGGGAATTCTCCCTGGGCATGGGATTGGGAATTGGGAATTCCTGCTGTTGATCCTCTGGGTGATGCTGGAAGTTTTGGGTGTTCTTTTCCTCCTTCCCAGAGATTTCCCGTGGTGTTTCCCAGCTGCTGAGGGTTTGGGAACAGCTCCTGACAGGTCCATGCAGGAAATTCCTGCCGGGAATTTGGTCCTGGGAAGGGGCAGGAATCAGAGATCCCCAGGATCCAGCTCCTTCCCAAGGGAATGACCCCCCCTGGATTGATTTCCCAAAAAATCAGCTTTCCTGGAGCAGCAGGAAGCCATTCATTATTACCCAGCAACAGCGTTCGCTTAATTGAATGTCATTATCCCTTAATTAATTAAACACCAATTAATTACCTGGAACATTGCGTGACACGCAGCAAATGCCATCGGCTGCTGGAGACAGAATAATTTAAACCTGGCACAAATAATAATGAGCAGGAATCATCCAGCAAAGGAAACAGGAAGGATTTTATTTCCCTTGGGATTCGTGGAGGGGAAAAAAAAAATTCCAACCAAATCCCTGGAGGCGAGCTGGAAAAGTTTTGATTTCCAAACGTGGCATCACCCGTGGATTCCAAGCTAAAATTCCAGCAGCTCAGAGATCCTTTCACGGGATTCCACAAAAGAATTGGGATTTTCCACGGGGAAAGAAGTGGTTGCCTCACTTGGCTGTGAAGTATTTGGATTTGGTGGGATTTTCACGCAGGAAAATGGAATTTTTTTTTTGTTTGTTTCTTCCTGATCTGAGTGAATTTCAGGAGCAAAATCCCCCCAAACCAGCACGGGCTGGATCTTCTGCTCCCTTTAGGAACTCTGCTTTCCCAGCTGGAATAAAACCCAACTTTTCCTTTTTTGGGGGGTCATTTTGGGAAAAAACCTCCCCAGAAGCCGGGGACAAAGCCTGGGAGAGGGGACAGGACGTCCCTGGGGTGTCGCAGCTCTTTCCCAAGGATCCTGGGAAGCGGGATGCTCCCGCCCAGCCCGGCAGGAATTAAATCCTTGGGGATGCTCTGCCAGCCAGGCGTGCTCAGAGAGCCCCGATGGGATTGGAAATGGATCCGGATTTATTTCAAACCGGCAGGAAAGGCTGGAGCAGCTCCGGAGAGGGGAGACACAGGCACGTGGAATAGGAGAAGGAATTCTGATCTTCCCGAAGGATCCCCCTGGATAAATATCTGTGTTTTCAGACACCTCCGTCGGAGCCAAGCCCTGCTCTGTTTTCGGGCGGCCAGGCTCCAGAAAGTTCCAGCTGCCGGCAGGAAAATCCATCCAGTGGAAGGAAAAGTTGGGGATGGGGCTCTGGGGGAGCAATTTGGGGTTCTCCCAAAATTTTATTCCCCTCAGGCTCCTCCTCAAGGATGTTCCTGCCTGGATCTCTGGAATCAGCCCAAGGCAGAAGGGCTGGGAAGGGCAAAGAGGAAAAAAAATTGGGATTATTTGGGTTCCTCTCTGCTCTGGAGCCAGGCTGGGAGAGCTGGGAATGTTCACCTGGAGAGGAGAAGGATCCAGGGAGAGCTCAGGGTCTAAAGGGGCTCCAGGAGAGCTGGAGGGACAAGGGATGCAGGGACAGGACACAGGGAATGGCTTTAAACTGGAAGTGGGTGGATTTGGATGGGATATGGGGCAGGAATTGTTCCCTGGCAGGGTGGGCATAGAATTCCCAGATTTGCTGTGGCTGCCCCTGGATCCCTGGAAATGTCCAGGGCCAGGCTGGAGCAGCCTGGGACAGTGGGAGGTGTCCCTGCCATGGCAGGGGTGGCACTGGATGAATTTTAGGATCCCTTCCCACCCAAACCATTCCAGGATCCCTCTGTACAGTGCCACAGCCAGAGCAGGAATGGTGTAAGAGGGAATTTCTGGAATATTCAGGACCCAGAACCTCAGAACTGTTTATTCCCACATCCAAACAGGGAATGGGATCAGAACCATTCCTGGAGGAAAGGATCCCTGCTCGGCTTTAACACATCCGGGCATTTCATTGATCCCAACGTTCTCCCAGAGGGAATCTGCAGCCTCAGCTCCAGCAAACAAACCCATTTTTAACTCTTCTGCCGTTAGGTTCGTTTGTGCCTCTTTTCCAATTACTGGGAGTTGAAGATCAGGGCCAATGGATTTTTCTGGGAACTCTAAATCAGGGAAGAACTTCTGTTAAAGAGAAAAACCTGGATGTGATCCAGATGGGCAGGAAAAGGCTCTGAGGTGGGGACGGAGAACCCAGTGAGCCCAAACTGGGAATAATGAGCAGGGAACAGAAATTTCCAAAAAATAATCCCAAGTTTTCAGCAGCAGCTGCAGGCAGGAGGGGAAGCCCAGCAGGAATGGGGTCCCTGTGGCTCTGGGCAGCTCCAGGAATGATGGATGGAGCTCCTCAGCAGAGAGGGAAGAGGGATTTGTTGTGTGCATGGATGGGACCGGATCACTTCATTCCTGCTTTTTCAACACCCAGGAAATCCAGCGGGACTTTGCCTGCATAAGGAAAACTTGTTCTGGGTTATAAGGAACGCCCAGCAGCTCCCTGCTGAAAGCTGCAGGGAAATGGAACTGTTTTGGTGGATTTGCCAAGGTTTTTTTTTATTTATAAAAATTATTTATTGCTGTTTTATAGTGATGAACTGCTTTGTTTTCCTGGGATTTGCCTCACCAGGCCGAGGCCAAAGCTTCCCTCTGTTTCTCCAGAGGGTTTCCTGTTCTTCCCTTTATTCCTGCTCCTCTCTGTCCCCATTTCTCTGTGGAAAAATCATCACTGGGGCACCAGCCTTGGAGCTTCATCCCAAGGTTTTCCATGGCTGCTCCTCAGGAGTTTCCTTGCTGGAAAAATCCCTGCAGAGGGAAAAGCCACTGAGGATGGACAGAGATCCCAGATCCTGGTTAAACCTGATTATTTTCCTGCTTAATGCTGTGTAATTCTGCAGCAATTCCACATCTCCCACAGGAAAAAAAAAAAAAACGAGGAAAATTAGGATGAGGAGGTGCAGAGGGATCTGGCTGCCATTAAAATGCAGGAACAGCCCCAGTGCAGAGGAATTAAATAATGCTCCCTCAGAAGATGAGGAAGCATTTCTGGAGCAGCCATGGAAAACTTGCCAGGAAGTTTTCAGCAGCA
Organism: Rhabdornis inornatus; assembly: GCA_013397075.1. NCBI lineage: Eukaryota > Metazoa > Chordata > Aves > Passeriformes > Rhabdornithidae > Rhabdornis > Rhabdornis inornatus. The sequence goes on from VWZS01002678.1 coordinate 40,273, forward strand.
GAAATCAGCTCAGGGGGAAGCTCCCAAGGTAGAAACTCATCCCATGATCCAAAGAAACCAAAATCCAGGCAGAAAGTGATAAAGAACTCTCTGTTTGGCAGGGAAACTGGGAGCAGAAGTCTGGAGCAGTTCCCAAAAATGCCCCACCAAGCTCTGGATTATCCCCAAAACCACAGGACTCAAAGGTGGAGAAAAGATGGAATTTCAGTCTCCTGGGAAATGAAAATGGCTTTATTGGGTTTTTATTTTAAGATAAAAGAGGAAACCTCCCAACATTTTGCAAAACAAACACTGGAGGAGAAAATGTTGGAAGAGGGAATGTCTGAGCTCAGGTCCTGAACGAGGAGCCCTGAGTGTGCCAGGGAAGGATCCAGAGCCAAGATCCTTCGGTTTTCCAGCAGGGAACTGCCCTGGCAAGGGCACAGAGCAGATGGTGGGAGCAGGAACAAGAGAGGAACCCCACAGAGAATCCTCGGGCAGGAGGGAAAAGGCACAGAGGGGATTTTTTTCAGGGGAAAAAAAGGTTGGAGTTTATTTCAGGAGCGACCCAGGCAGAGAAAAAGCTGCTTGGGGTGGGGACAAAGCTGATGTTGGGATGATCCTGGCAGATGGAATCACAGCTGGGATGCCTGGAGAGGATGGATTTGGGATTGGGGTGTCTGCAGCAATGGGGCCATGTGGTCCGTGCCACCGTGGGTGGGACAGGGCACAAGAATTTGGGATGGAAGAGCCAAAATCCTCACCCCCAAAAAGTCTTTGGGAAAGTCACAGTGTGGGAAGGACACAAGGAATTGCCAGAATGTTGAGCCCAGCTTGGAACTTTATCAGGAGAGATAAAATTCCTCTATTAAATCCTTTATCAGCTCCATAGGTGCCCTTCAGAGCAGACAAACCTCGGGGACATTCATCACCCACAGGAAAGCATTCCCTGCAAACATTCCAAATATTCCAGAGCTCTGCTGTGGCTTGGGAGCTGCCCTGGTTTGTCCTGCTGGGGACAATGGGAGGATGTGCAGAAGGCACTGGGAATATTTGGGATCCAAAAGATGGGATCAGTCTCCCCATGGAATGGTTTGGGTTGGGATTTAGGGCTCATCCCATTCCAACCCGTGGGCAGGGACACTTTCCACTGTCCCAGGATTCTCCAATCCCAATGTCCAACCTGGCCCTGGACATTTCCAGGGGCAGCCACAGCAAATCTGGGAATTCCATCCCAGCTCCTCCTCACCCTCTCAGCCAGGAATTCTTAATTCCCAAAATCCCATCCATCCCTTCCCTCTGGCAGTGGGAGCCATTCCCTGTGTCCTGTCCCTCCATCCTTGTCCCCAGTCCCTCTCCAGCTCTCCTGGAGCCCCTTTAGGCTCTGGAAGAGGATCTGGGCTCTCCTATGGAGACAGGAGGAGAAGTTCAGCCTGGAGAAGAGAAGGATCCGTGGATCTCCCTCTGCCCAGGCATTTTTTCCCAAGAAAAACCCCCCAAAAAAACATGGGAAAGCCTCCCTGTGGCTGCTGCTCTGCAGTCCTTGTCCCTAAATCATGCCTGAGCAAGGGAGAGGCTTTCCTGGGACGTTTCTTCCGTGGATTTAATCCATGGAAGATGCAAAGAGGAGAAGAGTGCTCCTCCCATCCTGCAGGAGCTGATCCCACAGGCAGGATAAAACCTCCCTGAGCTCCCCGGCTGCTGCTTTCCCAAAATTGTGCTCGGCTGGGAAATCTCTCCCTGCTCCAGAGGCTCGGGAAGAAAGTCCAGGAGCTTTCCTGCCACTTCTCACACCTCCAGCAGGATCAGCTCCTGCCTCGATGTGTGAAATTCCAAGGCTTTTCTTGGAAAAATCCATACCTGGAGAGAACAAGGGATTGCTGCCAGTAACAGGCAGGCCTGGGGAGGCTGAGGGAAAAAAACCAACCTGGAAAATCAGGCACTGATTGTGCTCCAGCCAGGGATGAGCAGATCTCAGACATCCCATGGGAAGGGATGGAGAAGCATTAAATTTTAAATTTAAAATTTTAAATTTAACCTGAAGGGTTAAATTTGGGATAGGGCCAGCCCTCTTTAGGGCAGAAGGAGCAGAGAAAGAGCTGGGATGGCTCCTGGAAAAGAGGAGGGAGGGAATGGGAGAGGGAAAAGAGGGAGGAAAGGGAAAGGGAAAGGGAAAGGGAAAGGGAAAGGGAAAGGGAAAGGAGCCAAGTGTTCCTGGCTCTCTCCATCCCAGGATTTCACGGGGTAATGGATTCCTGCTGCTCCAGGGAGGGAGCTAACGCTGATTTTCCAGCTCCTCAGTGACGCTGACACATCGATGGGATGGATTCAATCATTTGCTCCGCTGGTCGCTGTGGGATCCACGTTCAAATCCATCCCGGAGCTGCTCTGTTCTCACACTCCGGGGCTCCAGCCCATCCATAAAACAGCAGCTCATCCAAAATTCATCCAGAGCTGCGATCAGGAGGGTCCCTGATGGACTGAGCTTTATTTTATCCTCCAAATATCCTCCTGTCTGCTGCTCCTCTCTTTCCCCGGGAAAGGCTTGTGCTCCAAGGAATGCACTGGGAGCCCCAAAATGATGGATTTGTGTGTGGGGAATGCTCGTTGTGCCCAGACATCCCAGAAAACAATAAAATCTCCCTGTCCTAGAGGTGCAGAAAGTCCCAAAAATCCAATTTCTGCCGTGGAAATGTTGGCAGATTTTTTTTTTTCTCTCTCTGTCTGGCTCTGAGGATGGATTTCTCTGGAGAAAAATCTCTGGATTTTTGGAGGATGGAAAACTGGAGTGGATTTGTGGAAGGATGAGGCTGAGCTTCTGTAATTCTGTAATTCTGAAATGGCTCAGCCTGCCTTGTCCCTTTACCCTGGGGCATCCACAATCCTTGATAATCCCAGAATTCCAGAATTTTGGGAGAGACCTTAAACCATTCCACGGGCAGGGACCTTCCACTTCCAGCACTCACAGGCAGGGATGGCTCCAGGGGGGAAATCTGCTTTAAACCAGAGGAAAAACTGGAATTTATCAGCCCATAAACACCTGTCCCCAAAAAATGGGAAGCTCTAATCCCAGCCTGCCACCCAATTTTTGTGGATTTAATAACTCCAGGGAATTCCAATTAATCCCAGACCTCTCCTGGATGTCTGACAGCTTTGGGGACATTCCAAACCTTTTTCCTCAGCAAATATTGTCTGGTTTATCCTGCTTTCACCTTTCCCACAGCCAATATTCCTCTAATTTATCACCGTGTTTCCCACATCCAGCGCTGCTGGGAATTCCTGGAATTCCGCTGGGGATCCATCCACGCCCAAGGTGAGCAGGGGCTGGGGGCACTTCCCGGAGGAAAATGGGAATTTTGGGATGGGGAAAGCAGCAGCGGGAGCAGCGGGAGCAGGGCTGGGCTCTGCAGCGTTCCCGGGCGGAGCCGCGGCCCCTGATCCATGGAGCGGCTGCCGAGAATTCCCGCTCGGCTCAGGGCTCGGCGGGGCTGTCACCGGCTGGGGGTGGCATTGTCACCATCACAGTGGCTGGGATGGCACTGCCAGGGCTGTCACCCGCTTGGGGTGGCTCTGTCACCATCACACCGGCTTGGGGTGGCACTGTCCCCCTCCTACTGGATTTGGGAGACACTGTGACTTCTCCCAGCATTTTAGGGTGGCACTGTCACAATCACACTGATTTGGGTGGCACTGCCACCTCTCCCGGCACCTTGGGGTGGCACTACCACTGCTCCCACCGTTTTAGGATGGCATTGCCATCATTCCCACCCGCTTGGGGTGGCACTGTCGCCACTCCTACTAGATTTGGGATGGCACTGCCATCATTCCCAGCACCTTGGGGTGGCAGTGTCACCTCTCCCACCCCTGGGATGGCAGTGTCACCTCTCTCACCCCTGGGATGGCAGTGTCACCTCTCTCAGCCCTGGGATGGCATTGTCACCCCTCCCACCCCTGGGAATGGCATTGTCACCTCTCTCAACCCTGGGAATGGCACTGTCACCTCTCCCACCCCTGGGATGGCAGTGTCCCCTCTCCCACCCCTTGGGATGGCATTGTCCCCCCTCCCCCCCCTGGGAATGGCATTGTCTCCTCTCTCAACCCTGGGAATGGCACTGTCACCTCTCCCACCCCTGGGATGGCAGTGTCCCCTCTCCCACCCCTTGGGATGGCATTGTCCCCCCTCCCCCCCCTGGGAATGGCATTGTCACCTCTCCCACTGGCTCCACCCCCATCACCCCCTGCTGGCTCCTCCCCGCTCCCCCAGCACCTCTGTCTCCATCCCATGTCCCAGACACAGGGACAGGACCTGGGATGGCACAGTGTCACCCCAGGGGGTGCCAGCCTGACCCGTGTCCCTTTCCAGCCTCTGGAATGCTGCTGCCCCCCGCCCCCCACCCCGTGAAGATGAGCCCTAATTACTGCTCGTACCCAATAATTCGTTAATTAATGCACAAGCAGCATCCTGAACCGCACAAATATCGCGCCAGCTCCGTCCTGGCCGCAGACCCTGCTCAGAGCGCGCTGGTGACACAGAAACCTTCCCTCGCTGAGGCTGGGTGCTGCCTCCTCCCGGGCAGTTAATTAGTGCTGGTTAATTGGGCTCCTCGGGGGCCGTTCCTGCCGGGAATGCTGGAGCCGGGATGAGGCACAGACAGCGCTCTGCGCCCTCTGCCCTCCTGCAAACCCGTGGGATTTATCCCGGGTTTGGGGTTTTTTTGTTTTGTTTTTTTTTTTTCCCCTGCGTTTGATGCTCAGGCTGCGGGTTCTGGGTGATGAATTCCCGGGAAGTGACAGCGCCTGGGATTGGTGTCAGCAGAGGGAAAGGTTCCAGTGCTGGGGCGGTGCCAGGAGCCTCTGAGGGAAGATCCTGGAATGGTTTGGGTGGGAAGGGAAGGAAAGTTCATCCCAATTCCACCCCTGGCACGGCAGGGACACCTCCCACTGTCCCCAATGTCCAGCCTGGCCTTGGGCACTGCCAGGGATCCAGGGGCAGCCACAGCAAATCTGGGAATTCCATCCCCACCCTGCCAGGGAACAATTCCTGCCCAAAATCCCATCCAGCCCTGCCCTGGGGCAGTGGGAGCCATTCCCTGTGTCCTGTCCCTCCATCCCTTGTCTCTCCAGCTCTCCTGGAGCCCCTTTAGACCCTGAGCGCTCCCTGGATCCTGCTCCTCTCCAGGTGAGCACCCCCAGCTCTCCCAGCCTGGCTCCAGCCCTGGAGCAGCTCCGTGGATCCCTCTGGATTTATCCCAGCAGCTCCGTGGAATTTTTATGTTTTATCGCAGGCTGGTTTGGCTTGGGAGGGACCTTAAAGCTCGTCCAGCCCTGGGCAGGGACACCTCCCACTATCCCAGGCTGCTCCAAGCCCCATCCAAGCTGGCCTTGGACACTCCCAGGGCTGTGGAGACCTTTCCCTCTCCCTCTCCCTCTCGAGCAGATCTCCATGGATCAGGGCTCCCACCCAGCCCAGGGATGTGTGGGATCCGCAGGACAAGAGGAAGGAGGGGATGGCTCCGACCCCGCAGCTCCTGTTCCTTCCTCAGGCTGGAGCAGGGAGTGCTGGAGCCCTTGGAGAGGGAGAAGCAGGAGGTGCAGGAAGGATGGAGCTGATTCCCATCCCCTGGATGGAGCTGGGATGCCGGGGGTGGGGGTGATTTATTGATTGATCAATTTGTTTATTTGTTTATTTCTTGCGCTCTCCCTCTGCACAAACCCAAAAATAAATCAAAACCAAGCCAGGAGCGGGATCAGATCGAGGCCAGAGGGGCAGCAGCACCCGGGGAAGGTTGGGATGCAATTCCTGTTCCAGAACTGGGAACAGGGAAGGTTGGGATCCAATTCCTGCTCCTGGGATGGGAACAGGGAAGGCTGGGATCCAATTCCTGTTCCAGGAATGGGAACAGGGAAGGTTGGGATCCAATTCCTGTTCCAGAATGGGAACAGGGAAGGCTGGAATGCAATTCCTGTTCCAGGAATGGGAACAGGGAAGGCTGGGATGCAATTCCTGTTCCAGGAATGGGAACAGGGAAGGCTGGGATGCAATTCCTGTTCCAGGAATGGGAACAGGGAAGGCTGGGATGCAATTCCTGTTCCAGGAATGGGAACAGGGAAGGCTGGGATGCAATTCCTGTTCCAGAAATGGGAACAGGGAAGACTGGGATTCAATCCCTCCCACTGGGGCTGACATTTCTGTGCCTGGGACTCAAAGGTCACCACAGCTGCTGCTGCTGCTCCGTGTGCCCTCCCTGCTCTCCTTCCCACTGGGATGAAGGTTTGGGAAGCCTTTGATCCCTCACCCTGCAGCCTCCAGTGCCTCCTCTCCCCAGCGGGAACCTCTCCAGGAAAAAGTTGGAGCTGCTCAGTGCTTCTAAAGGACCTTATAAAACCCTGGAATTATTTAAGCTGGAAAAAGCCTCTGGGATCATCAAGTGCAGCCAGCACTGCCAAGGCCACCATGTCCCCAAGTGCCACATCCACACTGATTTAAATTCCCAGGATCCTGCCAATTCCAGCTCTGTCCCTACACTGTGAGGACAAACCGCCTGCGCTGGAAATTCCAGTCCTACACCCCCCCCCCCAAAAAAAAAACCCCAAAACACCTTGGGGGGCTCCAGAGGGTTCTTCCTGTGGGATGCTCCATCCTTGCTGCAGGGGGCAGAGCAAATCCGGGAATGCACAGCCCCAATTCCAGCCGCTGGAGCTGCCTCTGGAGGCAGGAAAGGAGAGGCACCAGGGTGGATTTTGCCTCTGGAATTTGAGGATGGATATCCAGAGCGCAGGATGTTTCAGGCCGGTGCTGGTGGAGGATTTTTCTGGCAGTCAGGAGGAGCTTGGAGCAGTCCCAGCCCCTTCCCGGGAATGCTGAGAGCTCTGCCTCTCTCTGGTTGTGCTAATTAATGTCACCGAGGAGGAAGAACACAGATATTAGCACTTAATTGTGATTAATGGGGATAATAGGATTCTGCCAGGTTTGTTTGTCTCCGCGGCTTCCCGAGCCTGGCAAATCCAATAAAAATTCCCAAATAAAAACCAGATTGCTTTAATATTTCAGTGTTAGTGGAAACCAGCAGGGGAGAGTTCCTGCCACTGGGAATTTGTTGGAGCTCGTCCCCTGCACTCCTGGGATTGGGGTTTTTCATCCATCAGGATCCCGTGGGTGGCAGCAGAGTTTGTGTCCCTGGGCTGGGGAGGACAAAGCGGCGCCTGTGAACCTGTCTCCAAATTTTCCTCCTTCCTTAAAAACTGGGAAGGTCGGAGATCGGTTTGGGACGGGAGGGATTGAGGATTATCCCGTTCCACACCCCAGCTCTGAATTTGGGGTTGTGGGATGGTGGAGCTGGCACAGGATCTGCCACCCACCCCCCAGGACCCATTCTCCAAGGAAAATCGGGCTCCATCCCTCTCCCAGTGGAAGATCTGGAGAGATCCACAGCTTGGAAAGGATCAGCCACGGGGCCAGTGGATGCTCTGGAGGCGAGGACGGGGCTGTTTCCTGTTTTCTGAGGAGCAGAGCCATGGAATTTTGGAATGGCGCTTCCCGAGGATTCCTGTCCCTGCTCCTGATGGATTGGGGAAATCCAAGCAGATCCAGCCCAGGGAAAAGCTCCTCCCAGCACTGAGCGGGGATACAAACCCTCCTTGCCCAAAAATCCTGGAGCCACGAGCACCGGGAAGAGCCACGGTGGCCGCACGTGGTCCTGGCACGGCAATTTTGGGATGCAGGGGACACGGGGACATTTCCCGGGACTCTGGGGTGGATAAACACCTGATAACACCCGGGCTGCGAGAGGACACAGATTCAGCTCAGCCTAGGCGGGTAAAGCTCAGCCTGGGCGGGTAAAGCTCAGCCTGGGTGAGTAAAGCTCAGCCCGGCCGGGTAAAGCTCAGCCCGGCCGGGTAAAGCTCAGCCCGGCCGGGTAAAGCTCAGCCCGGCCGGGTAAAGCTCAGCCTGAGCGGGTAAAGCTCAGCCTGAGCGGGTAAAGCTCAGCCTGGCCAAGCGCGGGGCTCTGCTGCCCCAAGCGCTGCGAGGGCGAACGGCGCCGGCAGCCGGAGCCGGGAGAGAAGGGATGGAGCTGGAAAAACACCCGGGATGGAGCTGGAAAAACAGCCGGGATGGAGCTGGAAAAACAGCCGGGATGGAGCTGGAAAACACCCGGGATGGAGCTGGAAAACACCCGGGATGGAGCTGGAAAAAGCCGGGATGGAGCTGGAAAACAACAGGGATGGAGCTGGAAAAACAACAGGGATGGAGCTGGAAAACAGCCGGGATGGAGCTAGAAAACACAGGGATGGAGCTGGAAAAACACCCGGGATGGAGCTGGAAAACAGCCGGGATGGAGCTGGAAAACACCCGGGATGGAGCTGGAAAACAGCCGGGATGGAGCTAGAAAACACAGGGATGGAGCTGGAAAAAGAACAGGGATGGAGCTGGAAAAACAGCCGGGATGGAGCTGGAAAAACAGCCGGGATGGAGCTGGAAAAACACCCGGAATGGAGCTGGAAAACACCCGGGATGGAGCTGGAAAACACCCGGGATGGAGCTGGAAAAAACCGGGATGGAGCTGGAAAAAACCAGGATGGAGCCAGAGGAATTTTGGGAAAGCCAAGGATCCAGGGGGGAAGGTCTGGGTGGAGCTGTGGGGAGGAGGAAGATCTCCCTGCTCTTCCTCACGCCTCGGCCGATGCTTCGGCTCCTCCTGAGCTGTCAGGGAGTCACGGAATAGTTTTTAGGGGAAAACACTTTGTAGAATCCCAGATTTTTGTAGAATCCCAGATTTTTGTAGAATCCCAGCGTTTCGGGGGTCGGATGTGACCTCCAAAGGCCATGGGCAAGGACACTTCCCACTGGACTGGGTTGCTCAGAGCTTCTGTCCTGGATGAAGGAGGTGACATCTCCCAGGAATGAGCCGTGCCCCCAGAACTCACGGCCTTGGAACTGGGATGTCCCTGGATTGGGGATGTCGCTGGACTGGGGATGTCCCTGGAGTGGGGATGTCCCTGGATTGGGGATGTCCCTGGAGCAGGATGTCCCTGGAGCATTCCCATGCCAATGGATCCCACTCCCCTCTAACCGGGATTTTGGTGCCCCCAGCTCACGGGTGGCTTTGTCTCCTGCCAGTGATCCCATCAAGCTTTCCCTGGGTTTTTTGGTCATCTTTGGGGAGAAATCCTACTGTTCCCAGAGCCATTCCCAGAGCCATTCCCAGTGTCATTCCCAGAGCCATTCCCGGTGCCATTCCCAGATCCATTCCCGGGGCCATTCCTGGAGCCATTCCTGGAGCCATTCCGCTGCCACTCCCAGTTCCATTCCCGGGGCCATTCCCAGAGCCATTCCCGGTGTCATTCCCAGATCCATTCCTGGGGCCATTCCCAGATCCATTCCTGGGGCCATTCCAGGTGCCATTCCCAGAGCCATTCCCAGATCCGTTCCTGGTGCCATTCCCGGTGCCATTCCCAGATCCATTCTTGGTGCCATTCTTGGGGCCATTCCCAGATCCATTCCTGGTGCCATTCCTGGTGCCATTCCCAGATCCGTTCCCGGTGCCATTCCCGGTGCCATTCCCAGATTCCGCAGATGGCGTGCGGGGCTCACCTGAGCCCTCTAATCCCCGGCTCCGTCTCCAAGGAGATCCAGCGTTCCCTGAGGGGCCCCGTGCAGGGAGAGCTGCTCCTCTCCCGTGCCAGGTCCCTTCTTGGCTCATCCCGGTTTTCCAGGGCTGGGGGATGGAGCAGGGAATGCCCTCCCTGCCACCCATTCCCACACCAGTCCCCAAGGAGTGGGAACGCCGAGTGTCCCCAAGGAATTGGAATATCAGAATGCTGAGTGTCCCCATGGAATTGGAATATTGGAATTCCGAGTGTCCCCATGGAATGGGAATGGTGACTGTCTCCAAGGAATTGGAGTATTGGAATGCTGACTGTCCCCAAGGAATGGGAACACTGAGCGTCCCTATGGAATGGGAATGCTGAGTGTCCCCATGCAATGGGAATGGTGACTGTCCCCAGGGAATGGGAATGTGACTGTCCCCAGGGAATGGGAGTGTGACTGTCCCCAGGGAATGGGAATACTGGAATGCCGAGTGTCCCCATGCAATGGGAATGCTGAGTGTCTCCAAGGAATTGGAATATTGGAATGCTGAGTGTCCCCATGGAATGGGAATGCTGAGTGTCCCCAAGGAATGGGAACACCAAGTGTCCCCATGGAATTGGAATACTGGAATGCCAAGTGTCTCCAAGGAATGGGAACACCGAGTGTCCCCATGGGCTGGGAATGCTGAATTTCCCCAAGGAATTGGAATGCCAACTGTCCCCAGGGAATTGGAATGCCGACTGTCCCCAAGAAATGGGAATGGTGACTGTCCCCAGGGAATGGGAATGCCGACTGTCCCCAAGAAATGGGAATGTGACTGTCCCCAGGGAATGGGAATGGTGACTGTCCCCATGGAATGGGAATGGTGACTGTCCCCATGGAATGGGAATACTGGAACGCCGAGTGTCCCAGTGGCCGGAGCTCTCCCAGCCCCTCTGTTTCCCTGGAATTATTTGAGCATCCATCTTGCTCAAGCACCACTCGGGGCCCCGTGTGACAGCAAAGACCCCCGAGCCCCCTCCCCCCTGCTCCTCACTTTCCCCCGCGCCCGGATTATCCCAAATAAACACTCACCCCGGATTATCCCAAATAAACACTCACCCCGGATTATCCCAAATAAACACTCACCCTGGATTATCCCAAATAAACACTCACCATGGATTATCCCAAATAAACACTCACCCTGGATAATGGTTAACTGTAATGGCCGGGCCAGCCGCGGGAGGGGTCGGGAGTCCCGGGGACACCGGAGATAAGGACAGGCTTTGATGGGCAGCGCTCGTGGCCGCTGTCACCGGAACATTCCGTGCCACGTCCCCCAGAATCCGCCCTGAGACTGTCCCGGGTTTGAATCCCCGAGGAGCAGAGCTGGATGCTGCAAATCCGTTTACGGCAAAGGAACATCGGCCTGGAAACGCAGAGAGCCGCGAGTGCCAAAGTCCGCGCTGGAAACTTCCAGCGCTGAGTCCTGCTTAAAGCCCTGGTCAGAGGCAAAGTCCCAATTGGAAATAGAAACAGCTCTCCAATTAAATATTTCT
>VWZS01002681.1:0-52532 GCA_013397075.1 Rhabdornis inornatus
TTTCAAACCAAGACACATAGTTATATTTTTTAAGTTAGAATTAATCAAACAACATGACTGAGCTACAGTTCAAAATATTCATATCCATGTGCACATGATCATTGCAATCCTAACGACTATTAGTTCTCGCCCACTGGCATCAAACACAGCATTTGGTTTGAACAGTGCATCATGAAAATGTTTCCTTAAAATGTGAACTCACATGTCCAGTTTTTGTAAATAGCATTATAACAATGAAAGACTGATATACTACTGAATGAAGAATACTCCTGTAATATTACACTATTTCACAAATCCCTACACTGAAGTAAAAGGGCTTTTAAAAAAAAAAAAACACTAATAAGGAAATATGGACTCCCCTAGACTATTAGGCCCAGATAATTTCAATGTGAGTGTAAGCATTAGAATGCATACCTTAGCACATATGGCAAACTTCTTACCACAGGAAAATCAGACTTTTGCTCAATTTTTCTTTAAAGCAAACTAATGAAAAGTGCAGTGTCATTGCATGAAGATTCAAGAACTGATGTATTTGCTGACTGCCAAGTTGGTATTGTCTTTTGCTCTAACACAATTGTGCAGTCAGGTCATGGAGCAGAACATATTCATTGTAAAAATTAAAGAAACCAATTGTTAGAAGTTGCTACCACAGCATTCAGAGTGTGTTTTAGCAAAGTAATTGAAAGATCAAACAGGAACAGCATTTGGTGCTGACTGAATAGACACAAATTCTATTCACAGGCTGCACTAAAAACATCCTTTGAATCTCTTTACTAATTCAAAAGCATTATGTTTTAATTTTGACCAGGCAGACCCTCCTGACATTTTCTTCCCAGGCATTCTGTTTGTACTCTTACTGGCTGTGTGCCAAGGTATTCTTCATAAGACAAGTTATCAGGAGGATTTGGTCTCTCAAGAAAATAATGTTTAGCAACTGCTCTTGAAAAAGATACAAAATACAACTTCAGTGGGTATCACCATAGTCTTTTCATGGCAACACCCCAGGCTACTGGCATTCTCTACAAGTATGTAAATAAAAGAAGCAAATGATGTTTAAAAGCCAGTTCATGTAAGCAGGTACATCTCAGAGATCTTGACAGAGGAGTACTAAACCCACTCAGATCCTTTATTATTTTAAAATTAATGGGGTATAGAGAAGGAAGTCTTCTTTTTTGGTGAGAAGAAAGCTTGATCCCATAAAGCGCAAGCAAAAGGCAAAAGAAAACCACTCTACACACACAGCCGTACCTAATTAGAACTCTATTTCACACACAAGACTTGAAAACCAAAAAATTGTAGTGAATGATGTGGTAAGGCTGTAAATCCTAATTCAGAACTTATAATTTGGGTATCTTTTCTCAGTCTTTAACTCCATCAGCCAAGCAACCAAACGTTGTCTCATTTCTATGTCTTTAACTGATCCACTGCATTACACCGAACTTTTCTTATGTTAGCTGGTAATTTTTTATAGAGCTCAATTTCAAAACAAAACAAAAGATATTCACAACCTTAAGTACTTTTTGTAAGCAATGAAATATCAGTGATGATAATAGGTTCCCAAAAGAAAGGCTAGCTACAAGAGTATAGCTCGTTCTCAAGAGTTATGCATATGTTAACCACCAAGTGAGGTAGGAATAATAAATAAGGATAATTTCTCATTAGCTCAGCGTACACTGAGTTCCACTAAGTTTTCATGAAGAAGGCTTCCATGTAGCTCGAGATTTGAGGCAGCTGGAACACCACTCTTCTTTTCCTCAGCCCTCCTTCCATATTACATTGAATACAAATCAAAACCAAGTTTGAACAGTTATGACTTCTTGTTTAAAATTGCTCTGTTACAACAATTACAGCAAAAGGTAATATCAAAGCAATCCAGTAACTTAAAAAAATTTCCTCCACATGAATAGTACGCACAATATTATACCTTTTAAAAATGCAGAGGCAAGATAAAGTCATTAAAAATTGTTTAGGTCTTTCATCAAGACTTAAATTGAATACTAGGGAGAAAACCTAACTTAGTTATAGTAAATAGCTGTACCTATGACTGGGCCTTTACAGGCCTAGAAGAATATGCAATAATCCCTATGCAACTAACATATGTAAATTAAAGTTTTACAACATACCTCTCACGGAGTTCACTGCTCTTTCCATTTTCTGGAGGGTATTCTTCTATAATATCCTGTATAAACGGTGGCTGCTGCCACGCTCTGGTGTAAGGCAACGTTCCCACGTGGCTGAACATATCACAAGACCTAGAGGGAACTGTCCCCTTCTTCTTCCTGGGGAGAGTGCCATGGATAGAGATGCCTCGGAAGGAGTTTGAACGATGCTCAATTGGTGAAGGTTTTGTGGTCAAAAGGTCCATGGAAGAAGCTAATGAGAACTGGTGATTCACTGGGCTGTTTCTGGGAAGACTTGAAAGTTTTCCTGCAGCTATCATTTTTGGTTCTGGAAAAACAAAACCAAGATTTCTTATTGTATATCAATCATCAAAGCCCTTACTTAAAGGAAGTTAAGTAGCATGACTAACACAGGTACCTGAAACTGAACTTTTGCTTTGCATTGAGGCAGTCAGACACCTCAAGACCCAGTCACACTCGTCCTAATGCACATCAAGCACACACGTATATAACTTTATACATGTTAAAAGTCACAACAAAAAACAACCAGTCTGGACAAACATGCAAGAGCAGGCCCTGATCAATTCCCATTTTTATCCACACAGTTCTTCTTTTCTGTTTTTTCACATCCTCTGTTGACTCACACATCAACTTTGAATCACTGACAACAAGCAAAGTTTTAAGAATATTTGTCAAAAAATACAGGACACTACAGCTTGGTTTGGAATAATGTTTTAAAACTCGGTAGTTGGCACACTGTGAGGAAAAACCTGTTGCTAAGGAGTCTTGCTCAAGTAATAAATCTAACAGATAACTGGTCACATACTTCCAACAGGCTGTAAACTAAACGGCTCTACCCAAGAGATAAGGGCAGGAGCAGATTACTGGAATTCTCTTCTTCAGCATGCTCAGCCTGCTGGCCTAAATCGCTGTTGACACAGAGATTTACATAGCTGTCAGTCTCTGCTACAATCAATTGCAGTCTGCCATACAGTACAGGTTTTCCTGTTGGCGTGAGCAAAAAGCCTTGTGAGACAAACACTCCAGGCTCATTAAAAAATTACAGTTCTGTTCCTCAAAATATGCTGCCCTGTGCTCAGTTTATAGTGTTGTATTGCAGAAGACAGGCTGCCTTATCCTATGTGGTTGTATCAGCCTGCAAAAGCCACTCTATGGAATTTACCACGAGACCTAAAGGGCAACCAGTCCTGTATTATTTAACCTAGGTGTTAGTCAGCCAGGTGCTTCCCACAGAAACTGGAACAGCCACAGATGCTACAGAGATTGATATGAACTCAGAAAGCAGAAGCACTTCTGGAAATAACAGCTATGGACAAGGGGAATCTGTTCTGACATTAGTCGAGTTCCATGCTGAAAAATAAGATGTGCACCCTGAAGGCCCAGCAATCTGGAGGTCAGCTGCTTACAACTGCACAAGAATTCCTCCTGTTTTGGGGAACAGACAGGTGTTGCAAGGAAAACTGAGGTGCTTCTATAGTCCTCTGGCTTCCTTCTCCAACCTTAGCATCACAGCTACCAGCAAAATGTTTCTGCACTGAAGCTACTGTTACTTCTACTTAGAGGTTATCATAACAGGCTTACTTTTACAGCAATGCTGAAGCTGATCTCAAAGTATATAAAGTTCTGCTTTTTCCTGTCAGCTGCACTGCAGAGATTCACCAGCTGGATAAGGTTTTCAGACTTCAACAACAAATCCCTTCCCAATTCTCATATATCGAAAGTTCTACAATAAATACTCAGTAGCGTTTTTCTCTGCTCTTTAATTTGCCAAGCCTCTGTCAGAGCACAGGTACTATGCACTACAGCAGAAAAGTCTCTGGAAATAGCACTTCTGCCTAGGGAGAATCTGTTTGACTCTGGTCACATCTCTCGATAAGAAGAGTAGAAAAGATTTGATGTGTTAGCAAAGAACTGACATTTTTTGTCACGCAGATCCAAAAAAAATACAAAATCCTAAAGAAACCAAAACACATTCTCACAAAAATTCTGCAATAAATTATCACACTGATGTGATGTGAAATACTAAATTATCTCTTGATTTATGATGAGGTTGAAGGGCATAGTTTCTGTTAGTTTTGGCAAGTACTAAAAATATCACAATTATTTTTACAATAATTTCTGTACAGTCAGTCTTGCATTACAAATGTTCTAAGCAAAAGAACTGGTCCACAGATACAAAATCCAAAAT
This sequence comes from Rhabdornis inornatus, assembly GCA_013397075.1. Classification (NCBI taxonomy): domain Eukaryota; kingdom Metazoa; phylum Chordata; class Aves; order Passeriformes; family Rhabdornithidae; genus Rhabdornis; species Rhabdornis inornatus. The sequence continues at coordinate 4,330 of VWZS01002681.1, forward strand.
GCAAATGCTTACTACAAACCTGCAACCTCCTCTAGCTAAAGCAAGCTGACTGAGCTTTTTTCTTGTAAATTCAGTTTCGTTATTAGAACTGAATTATATAAATTACCTCCAACAATTAGATAAAAAAGGCCCCTTATAATTCACACAATCATTTGAAACTCAACTTTGTGTATTCACTGTAGAAAAGCAAGAAATTTACAGAGTCTGAAAAACTGGAAGCTAGCTGGCTCATTGTACAAATCTTGTTGTTCTCCTTTCAGGGCCTGCTGAGAGTCTGTATTTAATTACTGTACTTTCTTATTGGTTTATATAAAACCACCCCAAACCTCAGAATTCCAACTGGTTTAGTTCAGGTTATCCAGTGAGAGAGTTCTCCTTAGCCTTTCCTGCAAGGTTCCCAGGGCTATGCTGCAATGGAACGCAGGACGTTACCTGCAAGCAGGTATCAAACCCAAGCTGTTATAAATGTAACCACAGAAAGCTTTGATTTAATAGCTGATGAGTCCACAATAGGCTTACTGTGACATGAAACTGTCAACCACTTCATGTTTGAAGATCCACAAAGAAAGCTCAGAATTCACTCTCCTGACCCAATCACAAGTTAATTCTTACAGCAACCCAGCCAGTTTTCACTCCAACAGTCTGAGAGTTTTCAACAAATTAACCACCCCTTGGTGTACAGCATTTTCAATTTCATCCCTACTCCTAAGAAGTCCTTAAGAACTGAAACCAAGCTCTCAGAGTTGACCTAATAATTTCTTCTTTTAAGTAGTGCTCACATGACTTACAAATTCAATACCCAATCCTCAAATTCATACCTGAGCACTGTTTTGAGGAATCAAGGTAAGAGTTCCACAGTTAGTACAAAAAAACCTACATTCAAGAACTTGCAATACACTTAGCCACAAGTATGTGCGCAGCTTTGATAATATTTCTAAAAATCCTCCCTGCAAAACCTCTTAAAAAACCTCTCAAAAAATCCCAAACAAACAAAAAACCTCACAAAACAAAACTCAAACAAATGAAAAGCCCAACCCAAACAAAAAAACCCCAAACAAAACTGAGAACAACAGGTCTGCTAGCTTCCAGCACACATTTATCTGCTTGCCCGTGTGCTGCTATACCATGTATTCTTCATAAATGTTAACAGAGAACTACAACAATCAGCCCAAGAACAAGAGTCCTGCCAAACTATCCATCCAGTTTTCTCGCATTGAATATAAACACTGGAAAGTGGGAGCCTCTTCAGCTGAAGACTCTGGAATGTCTCAAATACTTCAGTATATGATTCAAAGAATGTTTGACTTTACTAGATATAGAAACGCTGAAAGTTTTACTCCCTAAAAGACAGTGTGCTTTGAACATTGGCCATTATGCAATCAACAACAGAAATAGTAGAAATTGTAACTGAGCAATGGCTCAAAAGGAACTGAAATTCAATTCTACACATTACTATTTGTCAAAATGCAGCAACTAACAAGACAGAACACTTTAGAAGTCATGCAAATTTCTCCTAATTAGGCGCAAACAAGATGGACTCATGCCAACATAGTGTTAAAAATGGCAAATAAATTTGTATTTATACATAAAGTGGCACTTCTTCAGTCTGTAATTTGGAAGAATATATGGGAACAGAATTGTCAAGAGTCACATTGTGAATTCAGAGAACTAGGAAGCATGAAAGGTTTCCAGGTAACTCCTGACATGTTCTAGTTTTTTGTTATGAATGAGGGTGAGCAAATACAAATGACGAGGCCTCTAAAATCAACATGGCATTTAGGATAACAGTATGAGATTGGACATAAAATGAATACATATCTGATGGGCAAGTCCAAACAGCTGGGGTTTGGTCTCTTCACATCATTGCTCAGAATAAAAAATAACCATGAACAATGAAATAAATAACTTTCAGTTCCCTAAAACAACATACTGAATATCCTTCTTTGGGATGCAAATCCAAATTTTCTGTCTCAGCTTGTCCTCATGAAATCTTTCTGATATTCACACAGTCTGAGGAAGTGCTCTGATGGTTCATTCAAAATGACTCTGGTATAGGATTAAGTGCCCCTTCCATACCACAACATAACACAACCAATGGCAGGGGCTTCTACTTTGTTGTTTCAATATATTGGAGGAAGAGAAGTAGAGGGAAAGGGAAGTCTTCAGTTCAGCCTCAGAGATGCATGAATGGCACAGCAAACAGTCCAAGGCTGTATATGCTCATGCTAGTGGAAATCTCATAAAAGGAAACAGAAAAACTATTTCAGAATTCCAAATCAAACTCTCAAGCTATTTCAAAACTCAAGAGTTATATCTAAATCAGTTTTGGACATTAAAAGACCCACATTTATCTCACAGCCTTATTGATTTGGCATTTGGGTGATTCTCTTCCTTAGGTGAAAATCCCTGGAGTTTATAGCTGGTGTTATCATATCACCAATCTTTACCACTAGATATGCTATGAAACTAAGAGGGCTTGAACGTGGTTTAAGTTGTTCAGCTCAGTGTTCTCAGGTATTTAAAAGACAGAGTCAACTTTTGTGAAAACTCTATTTACTTTTGCCACAACAAATCTTCTCACGAACTCCTCCCAACAATCTCCTCTCCCTCCCTCGAAATCAGCAACAATAAATTTCAACAAGTGGAAGATCATTACTCTGTTCTCCCTGCTAAGTTACTTGGCATGTTTGCATGCACTATGCAGATGTGCACAGAAAAAAAAAGAAAGTGAACATCCTTAATGGTGAAGAAAGTCAAGGCCAGGACAAAAAGGCAGATGAATTTCCCCTGAATTTTTTTTTGTTTGTGTGCATAATAAGAGAATAAGGGGAAAACCACGAATTAAAAGCCTCTAAAGTTAAAATATCATAGGAATAAATGCAATCAAAACTGTAGCCATTATAAATTCAACATGGATTTCATGCTGTCTCCCAAGAAGCAGTGTAGTATTCTTCATTATTGTTAACAAAAAAGAAAGGATTTCTGCTCCCCCAAAATGGCTTAGAAACAGCTTTCTGCAACCTGTATTTTCTACTTCTGTTACAAAAAAAGAGAAACTGATGCAGTAGCTTCTATAGCAAACATGTCACAGGACTTTGAGAAGAATACTAAGGTTCAAGAACCAACAGCCTGTTATGATACAGAGACATAGACTGAGAAAGCATATGCAGTAGTTCAAAGGCTTTAAGCTACTATCAGAAAAAACCAGGAGTCTGTCAAACATCCCCACAAGATTAGTCAGGTCAGTGCTTCCAAAGGGTCTTGAAGTGCTATCACAATGTTCATGCTCTCCTTCTCTCTCTTTATATATGCCACACAATTTCCACCTTCTTCCCATACACCCCTGCGCTGTAATTGGTCAGCTTATTTAAAATGTTATTTTTAACTATTATTCTCACACAACAGAAAACACACAGGCCAGGATAAATTATCTTTGCAATATCTTTTTTCTCCAATATGAGAGAAACAGATAAACCCCATACTTCTCTTTGTGAATTTTCACACATCGAATGCCTTCGTACCTATAAAAAACGCCAAGAAAAAGTGATCATTGAAGATAATTCAACAGTAAGTACAACTTTCTTCATTTGGCCATGAAATTCTCTCTGAAATGCAAATGCCCAATCAGTTAGCTCAGTTATTCTGAACAATATGAAGCCTTGACTTGAAATAAACCTCTCCACATTTTGCTGGCAAAAGCAGAGAACTTTACCAAGGTTACAGTCAAATTGAAGTGCTTTTTAGCCAATGCTTCAAAAATACAACGTTTTGTTCCTTGTCTGGTAAAGGAAGCAATTTATTTTGACTGCTCCTTTGTTCCCACAATAAGAAAAAACTACCCACTTTAACTGAAAAACCTTTTCAGCATTACTATTTTGAACTAACACCGCCTTTCAGAAATCACAAATTTGGACAGAAAGAAGTGCTTTTGCATCCTCTCCTCTTCAAAAGACAAAGGAAAAAAGGACACACCGTTTCGTTTCTCTCTACTCAGAGAAGTATCTCGGTATCTCGAGTACACACCAGTGTTCTATACTTATTTAACAGATTTCCATGGGCTCAATTCCCACAAAACCTAAGCACTTGGGTCCAGCGTCTCGGTCGCCACTGTCACAGCAATGGCACTTCTAGCAGCCCGCGGGCCAGCCCGGGCAGGGCAGAGCTCGCCCTGCCCCAACAGCGGTGTGGGGACACCCGCACACACCCACGCACAAAGCCAACTCTGCATCCTCTGCCCGAGAGGCCAGCGCTGCCCCCGCGGTTACCGGCTCTGATCGCGGCTGCTTCTCCCCAGGCTTTCTGCGGCTCGGCTGAAGCGTCTGTCCCAGCGAAGCGATCGCCGGGCAGCGAGTGCCGCCCGGGCCCCTCCCTAGGGGCCGCGGAGCCGGAGCGGGCAGCCGGGAGGGGCGGCCGGAGGCCGGACAGCAGCAACAGCGGTCCGGAGCGCTACCAGAAAATGAACCGGGGCGTTCTCGGGAGAGCCCAAGGTCTGGCCGTGCCGCGGTAGGAGCCGGCGCGTAGCCAGCACCAGCCCGCCCCAAAGAAGCGCCGTTCGCGATTACTTGAGGGTTACTCAACCAAAGCCTTCTCCGAGCGCCTTATCGCTCGCTGCCCGGTCCGCCACAGCCCGGCCCCGGTTCCGTGCGTCCCCCGGCCGCCCCACGAGCCCCTCGCGGGCGCCTCTCACCTGGGCGGGAGGCGGCTCCGGCGGCTCCGGCGCTGCGCAGCCCCCGGGCCCTGAGCTGCGCTCCGGCCACACCCTCCGGGCCGCTCCGCCTGGGTCCCGCCGAGCCCCCGCACCCGCCCCCGCAGGCCGTGACCTCCCGCTGCCCTTCTCCATACATCTAACAACTTGGCCTCCATAATTTCGTCTCTCAAATTAGCACTGCAGCAAAAATTAACAGTTTGCTAAACTCACCGTGTTCAGGGACGATGCAGAGCCTATTACGTACTTCACACACAAAATTTACTCGCGTTGGTGAACGTCCCCCTCATCCTGCCAAGCCGCGTGAAGTTATTTGTGCAACAGGTTGGTGGGCTAATACGCGTTTCTACAACAAAGGGTCAAATAGCTGTAGAGAATAGGGAGCTACTGACAGAACAGATGGTCACTTACCTTCCTTTTGTAAAGTATACCTTCAAAACAATGAGATAATTATAGATACAACCTTCAGTTTCTACTAATTATCTCAAGCACCTTCAGCTGTACCATTGACTCAGCCACAGGGCTTTTGCTTTAATAAAAATCAAGGCACATTCAGTTGACTTTTAAAGCACTGTCTAACGATTTAACACAGTATTTCTCTCCTTTCCCATTGGCTCAGTGTTTCAGGCTGCCTGACCAACATTTTTCTGGTCTTACCACAGTTATTCCAGTTTTTCCAATTTAAATTTCTATTGTATCAGAATTCATAAAATTTCATTTTTCAAACCTATTCACTCTTATCCTATTTGTATTAGCTCTCCAGAGGCAAAGGCTTTTCTGCCTAACCAAATATTTAATTGATTTTGACATTAAGTATTTGATCCCTACTAGTTGTATGGTGGTTCTGTTTTGGGAGATCCTCTTCATGCATTATTTTCATTTCACTCTAATGTTCAATCCTTTCATTCTCTTTCTCCATTTTTACGAGGATTAGCTTTAATAAATTGCTTCTGATGTATCTGCTTCAGAGCCTTACTATATAATTGCTGAAGCTGTGGTCCTAAGATATCTAAATGATAAATGCAATTTAAGGATGAGATTATTTATGTTCCAGGATGTCTGCATATTATCAAGCCAATAATAAAAAATAAATGAAATTCTGGTGTTCTCACACTAAGCGAGTTAAACATCCAATAGTGACAGCAGCAGGACTAAAATTCCACATGATGTCTTACCACAGTGAAGTCTCTGGGTACTGGATAGAATTAGGATATCTACCTCTCTATAGTTTGGCATTTTATGCATTGTCCATAAAACTGAATTTGGCAATCTCAGCTATCTGAAATAGTTGCAGGAACTGTTTCTTTTTGTGTTTTTTTTTTAATGAAGCAATTCAAACCAGAAAAAAACACTAGACCTTCATTTGAAGTGTAGCTAGAGTTTAAGAAACATTTAGCTGATCAAGACAATATTTTTTAGCCATCACAGAAGTTGCTGAAGTAGGTATTGGGAGAGGAAAATTCTTGGGAAGGTCTAGGAATTTTCATAGATAGGAGTAGAATCTTTGCGTAAGAAAGCTCAAGTAAGATGAAGTTTAGTGTAAAATAAGAGAAAAGAAAATAAAGGCAGAGAGTAGTGCTCCAATATTCAGTAAGGGACAGAGACAGAAGATTAGAAAATTAAATTTATTGAGTATACTAAGGTAAAGGAAGCTCACAGTAGCATTTCTGATTGGTGTTCCCCTTCCCATAGCAACACCAGTTCCTTAAGGCAGACATGAACATTATCAATGTTGGTGTTGCCACACACCTTTTACAACAACTTCCAAAAGAGAACAGTTGAGGTAAACGTGAAAGACAACAGCTTTCAGAAACATCCATTCACTGGTGCTGGAACATAAGTCACTACCTGTGGCATGCTGACAGAGAGACTTCTATATTTTTCTCTCAACAAATTACAAAAAATTATAGCATCCTATTGATGCTGAACAGAGCCTTGAAGTTAAAATCTAAATTCAAACTAACTGCACTTAAAGCTTAAATGTACACCAAACTTCACTCTGTTCTTTTGTCAGTTGTTTCTCCCCAAATGCTTTGCCATTTGAGCTACTGATAAACTAGGAAAACTACCAAACCTTGACTAGCTGATGGCACCCTCCATTCATCTTGCTGGTTGTGAAAAGTATTGAGGATAGAGAGGTACCAGAAATGTTTCAGGCACAGTGACAGATTCCAGAACTTCACTGGCACAAGTAACAATCTGTGGATATTTCCCATAGTATATTCCACTCATAATCTTTCTTCAAAATATACTTGAGAAAGGGAGGGAGGGAGCAGGGGGAGGGGAAGGGAACTGAAGAACACAATGATCTCATGTTGGATACCAAAATGCCTCACCAATATGTCCAGTGCAAGAAAAATGGCATTAGGGTGAGAATACAGAAAGAGGAGTTGAGATACCTGGATTCCATATTCAGTTCTAGTATTCTGACCCACCTACTTCCTGTATGACATAGACTAACATTTTTGTAACATACATCACAGTGGTAGTAATTTTTCACAGAGAAGACTGTGCTCTATTAGCTTATCAAGTGGAAGATGCTACAGAAGTGCAAACTATTATTTTCCTCATTGCACAAAGGAAAATGTTTGGCTTCTCTGTCTAAACTGCATGTTCCACAGTTCAGGTAAAAGACATTTCAAACCATGCCAAAAACTCTGATCCACCCATAAGATGGTCTCTACTGATTCTAATGGTCTGATTCTAATCACTCAGGAAATTTTTAGGCACTGTAGTTACATAGGAAATAGTGTCATGCTTGTCATTTTTTTATGACTAAGAACCAGCAAAGGGGCAGTAACTTCCTTGGCAGCATGACTACGTGCTAAGCAATGGGATTGTAGCTGGGCAGCCTTGCCTAAACTGTTACTCTTACTTGCATGAGTCATTACATTCTTTTCTGAAAGTTTTATTTTGTCTTCAGGTTAAATTAAAAATTGGTCTTTGTCTTTACATTTGACAATTTACACAACCCATCCTTGCACATACTTGATGCAAAGCTGTTAAAGAGAATTTGCCTACAGGATGCAAGGAGGAAAAATTCACAAGAATGCCTACAATAGCTCCACTGGTTGTGAGTTACTCCAGATGAAATTAGATTTGATTCCTTATTACAAAGCTTTTGTTGTTTTCATACTTTCCATGTACTTTGGAAATGAGTTCACTGAGCTGTGGGATGAAGTCTGGAAGCATCACTGTCCTGAAAGGAGAACAGCACCTCTGTCATGCCTCCCCATCAGCATTCCATGTTAACCTGCCATACCCCTGAGCCATCTGCTTATCTATATGGCATCATGCTGTGTATCACCTTGCCACAGACAGTAGCACTGGAGCATTGTCCTTTGTGACACTAACCTGGGGGAGGCTGAGAAAGCAGCAGTGTACTGGCCATTGCTGGCCACACATCACACACTGCTGGGGTCTTCCATGGCCACCCTTGACTTCTGCTTTCTGAAGGAGGGGAGTATGTGCAGGTGCATCTTTTCACCTGCAAAGACACCCAAAAAAGCAGCTAACTGAACAGATAAGTGAGGACGAACACAATTGGGACATAGGTCCCAAGACCTGTCCTGCTACAGCTTGCATGCCTTAATTATGCCACGAACTGGCATAACAGTACTTGCCAGTTCTTGAGACCATTTTCAAATGTGCTTGGCTTAAGAAACAAATAAAACAATGGGACATAAGAAGTTGATTCCTTGGAGTTGGAAATTTTCATTGGAAATTTTCAATTTGTCCTTAAATGTTAGAATTCCAGTCTTCCTCAGATAGCCATGAGAAGACACATTTACTCCAAAAGCACTGTTCTGCAGCTGCAGTGATAAAATGCAGAAGTAACAACACACGATGAAGACATAGCATGTGTGGATTGCTCACACAGCAGTTCTTGTAGATTCCCTGATAAACAAAAGTCAAAGCAAGTTGCTACTGTATAGACTTGTCTTAGAAGAAAAAGGGGCCATACAAACAAAATGCTACACAAGCCTCTACTCCCACAGATACGACATAGAAAAAGTAATGATCATAGCTGTTGGCTAGGAAATGTAAGTTTATTTGCTGATAATTTTTAAGTTAGTCAAAGACATCAGGGCAAATAAAAATGACAATGTGAATTGAAAAATGCTCCAGACTTGGAATCTGATAATATTTATTTTGAAAACTATGAGCTATGGCACCTGTGCTTTCTAGTGTCCTCCCTGGCTGCCAACTGAAACAGGCAAGTTTATTTAGCACCTATCCAGGTGCTAAATAAAACTACCAGCATGATCTCTTGCTATTTGACCTGTCTCAGGTCTTGAGACTCAAGGTTCTTCCGAAGAAGAAACTCCAGAGAGTTATCTGTTATGAGTTGGTGTTCAGAATCCGCAGCCCCAGAGAAGCTTGCAAGCAGACACATCCCATAGCTGATTATTCTGCAAACAATGTTGTAGTACAGCAAGAGAGTTTAAAGACTTATATAAACTCAGTAATTGTCAAATACAAGAAAAACCATCATCTTGTACAAAAAATAATCAGTAATTAAAAAAATTATTAAAAACAAATCACACAGATTCTGTGGCAATATGTTATGTCCATTTCATCCTCTTTCAATTTGGTATTGAAAATCGTGTTAAACAACTTGTGCTGGCATTGGTTAGACAGTTTCAAATGTTTGAAATATACAGGTAAAATGGCACTAAATCCAGTTTTCTTTTATTGATTAGTTTTGGTAAATGATACCTTAAACTGGAAAGAAGCTGGACAAGGTCTAATGGGTCCCTCTTTACCAGAGGGTCTGTTTTCCTCTCTTTGCTTTTAGCAGTGGTAGAACTGTTACTGGGGATCCAAGACTTCTTGCAAGTTTCTGCTTCTCCATGTCTCTGTTAAAAGTCTCAAATACAGGGGAATTACCAGCCTCTCTTTGCTTGTGACAGATGTTTTTCATTTCAAACATAACTGATGTAGAGGCAAGGATAAACAGAGGGCCAGAAAGCACCAGTAAGCAACTTTCAGTAGATGAAATGGTACTGTCAGAGGTGTTTGTTAACATCTCTGTAACAGCATTTACATTGCTGACTGTCTCAAACAGAGAAAGCAAAAAACTCCAAATCTTTTTGTCTCTCAGTGACAGCAAAACAGACCACACAGGTAGCAGTGCCACCTCTATCGTGCAGATCTAAGTGTTCAAAGCAGCTTCCTCTCCCTCTGTTGGCAAAATTACTTTAGTAGCATACTTTAGTATGAGGTTGGAATCTGACAGGTTGACACTACATACCACTGCCCCAAAGCATTCTGGCTGCATTTGTAATGTTTCAAAGAGCAAAAGCACCAGAATGTGTAAAAGGACTTTATCTGAGAGTGACAAAGGCAAGATATTTGCAGTTGACAATGCCCAAGCAGTCATGGCTTTATGCTAACTTTAATGGTCATCTACTAAAAACACAGAAGAGAGTGCCTCAGTCATTTTACACCTTTTTTGAAGATGGACTTTTCTATTTATATTATCCCAAGCACAATTCAGACTCTGTAGTGCTTGCTCAGGTTTCTTCTTAATACCACAGAACTTAGGTCTTCCATATAATGACAAGAAATCACTTCATATTTAACTTCATACTACTGCAGCATGGCAAGAAATACAACATAGGCAGAAACAGTTATTTATGAATTTAAATGCAAAATCTAAAAGCAGAATGTTATGGAATATTAACTGCATTCCATCAAATTCAGGTTTTGCATATTATTTTATGTTTACCTACAATAAATTTTGTCAATGCATATATTTTATTTAAATGCAGTAAGGCTGGCCTTCTTTGTATGGTAATAATAGGTTTAAACCTATATCCTATTAAAACTCTCTGTGTAAGAAAACCTGTACAAGACAAAAAGGAAATATTCTTTATACTCTACTCCAAGATGTTAATGAAATCACACAAGGCCATAAAATGCTATTATTCAGAATTCATCTTAGTAAAAGAAGTTACTGGAAAAACGAAGTTCTAGCTCTTAGAACACCTCCTTAGAAAATACTCAGCACTTAGCTTTCTCTATTTCTTTCCACTCATAACTCAACCAGTGATGTATAGAAACATACATCACGAATACATGCAAATGTATACAAATATTTAAACGTCAAATGATGCTAAGTTTTCAAATATAAGGCCGTATTTAAATTCATGCCCTTAAAGGGAAAAAAGAAATATCCTTCATGTCTGGCAATACTCAAGGCCTTTTTTCATTATATCAAAATAGACATTTTCATTTACGTGTTTACATTTCCCTCTCCATAGGTACCATTTCTACTGGACTGAAGGAGCTGGTCACATTATGGTGGGTTTCCTCAACACATTTGAAGCATGATTTATTAGTTTGCTATAGGTCATAAGAAATCATAATAGAATCACACTCCTACAGACTGTGGCACACTATAGTAAATGAGATTAAATACTACAAACGTAAAACAATATGATTAAATAGCACTCTAGTTCAATCCCACATAGCATAACCCCTGCTTTAGTTGTATTAGAGGATACTGAGAAAACCCCAGTTCCTTGCAGAACCCTACAAGTACTGGGCTGTGGCTTTCAGGATGTGTCTTGAACTGCTGATTGTTGCAGGACACAGTGCAATGCCTCATGCTCAGGGAAGGAAGACCTTTTAAGTAGTACAGGAGTCAGATTATGTAGGAGAATAGATTGTGGGAGAATAGCAATGGGGTGCAGCTGTATAAGACAGGATTGAAGGAGAAGCAGCATGGAATGTTGATGTGTGTTGACCAACCACAAAAGAGGCACAAAGGTGTTATGCATGTGAGGGAAAAGATGTAAAGAGTTAGGAGGAGAGAGGTGTTGTTGGAACTAGCAGCCTGTGTTGGGAGAGAAAGGAGTCAGTGTTCCATGGTGCTGCCTGTGGGATTGCAACAGAGAAAAGGCAGAAGGCTTTATTAAACTGCTGATGCTTGTTACCATCTTCAGCATCAGCCTTTTGAGCCCATTGTCAATGAGGGGAAAGGTATGAAAGTTTTTACATAAAGGATTGACACTTGTGTCAGTTGAGAGTCCACCATCAATTCAGTTAGTGTCACATGTAAAGAGTAAGTGACAAGATTACACCTGATTTGTCACCAATTTTTGTCATACCACAAGAAGCTTCTTCTAGAAGAGGATATGTAATTTCCTGGCTTTTCTAAAATGCCACACAAGTATTTCAAAAAGGTGCTAGATAGCCACTGAGAACATTCCTGTAAGCATAGCCCATATTTTTTGCTTTTCTTAGAAGTGCTAGTACCCAATTTTTGGATGCATCTTGATTCCACACTGTGACAAGCCCAGGCATGTTGCAGGCTTCACCCCTACAATTTCCCTGGAACAGAAAACAAGAGGTACATTCCATAGGAGTCACAGCATGTGATGAGTAGATGAATGAATACTGGTGTAGATGGCAGGACATCAAGATCCAGAATATGCTACAGTGCACATCAAAACGTAAGTCAAGATATAGGCAAAAAAGACTGTGGAATGAATATTTATGTCTCTTCCCATTCAAAACCTTTTGAACCCATTTTGTTAGATTAAATGCTTAGAAGCTGAGAAAGTATTCTAAGAAAGCATCGCTATGGATTGCTGTGCTCTTTCATGTTTTTCACTTGACATCTCTTTTGTCAGTAGCTGATTCTGGAGAAACTATGAGTTAGACTCTACACAGCCACACAGTCTGTTCATAGAACTGAGGTAGGAAGTATGTTTAGAACTGGTAACGATTTTGCACTTAGGAAGAAAATCTTCAGAAAATGGAAACACTTATCAACTTGTATACTTTGATTTGCACAGAAATGAAAGGTAGTGATAAATCCTAAGCAAACATTGGAGTTTATCAATATTTAGAGAAAGAAACAAATGCTTTCTTGAAATTTGTAAGGCTGCATTCAAAAGAGGAGATTAAATATTCCAGAACAATCACAGTTTTAGCTTTTAGGCCTAAATTAATTCCACCATCTGTCAGTGTTTGCTAAAAGATCTGTCAGGAAGTCAGCCATCCTGGTATATCTCTACAATCAACAAAAAATACAGACACCTAAAAAAGGTAGTGAACTGAATTATCCGCTGAATTATCTGTGTCTCCAATAGTAGAAGGAGCAGAGAGTGACTTGCCTCCCATGTAACACCTTCAGCTGTGGTTTCAGTTTGGCAGCAGGGCTGTTTCAGCCACCAGGGCTCAGCTCTGCTGTGTCTTCCATGGCCATTCAGGCTCTTGGGAGTGTTTGTGCAGCTGAACAGTGGATTGGCTTGGGGACTTGATGTGGATGGAGAAGGGAGGAAAGAAGGTTTTTTCAGCTGGATATATTTCCCAATTAGTTCACCATGCAGCTCCAGGTAGTTTTATAGACAACTAAAGGAATGATAGAGAGATGGGAAAAAGCTGCTAAGGAAAGATGAAAAGGACACAGACTGCTTAGGCAGGCATTTTGGAAACTCAGTTTTGATTAAGGTCAAGGGTCAACAATACAGCAGCCTTTAGGTTTTCTGATACAGATCAAAAATATCAGAGCCCCATTAATCAAATCACTGATCCACTATTAAATTTATTCTGCTGGTCTGAAGTGGTGTAACAATTTTGAATATTTATTTTCCTACAGATTAGCTAATGCCACTCAAAAATCAGTTGTCCTACTCACTTCCCTATCACTGACTGCCATAAAGATGGCGTAAAAGCTTTAAGCCAGTGAACTTCGTATTGTGTACTCTGCCTAATTCAACAGATACGTGATCATGTGCACATGTTTCATCCAGCTCTAATGTTGCTGGGCATTATGTCAATGCACAGATCTTGGTATTAATTACTATAGAAACACAGCCCAAGTAGCTATACCGGATGAATCCAAATCTAATCCAAATGTACTGAGACATGTCCTGTTCAAAATAATTTCAGCATCAAGATAATATTTTAGAAAACAGAAAATGTTTTCACCAATACTCCCCAAATTTAATGTCACTTTTAACCCTGTGCAAATGCTTACTTATTAAAGTGACTTAACACTTGAAGCACTGTCTGGAAGCTGTATAACCAGCACCAAATATAATGTTGCTGTTTAAAGCTCAAAATAACAGCAAACAGAGTAAGATAGCCTTTGCTCTGATCCAGTAAGTACATTAGTAGGACATTAGCACTTATTTAATAGAATAGAATATTTTAGAAGTTTTCTCTAATGTCTGACTACAGTAAAGTTCAGTGCTGGAAAACAAGCATTTCAGTGTAAGTGATTAGGCACTTTGCTCCTAGACACAGCATTCTGTCAAAGACAGACACAAAACAAAACCATGTCATAACAGGCTGGAGACCAGATAACAACCATTACTCCCTACTGTGAAAACAAACTAGTCTGCAGTCATGTATGACTGACTGAACTGATCTGTTTCCAACCTTCCCAGAAATCCTTAATACAATAGGCAAAGCTATTGAGGATGTAAATATCCTAATGTAAACAGAACTTGGAGATCAATGTGTCTGTATTTTTTTCAAGCATGTAATTCAATTATACATTTAATTATCATTAGCCAAAACCCAACAGTGAATGGAAACGTTGCTCAAGATAAATGCCCATAAAAAATGAACCAGCACTAATTTTACTAGGATTTAGCTTAAAGAGTTCTAGCAATTAACTGCCAAAAAGAAAAAAACAAAATCCAAATGGCACCATGCTGTCACTTCGCAAAATCTGTATCTAGAGGACAAAAAAAGAAAAAAAATACACACACCATTTTAGAAAGAAAATTTTGAACTCAATTTCATATTCACTGAAGTCATCAGCAATACATCAAGATTTGATGTAGGCTCAGCGTAACTGAAGCTGAACAATCATGAGTTGGAACATTCCAGTGAGTTGAATGAAATGTTGCATAACTATCTACAAATCAATTTACCATGTCAATGACAGTTTGAAAAGTGTCGTTTTCCTCTGGAAACCAGCGCTACATTGACAACTGTAATACATTCCACCCTTCAGTACCTGAAAAGATTACGAAATACAGTCCCAATGCACACAAAAACCAACTGAAATACATCCAGCTTCACTGCAATCATCAACTGAAATAATTTCCTAATCTGTTCACAGTAGCAGTTACAAAAATGTCATATTTACATCCATGTTTTAAGACAGTGATACCTATGAGCTGTAGAAGTTGTGTAATTGTTAAATCAATATTGAAGTTGTCAGAAAACATTGAGGAAATACAGTGACCTACTTGTACACAATCAGTTCTAGTTCCTTCTGAAAACTTCAGTAGCTAAACACATTTTATGAAAAATCAATTTCTACACATGGTCCAAAAGTCTTGTCTTGACCAAGAGAATGTAGAAGCAGGACTGTTAGCTGAGTAACTAACTGCTTCCCATTAAATTTGTAAAACCCTTTGGTAGTGATCTGAAGAATTATTGGATGGAATGCATAATACTTGTATCTCATTATCTTGTGAGCAATTCTCAAAATAACCCACTACAACAAATTATAGTTAAATACCTTCTCACTATATCCTTCCACTCAGACTAGAATGTCTTACAGGGCTTGATCCAACTCTCATAAATTTGAGTTGAACTTTGATACTGAGCTGATAAAAAAAAATGATGCAGTGATCAAGTCTTAATTCATGGCAAAGTCCTTAATGGAAGAGTCAGAACTGTGCAAGCAATCAGTCTCTCCTCAGTAGGGATGAGGTGGGATGTACACAAATTAGCTTGGTTTAGACCTTCTGATACGATCTTTCCAAATGAGGAAGATATTTGTGACACAGACTTCTGTCAATTATGGTATGTTAAGATTACTGCGTTTTGTTAAGGTGAAGACTGTGAGAGCAATAGGAACTGAAATACAAGTGAAGCCTTTTCCAAATGACAACTTTTATAAAAAAGCAGAGTATATTATTTTGTAAATCCATGCCAAAATATGAATGTTTGATTTTTTGTTAAACTGATGTTTAACAATGCCTGTTATTGTCTGGGTAAAGTTCCCCAGTGATCTGCATTCAGAGCAGTATCCCAGGCTGAATCAGGGTATTTGTTTATCATCCTTTGTGACAGAGAAGCTCAGGTTGCCTTAGTTCATTCCTTAGTCTTTAGGAGACAACACAGAAATCTTACCTCTCTTTTGTTTTACCTCCTGAAGCAGCAGGATATTGGAAATGAGGTGTGTTCGGTGGCCTTGATTTTCAATTCCCAGTTTTCTAAGATCAACTTCAGTAAGATGGAATAAGTCCTGTAGCAAATGCCAGAGTAAGGAAAATATTATACTATTAATACCGGAGAATTCAAGTGTCTTTCAGATATGTTTGATGTTTCTGGTGCCACAAGTTACATAACAGCAAATGTAAGCATATTTATATTTTATATGAAGCCCCCTTGTCATGGTAAGGTACATCATTGAAGGAATGAGCTATTTTTCCTTTAAAACATTAATTCCTTGTCTCTCAATTTTTTCTCAAAACAAATCTGGTCACCTTAGCTGGAGAGTTCCTAAATACAATGACTCCTTTGAGTTTAAAAAAAAAAAAAAAAAATGCCCGAAAGTGCTGGTATGCCAATTGCATTTAATGAAGGAAGATAAATCTCAGCATGAACTGATAGGAATAATGATTTTAGAAAGGAAGGTTTTGTATAACTGAGAGGATATTCATTGTAATAATAGATAACATGAGTTAACAGTGGCACTGTTTTCAAGAACAAGAATTTCCATATAATGCATTTGAGTAATCAAACTTGAACTGTTCTCTTTTAATGCACTTTCTCTCTGAAAACTCATTACTATTTTACTTTCAAAATAAGCTGCTCAATAACTCCAGACATTATTTATAAGGCAGTATAGAATTTCAGTTTGATGTTATTTATAAGTAGGTACAAAGCTTCATTTGATGATGAAAACTTTCAGAGCAAATAGAGAATATATCAAAATATATTTCTTTATATTTTTACTGATCTGTATATTCACTGTAAATAAGATAAAGAGAGGTACATGGAATGTACAGTATTTTGTTACTAGGAAGTCATGTTACCGAAAGTGGCTTTTTCTAATGGAAATTTGCAATTCAGACCCCAAAACACAAAATTAGATTGATTCACTGTGTAAATAATAAGACAATTGACACAGAATTTCTGAAACTGTAATTTTAAAATCTATCTTTCAAACTAAAACCACTTCAGAAGCTTGACATTATTTGCTTTAGACTGAATAATGCTCAAATTACTGAAAGCTTCAATTTCTTAAGTCATTACCTAACACTGTTGTAAAAGAAAAAAAGGTTCTCATTGTTGGAGAACTTCAGTCGTGCCTGAGAATGTAATATTCTTTCTCAAATAACTCATACATAACTAATGACAGGAGAAAATGACAGAGAGTTGCATAATTCTTATTTCTAATATATTCATTTCTAGGTTTGCCCAAATGCAAAAGTTTGTACTTTCTTTTCAGTAGAAAGGGTTTTTCAGCTTTGGCAACAGTGACGGAGGGTGCCAGTGCTTTTCTCAAAGACCCAACATCTCCCAAATCCCAAAATCATTCTCCAGAAAAACACACAAAGGAGTACAAATGCAATATGCTTGCTCTTCAAACTTCAGCAAAAAGTTTGTAAGAAGGAACACAACTAAGAATGTTAACTCCAGTACTGAACAGCAGATGCTCAGGGTAACACAATGGAAACTTTTACAAACACATTTTGGTTGGGGTTTTTTAGTAGCTTTAAATATCTTACTTAACATTTTCTCAATAACTTTATTGAAAAAGGACAAGTCTCACCTCTATACCATCATATTGTTCAAAGAGTGTGCAATATTCTGCAAGACCAAGCTGGGTCAGCCAGTTAGAAATTGGTAAATACTTCATTATCTATCTCTTCCCAATGCCTATAAATCTGAAAAACAAAACCAAAATACAAATAACATTGCTTAGGAATGTTAACCTGAATTCAGAAAGCACTTCAAAATTGCAAGTTTCACTATTATGGCCAAAGAGATTAACAGTTTTTTGGCTGTATGGTAAGAGGTGTATTATAACCTGTGCATTAAGATTTTTACCTTTATTTCACTGTTTCATTGTAATCCTCACACAAGCAGGGAATGTTGAATACTATATTTTGTTTAGCTCTTGCAGCTGAATTAATCTTTTAGAAATCAATCAACAGAGTCACTTGATACTGCAGTATCAATTAAAATATACTCAGCCTTTGTATTCAAAGAATGTTTCTCAATACCTCGTTCCGTGATGTCATTCTTCTTACATGTGTGACACATGAAAAAGTGCATTAAATTAAGAGGAACAGCAAAAGGAGCAGTGTTTTCTGTAAGAATATGAAGGATGAAACTGCATTCTCTGCATTCTCTGTAAGACTGTCAAAATGACTGAGATTCTGTGGTGGGTGTTTGTCCAAGGTAGGGACATAGCTACAGTCAACCTGTTACAGAATATTTCTTAGGAAAAAAGCAACTGAAAGATTTTTACTATTTGTTCTCATCATGTCATCTGAATTTGAGTTATCTATAAATTAAAATATTTTTCATTACTTTTATCCTCAGTTGCTAAGCTGAAATAAAAGATAGACATTAAGATGGATATATGATGTACATCAGAAGATAAAAGACATAAAATACTCTCCCACTATCACTGCTACATGCAAGCAGTTATGCAAGATCTGCACAAATAGTTAAGCTTCCAAGAATTGCTGCATTTCTGAAGACATGTCTACGTGAAAGTTTGAGCATAGCTTAAAACAATTCAAGGATGCCCAATTCTAAATCTGTAACTTGTGGTCTGAACATTTTTTGTCAGAACACTGATGCCAGAAGCAGAAAATGCTCGTATTCAGACACCTAGTGCATTTAATTGTATATTTTTATTATTTTATTTTTAGTTGAAGATCTTTCTCTCATCTATACTTCAGAAGAAGTAGTTGCTCATTAGCTCTGGATACACTATCTGTAATTATGACTTTTCAGCTACAAACTATATGTTCTAGTACATCTGCCTACTCTGAATACACAAGAAGCTGCCCCAAAGGCTGACATGTTATGGTCAGCAAAGAGTCAGTGTTGCTTTCTGTGAGATGGGGAAAGCCATTTAGCATTCTCGTAATTCTTGGAACACTAGAAAGGATTTGATATCTTTCTTCTTCTTCTTTCTATTTTGTTTTTTAAATAAAAATTGCAAACCTAAAAATAGTATTCTACAGAAAGGTAGGTCATGGTAGCAGTATTATTTGTGTCAATGGACAATACATTCCTAGAAATGTTTTTAAAAGCATTTCAGTTAGAACAGCAACTGTTAGTAATATAAAAAATGTTTTGGACCTGATATTGTTTTGGAAGCCTCTGTGAATTTTGCCTCAGTACTCAACCTTGGAAAAAAGTATAAAAGTCAAAATGGTTGCACTTCAGAGACACATACACAGTTACACTGTGGAAGCTGTAACTCTGGAATTTGTCACTTTATAGTCTGTTAAAGAACAAATCTGCTAATTTGCAAGTCACATTGTGAAATCTCTCTATTGTCCATTGGAATACTGTGTTATATTATTTGCTTTATTGCCAATTTTTCATTATTGTGAAAATACTGCAGGCTATGGATGATGAATGTACATCTAAAGAACTGTGGCATTCCAGTAACTAAGAGTATCTTGTGGAGTAACACTGACCAGAAAATCTCCATGTTTAATTGGCACACCGCAAAAGAATTTCCTTGAGGAATGTTATAGCCACAGAGAACATTCTTATGTGAGGCGAGGACAAGTTCAGCCGCTGACATCTTTCATTTATGGCTTGCTTTAAACAGGTACTTTCAGATTGCAAGATGGTCAGCACGAAGGGCATATGATTCTCAGAGAGATAAAAGGAAAAACACAGCTAGTTGGCTAAAACATAAATAAAACCGTGGGCAAATACCTCTTTTCTGGTTCATACATTTTAAAGTAAGAGACTTCAAATTTGTTGTCATAAAGGAGCTTGTTTTCAAAACTGCTTAGCAATTTCATTAAGAATATATTTTTTGAGACTACAAATTCTATATTTAATTGTGAATACTTAGGGTTTCATATTAGTACAGGACAATTTAGAAAATCTACAGTAATTGCTAGAAAATCATCACACTTATCATCCCCGAACAAAGAGAAATTCTGCACTAAGCATGAAAGGAATCCCAGAATTTCCACAGAGCAACATTCTGTTTTATAATACAGTGATAAATAGTGGCTATCTAATCTTACTTGGCCAGCTGCCTTTGCTCTGTTATTAATTTATACACCCCCCCCAAATCAACAAATAAATGCAAACCAAAATACCAATACCCCTGTTGTCCAAACCCCCATACAAAAAAAAACTCAAGCAGAAAATGCTGTTACCTTTGTATGACAAGCTACTAAGAAATAAAAGATGCGTTACTTTCAAATATACTGCAATTACACCTTTGAGTGGGATTATTTATGGCACATTTTTCCATGGTAAGTCTTTGCTAACACCTTGCTAGACTTATCCTTTTTGTTTTAATGAAAAGTTTGTTCCTACAGCTGAAGGAGAAAAAAATTCCCTTTCTCTTACAAGTCAACTAATTGCCGTTCTGGTCTTTCTGCTAATGGTAGTTTTGGTGAATAAACTCAAATAGCTTTTATTTAACCAATATTACACTGTTCATTGGATGCTGGGTATAGCCTAGTGGTCAGGACTCAAAATATATTCATAGCCTGAGCAAGGTTAAGAGTAAAATGGATTTGCAAAACAAATTGTAAAACCCACTAAATATATCATTATGAGATGTGGTTGTAGGCAGAGGGAGTTTCCTATTCTACTTTTACACTATTTATCTCTGACAACAGGATTAACTTTTCCTTAAGGCAAGTAATGCCAAATTTTTAAGATGCAAAATATGATTATGAACACACTGGCAAAGTGTGTGGCAATTTTTGGGCACATACTTTTTCCCTACTAAGAAATGAATACCCTTCCTTTCCAGGGAAAGGAAAGGAAGAAAAAAAATGTCAGCATGTATTGCAGAGAAATACAAGATCTCTGTTCTATTTATTTATTCTAGACACTGTCAGTTCCTGTACATCTAAGGACCTACAAAAAGAGATCATCATAGGTTTAGTAAGGTCACCAGATTTTTGGGATAGAACCACTAAGGTTACATGACTTGCTTCTATTTATTCAGTTATACTTCTGTTATTACTTAACAAGCTCAGGAGTGAAGCTATTCTGGACTCCTGACATGGAAGGTCTTGCAGAACTATCCACATAATTTATACCATTTCAAGGTATTTCAGGGGTTTTCACATAAAAATAAACAATTTGAATCCCACCTAGCTTTGTATAAATCTATTTCTGACCACCACCTGTTCAGAGGATTTTATGAAATCAAGTTACTGCTAAAAAGTTATGAAATTAGTAATAATGGGAGATTCCTAGCATGGCTCTCTGATCTATCGAACTGAACTTTCACTCTCAGAGTGCTTTTGCTTTCCTGCATTCTCTTTCACAGTTGCAGTCATCCATATAGGGGCACCCGTGATGCAAACACACAGAGAAAGGTGTTTTATATGTAGCTTTTAAATCCAATTGTTCACACTACAGTGCTTTACTAGACTGATAAGTCATTGCTTCTTTCCTCTATCACAGTACCCCAGAACCATTAAAAATGCTGCTGCTGACGTTGGCTTGTTATACTGCAAACACAAGGTAAGTAATATGTAATATCAGATTATTACTTCAGCTATGGTTTTAGCAAATTAGCATCACTGTAATTTTTTAAAAAGTGTGTATGTGTGTATGACAAAGGCACCACGACTGAGTAACTCCACATCACTTTGTGATTATAGTAAGTATTCCAGGCACAGTAATTAATGCTCCTTTTTCAGTCTCCCTTTGGGATTCAGGCAGTAATATGACAAGGATTAAGCCACATATCATGGTATAATCCTGCCCCAACAAAATTACTCATGTGAGTCAGCACAGCCAGCAATTTCATCTCATCTGGAAAGTCATTTCCCTTATTGTGCCTTTTCTATTTCAGCAAAATTGACTTGGATCGTACTTACAGATTAAAATTAGCCTCCTGCTGTGACAAAATTATTTATTAGTATAAATTGATTTATTGGACACTTGCCTAAGTAAATTTTCTTAAGGTTTTTAATCACTTGAACTTGGCATGCTTTCCTAATTTGAATGAAAGCCCATCAATTTTGTTTTCAGATAGATTCTGATGTACTTCCACTTCAGATGTACCTTTATCTTTTTCTGTCACTAATGACATCAACAAACCCTCTAAGTTACAGCCTCAATAAATCTGACCTTTCCATGCAACATCATGTACACCTCAGGTCCTGTGTTGTGGAACCGAGTAATAACTGACCAAAGGTCTGTTCCCCTTTGCTGATGACAACTATTTGTGCTTAACTAAGCAATTCATTCAGCAATGTTGTATTGTAATGCATGTTTGAGTGGCAGAAAGTTTCTGCCATTTGAGTGTCAGTTTCTGAATGCTGTAGAATGAAAAACTAAAAAAAATTGGAAGTGGTCATGAAGCTTGTGATGTCACATCTCAGAGATCTTACCATAATACAAAAAAACTACCTCCTCTTTTGCAGACCAGGTCATAATTCTATTTCTCCTCTCTCTTCTTTAAACAATTTGCCAAGTGTAAGACATGTTGTAAGTATACAGTTAATTTTTGAAAAGACAAAGATTTACAATTTAAGACAGTTAATCTGTGTATTTTGGAAAAATCTCAAAAGATTTTGGAAAAATCTCAGAAGATAATTGTTTTGTAAAAGGAATACAAAAGGCAGAGTGGGAAAGCCAGAAGGTATCAGTCAATGACCCCAAAGCTTGCTTCATCTCCACAGAAGTGTCAAAATTTTAGTGAGAAAAGTAACCTTGTTCTCTGAGATTTGTTTCTACGGTAATGGTAATTTGCAATATTTTCCATGACACTTGTTACTGCCTTAAATAAATTTTGCAGTTAAGAATTGGACAAGTTTCTCCTAACCTAATAAAGCCATAGGCTGGTAATACATTTACTAAATTCTATTATAAAGCCAAGTCCATCTTTTCTGCTAGCAAAAAGGGAAGTGCTCCTGCAAGATGGGGCAGGAGACAGAAACAGCAGAAATACCTGAAAAGCAATCCAGCAGCAGAACCAAAGTGTCAGACACTGAGCAAATAAATACTGGTACTGTGCACTAATCATCAGAGAAAGCACTTCTTGGGCCAAGGATTGTGGCTAAAAAGAGTTGGAAACTAGGACCAAAAGTTCCTTCCTCTCTGTATTCACAGGAACAGATGGTATGTTGGTATGTTGCACATAAGCTGGAACGACATCACAAGCAAATAATCTCCATTCTTTTTTTCAGATAGGAACAATATGCAAAACCTTGATGCTCTGCATGAAAAGCAATAAGTGACAATAACTCATTGTGTATTATTAGTACAATTAGATTCCAACTCTAGACTTGTATGACAAAACATCTTACAAGGGAAGAACTACCTAAGTAAGAAAGAATGTGACCTATGTAGAAACCTCATGCACAAGGCATCAAGGCTGCAAAGGGAAGAAGAAAGCATAAGAACATAATGTAAAAAGAGGCTTATGTTCTTACAGTGCTGATGGTTTAACAAAATAAAACAAAGAAATAAAATTACCAAAGTAGTATCTCTGATAAATCCCTGTTATAACATGTAGAAAATACACAAGAAAATAATGAAAAAAGATGTGAGAGAGACTTGACCTGGTAGAGAAAATTACCCAGAAGGGGCTGTTATTTCAAGTCAACTCAGGTGTCTTCTTTCCTTCATTGTACATCCACAAAAAAAGCATGTAATGCCACAAAGCAAGCAGTGACAAGGAGCTGCTTATACAGCAAGAGTGAAAATTTGAGACATGAAGCATCCAGTCAAATCCTGCTACAGGTTATGGACTCCCCTGCCATCCAGAACAGAGTCTACATGCAAGCATAAACCCTTTAATGTATCTTGGACTGCAAAATAAAGTGGGGCACAGGTTTCCTTACTTTGGCCAATTGTGTTCTGGGAACAACTGCAGAAAAAAGATTAGTAATTCTCTAGGGAGTGGCAGCACTCTAAGTCACTGTAGCTTTTTGAGTCAGTACCAAAATCAGGGCCCTTGAACAGGAGAAATGATTCAGCTGCATGGAAAATTTCAGTTCTGGTTTGTAATACCCAAAAGGTTTAAAATATTTTTTTTCTCTAGAATAATCTGAAAGTCTTTTAAGCATACCAAGTTGATGTATTCTTAAACAGTCCCTTTCTCTCTTAATGAAAGGATAGGCATGATTAAGGTCTCTATCTCTTTATCCCATAGGGGTCTATGCAGAAGCTATATCACTGAAAAATGACCAAAACACATTTTACTAGAATCATATTTCATGTTTTGTTGAAAAAAGATGAGTACAGGAAACCAGTAGCAAATACAATGCAAAACTGTGTACCACCAAATATACCACTATCTTGCAACACTTCATTTGCAAACAGATCAAAACAAGCACTTAAATTCAAGCAGTGACCCTATTACATTGAATTTAAAATACAAATGAAAGAATGTCCCATCAAAACTTCTAAACCACCATATTTTAAAGTCATAGTCAGTATTTGCAATATAAGTGTTAAACAAAAAAAGGTATTAAAAATCCTAAGACTATGTTACATATGAGATTTAACTTTTACTCTTCTTTCCTCTTTCTTGGAATTTGTAGGCATTTCATTTCAAGCTTGTCCCCTAAGTGTGACTATTAAAACATAATTTAAAACTCTGAAATTCTCAAAGTTCTATGGAAAACTTGAAATTGAAAATGAATTGTAATCTCTAAGAAATAAATTTAGATTTTGCCATAATGCAAATGACAAACATAAGTTTGCTTGTAGGATAATAAGCTGCAAGCTTCTTTTCATATTTAGATTGCTACTAATTAGCAGTTTGTGTACTACAAGCTAGGTAGACATAGGTGAACTTTATAGATTGTTTATAGTTAGATTGTGAACTATCCCATTTTCATCAAATCAGTTAAATTAAAGCACAAGTCTGACAATCTTATAGGGTAAGGATATGATGACAACTCCTCCTAGTGGAAGCACATCTGACACAACAAAATTCAGAAAAATACGGATTTCCTAGGTATCATGTTACTTTTGGCTGGTACTACCTAGCTCTGCATTTTTTCTACCCTTTACTGAATTAAACTGGTCTCATCCAACTTTTCAGTACTATAGAAAAACATCTGTGGGCTTTTAAGGAAGGTGAAAATAATTTCCCTTTAAAGTTTGCTGTTACACTGATATAACATGGTTTCTACCCATAGCTGAGAATTGGGTTTCAAATTAATCTAAAGCAATCTTTTACTGTAGGACTATGTGTCACCACCATCTCTTAAAACTGTGGGTGAGACTGATGTGATGTAAAGTAACTTACATTTATCGTGAACAATGAAGCTCTGCTGATTTACTGGTGCTGGGAGTGCAGCTTGCTGTGGCTCCTTTTTGTTTCCTCTTCCACTCATACTTAGTTTCAACTATGCCAGGAATGATTTCCATGTGAATGAATCCCCTACACTTATCTGAATAGACTACTCTGTTCACCCAATTCCATCTCCAAGGCTCAGACTGTCACAGACATTACACATGCTGTTCAGCCTGAACCTAGAGGAGTGGTTTCACCAGAATAGCTCAGAGCAGACAGAGCTATTAGGAATATGCAGTATCACGTAAAATGCTAAACAAGCTATCAATACTAATTCATTTATTTTAGTCCCTGGTTTGCTTCATGTTGCCTTGTTCAAATTGTTTTAAGTCCAAAATATTTGTGGTGAAATTTTTAGAAATTGTTGTGAAGGATGTAAGGATATTGGATCCTTTGAAAAGAAACTATTATCATACATATTGTTGGCAGTCTAGGCACTGAAGGGATACTTCTAACATGGATTTTTATGTCAATCCAACATTTAGCAAATCTGTTGCAGACTACAGAGAAACAAATACAAAACATTACTCAACTTGTATATGCTGTTCCGGCCAATGTTTGTGTAAAGATAAATAGTCTACAAAGTACCAATCAGGAGTTAAATACATGCTGACTCAGCAACTCAGCAACCACACAGCAGATTTTTATGCCAGACATCTCACCAAAAAATACCACAGACATCAAGCTACTTTATGTTAAACCTCAAATCAGGTTTTTTCAGTTTGTGGGATGTCAATACTTATCACCAGTAGCTTACGAGAAACAACTAAGATAGTGGTTCATCATTCTTTATGAACTGCTTATGGAAGGCATAGACTAACCACCCTTCATTTATTTTCCTCACATACAGGAGTGTAACATTCTCTATTTCATAACATCAACATATTTTTAATTATTAAGCCAAAGTTCTAAAACAGAAGCAGCAGTTTTTCACACAATCTTATTCAATGGAGAACATAAGTGTCACTCATGTCCTGGGTAGCAAAAGGATGAATGAGTTTACAAGATGGTCTATGCAGATAAAACAACAAATAAAAATCTATTTAAAACAAAGAAATACACAACCAAGATCTTTGAAAATTCTTACAGGATGAATTACTAACAGCTGTGGTGACATGCTGGGGTAGTAAATATCCCTGTATACTTATGTTCTTACAACACTTGTGTAAGCAAAAGTTTGTCCTAGGAAGAGACTTTTGGTCCAATTCATGCAAATGTTCTTACATTGGACACAGAATGTAGATGTGGCACAAAGCTGCTCCACTAGTACAAATTAGTTCAAAGAATTTTGAAAGTGTCACTTTGTTCCTACAGATGTTAACAATACTTGAACCAGTGTATGGGCAATTCCCTAACTCTGTCTCTACAGCCAGGTTAGTCATTGTACATTCTCCTGCCACTGGTCTAAGTTAAAATGAACCTACTGTGTGTTTTTTGATTCCCAGAAATGGCAAATGTTTGTGTTTAATGCAGGTGATATGAAAGTATTAATGAACCTAGCACGTCACCAGAAAAGACTAGTACAAATCTCCAAATACATTCAGTAGAAGAAACTTAGATCTTTTGAAGGCTAGAGCTATTCTAACAGTATTTATGTGATCAGACTCAAATAAATAGAACTAAGATAATCAAACCCTTAAACAGAAAGTGTTGGTCACTACAGTCCAGTAAATCTTTCCTCTTTCTGTATGTCTGTGTGGTCTTTTGTAGCTAGATGGGAGTTCATCCTACCTGCACAAGCATTGTGTTAGTTCAGTGCTGAAATTGAGCCAGCATTCACTGTTGAAAAGACTCCACAGCTGCTTCTCAGCTTGAACAGCCAGAGCCTATAATGCACCCAACAGTAACAGACTGTAAATACATATGCCACATAATCAGAAATGTGATTAAAGCTAGCATGCTAAGATCTCTGTGGGGAGAGGGGATGAAGAAGAAAGGAGTTTACATCTGTGATTCTATGGTAAAATTTTACTATGGACTGATCCAACTTCAACATTCTAGTCCTGCTCCTTTCAATTCCTCAGCCATATCAACCCAGAAGTTCCTCACCTCCATTGCACCAAGTCTACTATTTGTGTGGTCAGATGCTAAACTGGGTACAAGAAATGGTCCTATTTTACTGAAAATACAAAACTGTGCCCCTGCACAGTGTGTGTTTTTTAAAAATAGTGCAGATCCAGGACCATGGCCTTTCTCAAGTTCTATAACTACTAGTTACTCAATGGGTTTCTGAAATGTTTTATCATTTAATGTATTCCCCTTCAGATCTTCTGCTCTTCAGAATAGGAAGGAAATAGTAGGACTGTCATATTTTTTAATAAGGCTGCTCAGAGACACAGAACTTCTGAAAAAGCTCCACAATTTTTTTTTTTAATATTCTTTATATTTGCCTTCTGGTGTTTGAAACTTTATGGTTAACTTAGGTCATTTTTCCAAGAAATTCTACAAATTGTTCTACAAGTAACACAGTTTTGTTTTTTTTAGAGGGTGAGATATTCACATGACTAATTAACTCTAGGATTTGAGTGGTGTCTAATCTACCAAAATTGACTTGTGATAAGAATTAAACTGGCAGCAGAAATAACAACAAAATACATCACAGGTGTGTTTGCTAAATCATGACCAACAGACAAATGTGCTCTCAAATTGTACTGCATTCTGCACCCACATGGCAGTTTTTGCAGTGTAACAAAAGGAAGGACTGTGGTGGCACTTCTCACATACCCCAATGCTAAGTCAATCTTTGTAGCTTAAGACACTGATAAATGTGGTTTGAGTAAGCCAAGCTGATTTTGCATTGAAATGGATTAGAACAAAAAGTTTAGTTTACCCGAGCCTGGTTTCTCCTTTTCTGCAAGAGTTTAGTAGTCCTGAGTCTTTTTACTCTGCTACCTGCCTTTGCTCTTGTGCATATATATTCTTAGTGCTTGGCTGCTGTGAAGGCCTGAACTGTGTAGTTATCAAGAATATTTCTCTTCTCCTTCCTGCTCTTTGTTTCTCACTCCTCCCATTAGTCTGGTTCTCCAAGCCACAAAGTCATGCCTGGTACATTTTCCTATCTATTTATGCATTCATTTTTGTTGATGATTATTTTATAACAAAGTGATAAGAACTGTTTAGGGGTTAGGAGCAGAACATAACATGCTAGTTGCTACCTCCAGATTCAAAAAGCTGCATGATAAGCAATAAAAAAAATTAACTTTGAAATTAAAAAATAATTTATTAGTAAATTTGACACCCTCAGAAAGTAAAATCACTTGCTGATTTGTTTCTTTTTAGTCAACCCATAATTTAAAAGGAAAAGAAAACCAGTGCATTTTCTGATGATTATCAATAATCATAGAATTATTTGGTTGGAAAAGACTTCTAAGACAGTCAAGATCAAATAAACAGTTTTATTAAAATAAACTATTGTATTCTATGAGAATGATTCTGTAAGGCACTGGGCACAAAGCTGGAACAAATGAAGTTTTAATAGAAAATCTGTTCTAATTTCAGATTGATGTTTTCTCTGTTTTCTAAACAGAACATCCTTGTGTACATGGCAGTAAGACTAGAACTCGCAATACTATGTAACTTGCACTGAGACAACTATAAATAAAAAAATGCCTGAGTATCACTAAAAATTGGGCTAAAAATTGTAACACATAGGAAGCTGCTTTATGGAGATCATAAAGGGCAAGATGGATCATAACCTCATCAACTTTCTTAGTAAGTTAATCTGTCTGTAAGAGTCAGACGGATCCTTTACTTACATGTGATTGTATATGGAAAAAGCAATAACTTGGTTTGTAGTACATCTTTGGGCCCAAACAGCTAACAAGTTTAAATGTTAAAATGCTTAGGGTCCAGTTGGAAAAACCACTATTAGCAAGTCAGGAATTTCTTTGAATCATCTCAGCTTACATGCAAAAATGCTCCTAGTCATATTTTTGTAAATGCAGGGCAAGTCTCATAAACAAAGAACTACTTTCTTTCCCTTTGAAGATATGGTATAGGCAGTGCCAGGAATACTAGAGACAGATAAAAAGCACCACAGGTAGATAAAACAAAATGCTGAGCCAGTCTAAACTTGCAATGCCAATTCAAATTTGTTCAGAGTATTTTTGATTAATTTTGTGGTAGCAAGCTTAATTCTTTACCAAATCTGTCTACATACCAGTTTTATTGGTATTTCTGCAGACAGCACAAAGGATTTCTTTCCAGTCCCTTCCTGTTTCCCTCCTACTCTGTGATACAGTGTTACTGCATTCAAACCATGAACCATCCTCGAATGGAGGCTGGATTCTGTTGATTTCTCAGTCACAACCACTGAGCTTTCCTTACCTGCTGACTTCTGTTCAGCAGCATTCCCCATGACAAGCTCCTACTGACACTGCTGTGCACTGACCCTCTTCCTGAGAAGCTCTCCAGCCTTGCCTCACCATATTCTGTAGCAATCTGCTCCAAGAACAGCACCAGTGCAGAGGCAGGATGATCCATACTGCTGCAGGGTTGGACACCTTCCAGTAGAACTTTGGTTCTCAAGTGTAACTTAGAGGATCTCAGCTGAGGTTCAGAGCAAAGCTGATTGCTTCAGCCAAGCCCTTAATTTGCAGCAGTATCTGAACACCCGTTCAGTGACACAGTATCTTAGTTTGGGTTAAAATTCTAATGCATTGCAGCTGAAGCACTGGCCTTCTACCTGTAGTATTTGGCTTTGGTTGTGTTGGCTATAATCCTGCAATTACCAGATAAACTCATCACAAATTTTATAGTGTATCATGTGCAAACTGGAAGGAGAGCTTCAGTGCTTTTAATATTGGAGTTTAACTTATTATACATTTCCTCTGCTATCTGCCTGAAGCTTTATGTATCCGCATTAGAAGAGCAAAAGACAAAGACAGCTCAGTTACAATGCTCTCCAGTTGTAAGAGCAGTTCTGCCTTGATATATTTCCCTTCATTTAATGCCTCATCTATTTCAGAGATATTCTAAGTGTTTACAATACAAAAGTGTATCTGCATGCAGAAATAACACGGACTTGCACATCAGCAGTAGTATCCCACAAAATGGAACTAAACCAGAACAGCTCATCTCCTGTCCTGGAGGGCTTGCTCAATAGAAGGCTTTCCAAGTGAGCCTGCATTAGGCTTGCTGCAGGAAGGGAGTCTGATGTCTGCTGGAAAAGGTGGGTAAGGGAGTTTCAAGGCTGACAGCATTGTATTGTCAAACCTGCAGTTTATTAGCACAAGTACCTATGTTAATTTTATAAGTCACACTGAAATCTAGAAATTTGATGAAGAAAGTGCACCAAGCTGTAACACAGTAGTCACTGTACTAAAGCGTATAGTTGAGAGAACTATATTAAAGTCTCTCAAGTACTCTAAGCTACAATATAAAGGAATATTTCCATACAATACTTAACATTATATGGAAATTTTCTGCTCTCAATTCTAATGACATGCCTGGGCATGGGTGTACAGAACTTGTACATGGAAAACAATGGAACACCTGTCAAGAGCACTGCACTTATTGATGGTCCTTCATGAGCAAAGTAATATGATTAGTTTCTAATATGATTAGACTATTTTTGCTAATTCTGATATTTTAGAATCTTATTGCAGTTTTTTTGAAGTAGTTCTCTCTCTTGGTATAACTAAACAACTTATTTTATCCTTCTCCTCAAGCTATCTTGTCCTTTAAATTTTCACTTTTCCTCTTTCAGTTTCATGGACTCTGCTTCTAGACAATCCTTCTAATAGTATTTTCAAAAACTAGGAAATAAACTCGGTATTAATAAGAAAGACACAGACAGATAAATGTCAGATGCAGTAAAGAGGAAGAAAAGCAGTAGCTAAAACCAGTGAGATGAAAAGACATCCAGAAAATTTTAAGCTGAAATAGGGAGAGTAAAGAGAATAGAGAACAGGGTCTAACACAGACCAAAATAAGTAGCTGAAAGCCTGCAGTAAAACATGATTAGAGAAATAGCTGACATGTGAGAATGACTAAAATTTTCCTTGTTTGTTTTTTTCCCCTATTGTTACATAAGCAATAGTGCAGTTTCACTAGTGGTAGAGTCTGTAAACATGCTAATAGCTCTAGAAGTAGATCAAGAGTTGCCTAGATAATAGGTTTCTATTTTCTAAATACATAATTTTTCTCCCCATTAATAAAAAAAATTCCATAGTTGAATTGCATCAGTTGGTATGTTGTCTTCTGACTGAATTACTGTAAAGAGATGTCCTCAAGGCATATTTTTAATAGCTTTATTTTGGCAAGTCTTAAGGGAAAGTTAACAGCAGAGGTATGCAATTTGAAAAAAATTGTTAATATTTGGAGAAGTTGTAATGTAGGGTAAGAAAAAACCACTAATAGGGGGGAATTGCAATGAAAAAAATCCCAAATTACCTTACAGTAAGTAATAATTTCCTTAACTTGGATATCAAGACAGATATATTTAGTAATAGTATTTTTCTTCTTAAATGGTATCTGCCTGCATACAAAGTGAGTATTTTTTTTTTTAATGAAAAAAAACCCTAAACAACAAACTCCCCATGCCCCAATAAACCCAACCAAAACACTCCACTGTGCTTTTCAGTCTACTACAGCTTTTATGTCTGTGTTAGGACAAGGTATCAGCTGGCCCTAATTTCAACTGTTTGAGACAAGGGCAATACAAAAAGAGACAAACCAAACTGAAAAAAGAAAGTGTATGGAGGAAGTGAAATAAAATTACTCAAAACAGAGGTTTTTTTCTCATTCTAAGATATAACGTGTTTATGATGGAGAGCTTCAAAAGCACAAGCATATGATATCCTGTAAATCTTAGCTACTCTTCAAAACCATCACTAAGCTCTATAGCTGAGAAAATAGTATGCAACGGGGAGCTACTACAGCAAGCTTAATGATGGGGGGATTAGAGTTGAAAGTGAGAGCACTAGACATTCTTTTCTAGCAAAATAGTACAAATCCCAAGTGAGACAGTAGGATAAATGAGCCAGAGGGCCTCCATTCATTCTCCAGCAAACAACACATCACAAAAGATCCATACATTATGTCAGGAAAATACTCAGCAAGAATGAGAAGCCTTGGAAACTGAAATTCTTGACTTAGAGTCTGGTTCAAGGTCACTGCTCTAACACTGCACAGTTCATGTACTTGCATTTGATATATTCATAGGTAAAGGAATTTCTGAGTTTTTATGCTTTTAGTTCTTGCAAATGATCTAAAGATGAAGACAAATATTAATCTTTTGAACTTCATAGGTTGATGGAAGGGGACTAGAAGAAATGCTTCACATTATTGAAGGAGCTACTAAAACTATATAGACAAACTGTTTCATAATTTCTATATAAAGGAAAACAGAGTCAGATTTAAAGTTTTCAGTTTCCACACCAGAATTTCACTATAAATTAATAAGCCTACATCCAATTTGTTTGTTAAGATCATGTTTAATGGTTTCATAAAGTTCCTGTTAGCTAATTAAACATGATGAACTGATGTTTACTGATTTGCTAACCCCCTCCTTGACTTCAAAACAAACCTATGCGACATTGATTTTTTAAATTATTCCATGATGCTTAAATCAAATGAGATTAGACACAGTTAAGAAAGCAGCACTAATCTGAAGACACTACTCCATCAAATAAAGTGACAGCCCTTTCATTAAAAATATACAGAAAAGACTCCAACAGTGACTAGATTATTTTCCTTTTTTTCAGAAACCCTTTTATATGACAGAAAGAGTACTTAGCCCGGCATCTAATTATAATTCAAACCATGTAACCCACAGCAAAGGATGGCGCAATCCTCACAGAATTTGTGAGTGCCATTTACTGCAGGAACCAATAACGCACTGAGATGTGGAACTTGAGTGCAACAAATCAGATACGTGAGTGTCCAAACAAACACTGGCACTGGTGATTACAATCAGCTGCTGGGACAGATAGAATAGGTTATGGACATGAAATTAATGGCTGTTTTCAAGAAGTTTAGACTTAGAAGTTTGCTGTTTGAACTCAGTTTATTACTGCATGTGACCAAAGAGGAAGACACAAAGAAGCATTTGCTCTTTTAAGAACACTTGACTGAATGCACATGCACACAGCAGACACTCACTAATGTGATCCACCATTACAGTGACTGTAAACTGCTGAATGATTTTCCTGCACTCCAACCTGACAAATACTTTCTGAGAGTATTCTTTAGCCAGATACCTGTATCTTTCCCTAGCTAGTTGATGAACTACGCCCAACTCTAGAAATACAGTGTGGTGATTCAGCAGTAAGGACTGTAAGGTATGGCACACTTCATCTTTTGAAAGCAAAACCCACCTAAAAATATGTAATTCAGAGTATCTTATAATTTTGCCATCCAAGCAACAAAGGCATGCCATCTAATTTCCTGAAATCAAATTTCTAACCTCATGAGGTGCAACTGCCTCTATCAATAGTACTTGCACTTCAGTTCTTCTTGTGTTGCAGCACCCTGGCTGCAAGACTGAAGAAATCAGCTTGAAGAGTAGGACACACGTGGACCCTTAAAGCTTCAGCCCAGACAAAAACATCCCATAAATATGGGAATGGTTAAATTAATTGCACCATGAGGGTCTTGCCCGTGAATGATTAATGAAATTCAAAGTTCTTCCTCTCTTCCTCCTTTGCTGATAGCATGGCATATAGAAATAAAAACCAGTCTCTGACCCCTGCACACATAGAACTAAAGCCAGCACGTGCGAGACAAGGACATGACATAAATTACATAAATTGCTGTTGTAGCTAAGTTTATTTGCATACTGAAAAATCTTTCTTTGATGGTGCCAGCTGCTGGTGAGAAGAATGTGGTTGGTGTCATTATAAGAACACCTAGAAAGAGGGGTATTCTGGTATTACAGTATCAGGGAGGTGTTTATGCAAACAAGAAGAGGCTGGGAGAGATCAAACAACCATGTTTAGCAAAAGTATATTATGTATATAAAACTATTTTACCAGCATTTCGGCACCCTCTTGTGTTGACTGGTGCTCAGAGTTAAAATTCTGAGAAAAAGTCCAGTCTAACCTTACTAACTGTGGAGACACTCATCATGTACATAAACAAAGAATTTTACTATTCAAAAGCACACGATTGTAAAGCACAAAATCTTTTAAAACCAAGAAATATGCTGAAGAACTAGAACCCAATCCATGTAATTCAATAGCAAGAAACTTCTGTCTGAGTATCTACAAAGCCCTTGTGGTTTTGATAGTTTGGTGAAAGAGTTACATTTAAAATCATCCTTAAAAGGTTCTTTGTTTTCAGTTATGCATTATCCTAAAATTAATTTTTTACCAATGTAATATTAAAATGAAACTCTCCTTTTACTATGTATCATCCCTCACAAAGAAGTTGGTGCTTGTGCCATGACTGCAGCATTTTTCCAGGAGCTGAAACAAGTACAGTCATGTGCCCTGAGCTCTGAGCAGCGCTGCTGTGAAGGAGGAGAGCAGACATTACACTGCTGGGTATTGCAGCTGCTGTTTTCCAAAGCCTTTTCTGCCATCCTCCAACAGTGTTCGATCACAGACATTTACATGAAAACTTGTCTATGTAGCATGTTTCAAATATTTTCAATCCCGTGACTGCATCTTTTTATTTGATAGTAAAGCTGACATAAACCTATCAATTACAAAGGAAAAATGGTTCTAATATATCCCTGTATTTTGCCTCAGGATTCTCCCTTATTTTTTCGAAGTCATCTGAAATGATATGTGAAAACCAGATTAATTTTATCTTCCAAATAATTTAGATTGAGGAATTCACAAAAAAAATAAAGCCAATTCATAGCTCTGAAAAAATAAAATTGCCCTGAACATACTGCAGCATAAGAAGAAAGTTTCCTTGTATTACTTAACTTGCAAATATTTGACACATACAATTTTCATAAAAAAATACAGACCATCTAAAATCTTATAAACGTTTCTCTCTTTCAAAGTATTATAGCATTACAAAAAATATTTTAATCTAATTCTCTTTGGATTTGACAATACCCCTTGCTATTATATATTCATAGTTATTTTAATTCAGAATTTTAAAAATCACTACTAGTATACTGAGCAATAGCTGTCACAATTAGGATCCAAAATGAAAATCTTTCCAGATTTTAAACCCACAAAAAGTTGATTTGGAAACATCTGCCAACACACATAATTATTTGTTACTAACCGCCAAGCACTGTTTCTAACAGTAAGACCATACAGGTTAATAAATATAGATACAAAAGTTCTTACCATAGCAGGAGGCTATCATAGTCTACTGTGTGCTCTTAAAATGCAAAAGCTTCTTGATAAAAGACACACCTTGAGAAGTTCTGTTTCCAATCAGCACTCAGACCTGCCCAGGAGACAGCAGCTGATGAATCACAGTGAGGATAACTGAGCAGTGAGGCTGGATTTTTTTCCCCCCTAAATCAAGGAGAAGTTGAATACTGTGTTGAGTAAACTTTTTCACACTTTAATTATTATTTTTACTTTTCTACTAGGTGAAAAATGTGCCATCTATTTGCCAATGAGCCATTATGAAATACAGACACGAGAAATAGAATTGTTTTAAGAAAATCCTGCAAGAGCTCAAAAACCCAAAATGTCAGATGCCCTTCCCTGGGCAGATTCTGCCCAGTGTGCTGAGCTCTGATTTGAGACCTGTTCAGTACTATGCAGCTCAGCATCGGGAAGGAAATAAAGCTACCTATATTATCCTTTTCCTTTACAGTGTTAACCACAACAAATGGTATTTTAAGCAATATCTTATAGTCTGTCTTTCTTACTGGGACCATAACAAACTCATATCTCATGATGTAAACCAACAGGTTGCTAATTTGCTTTTAGATATAACCCAAAGGAAGAGAGTATCACATCAGGAGTGTTAAAATTAATGAGCTGAAAACTAATGATTCTGCCATTTATGTAAGTATATTAAAGTTAAATTGCATATGGCTTGCAGGTGTAAATCCCCACACTGGATGTATGTCACACAAGCTTCGCCAGCACAGATAACAAAACAGTCTGAATTTCTGATTTTATGAAGAAGGAGATTAATACAGCCTGGGGAACTGATTTCATCATGTTCTACCACGTTTTAGCTGCACACTCACTCTAAATGCATTCTCACTGCAGAAGTGAAGACCCTGAACAAACAATCTCTACCCAAAGCCAACCCTCTCAACAAAGTTTTATTAGCACCATCAACACTGCTCTCATTCTCCATAATCCAGGTCTTTATGTTTCCCCCTTGCCCCTTCCTTTTTGCACTTAGGCTCTCAGATTTTCTAAGGATTCTAAAGTAACTTCTGTACCAGATTCCATTATTCCATTTTAACCCAGTGTTAAAGTTACTTGTCCAGCCTGCCTAGAGATAAAATTTCTCACACTTTCACCAAATGCTATTTCACTCTTTCTCATTCTTATTAGTAACATAAAATACACAACTCTCTCTGGTAGATAACTGCTTTGCTGTCAAACAAGATGCAAATCTTTCAGTCAAAAACCACAAGGCCTCTATGTAACAAATACCAATTACATAGCAACTAATACCAAACAAAAAAAGGGCCTACTTCCCTTCCAACCTACCTGTGAATAAGATCAGTCCTTGAAAGTAAATTAAGAAGCCATATTCCCCTTTTCAGACACACAAAGGTATATCTTGTCATCACAGCACTAACAAAAGCAAGTGATAATTTTGTAGCAAGTTTATGGAAAAAAGACCACTACTACTGAAACCTGATTGAAATGTCCCTGACCCTCTGTCTGGGTGTAAATGTCTACCCTAATCACTATAATTTTGGATGGGAACTGTGATGGCATTTCTTTTGGCTCTTTCATACTATTTTCCTAGATTCCAAACCCTAGTGACTGCAAGCTCAGATAATTTACAAAATTAACTACAGTCATATATTGCAATAACAACAACAAACAACAACAACAGCATTATCTCCATGGAGCGTGTGCTAAAATATAAAGGGTCTTGTTAGCAGTGATTCCTATGATTTCCAGATATCTCTGACTGCGGAAGCTGCTTGTTTCACTTCGCTGCAGGAATGACTGGTACCTATTACTAATTTGAAGAAACCAGATACACCTCTATAAAAGTATATCACAATTCTGAAGACAGGAAATTAATTTTTTGTGTTGCTAAGTCAATGCTTACTGCCTGCCAGCAGTTTGGAAATGAAAGTAAACCCCCTACAAGAACAAAGGACATTCTTTTACTTCAATGCTAGAATTGAAGAAAATTCACTGCTGATTTAGAGTGGCAGAGCTAACTCTGCACATTCATCACAAAGAAGCCTTTTGTCTGCTCTGTCTGCACAGAAGACTCTTTGATGTGCAGCTTTTTGTTTCTTCATACTGTAACTTCTGCTGGGTGATAAGTTGCATTAACTTCAATGACTGGTTTTATGAAACAAAAATTGAAAGGAGAATATGGAGCAAAGACTATGGAAGGATTAGCAATAAAAATCACTTGTTTAGTTCAATGTGCTTCCACTATGGCTGTTAAAAGAGGGAAAAAGTTGTACTGATAGATTATAAAAGTGCAGAATCCAAGCTTGGTGTTCTGCTTTTGGGCTTAGTGCGAGATTGCAACGTGGCATTCACTTACACGATATCTAAATAACTTCCAAAATAAATTTACTGTGCTTACAGATATAAAACATTTTTTTTTACATTTGTCAGTCTTGAAGCACTGATCAAACTAATATTCTATATTAGAGTGTAACAGTGTAAGATGCAGCTGCCTATCGACATAGTAACTTTAACAAAGATTCTCAAGAACAAATTTTAATGTACTTGGTGTATGAACTATGTTCACTTTCCTTTCATACATCGTCAACACATGGTAAATTAAGTCTTCCAGCTGTAATACAAATTAGCCAGCACAGTTAACTTGGCCAGTACAAGATGGTAATTTTGGGTCAAATAATGAGCATAGGCTATTGTAACTAGCAATAAATTTGGCCGATCTATAGTTCTGAAAATAGTAATCTAACTGCATTACATAATCACGCTCATTATACAACTTTATGGATGGAAAATAAGAAAATAAGATCGGAGTAGAAGTCCAGACAGTTAAGTCAGAACTGAGCTGGTTCTGCTAGGGACTGGCAGACATATTTGACCAAGTCACTTAACAATGAATCAGTTTCCCTACAACTGGAATTCTGCAATCAATCTTCTTTTTAAAAACCATTTGATACCATCAAATTGAATTTTAAAAGGTTAGAAATTACTAAGATAATAACTAATAACTAAAATATACATTTCAGGTAACTGCTCTTCTATTTCTAATGACATCTTAGTTTTCCAACTGTGCACAAACTTCAAATTCCTTCTGCTTTTTCCCATACTGCAAGCATTTATGTACTGGCACTTAGGATAGGCCCCCAGCTCCACTGCTTTCACAGAGGAAGAGTGAGATCTTCCCCTATCTTAATGACACCTCTTCACTGACCCTGCATCATCACTTCTCTTTAGATCAAAATAACCCTTCCTCAGGATGTCTTCTTTCCTATCCCAGCCTCTTCTGTTCACTGAAAGGACCTGGGCCCTTGTCCTTCACCCTCAGCCCCACGGCTTCACTGTCCCTCCTGATACGTCCTTGGTGCCCAGGCAGGCTCAGCAAGGAGCAAAAGCTTAAGGACCAGACAAGCCATGACAGTCTCTCTGCAGTATCCTGGATCCTGGCACTCAGCAAACATCCCAAAACATCACATCAGAGTAGCAGATGAGTGTTTCCATTCCCTACAGATGGGAATCTCCAGAACCTATCAGCTGCCTTTTACTTTTCTTGTTGATGTTTGACTGAGGTTCAGCTGGTTCTGATGCCTCCCCCAACGGTCCTTGTTCATCCTCACCTTTTCCCAGGGCACCACATTTGTTCTGTGATTGCACTTCTGCAGGCAGAGAAGGAGTCAAATGTAACAGTGCTCTCCATCTGATTTCTGTTGATTTCTCCTTTTTTCCCCGATGGTACAAAGCCTGCTGACCTCCTGTCACAGCTTCTTTTCCTCAGTTAGTTCCTTGGCTCCTGTGCATCCCTGATCTACACTCTAGTAGCAATTGTATCAGAAAAAAGCCTTGAGGTCTTCTCTTACTATAAAAATAATTTCAGATTTTTACCTGTGTACAAGAGAATGCTCATTTTCACAAGAAGTCACTCATCTTTCTGTAACTTGTGAAATTGGAAGAGCTTTGTTTCCTTTTTGGCAAATAACATGCAGGGATACAAGAGGCCTAAGACAGTAGTGATGTCCTTTTAGTGACATCTTTTTGTTCAGAGAGACAGAGAATCCACAGGTAACTCCTTTGTAGTAGAAGTGCTTGATGATCTTACTCGTCTACTGTGTGTGTGAGCCAAGAGCTGCTGAGCATTATCTCTGCACAACTGTGCCTGTGCAGGGTCTGGTGTTCAGTCACACCTCCTTCACACTTGGAGTAAAAGAATAGGAGTGAGAGGGGTGAAGAATGTGCTCAAACAGTTAAAAGGCTATGGATACTGATTGAAGAGTTGTCAATTTCATAGAAGTATTATAGAGCTAAAATCCTGCAGCTGGAAATCACCCTACAAGAAAATGTGAACGGCTTGCCTCCCTATGCTTTAGGGCCAAGACATACTCAGGGTTAGAATTTGGGAATTCTGCCATCCAGCCGATTACTTCAGATTGTACAATGACCTTAGCTACAAAAATCAAATTAATAAATTCTGATCCAGTTACATTAAGTGAATATTCAAGTAGATAAAGCAAATTTACAATTAAACCTTTAAAATACAATCTACATTTACTAGTTTGAAAATCCACAGAGGGATAATTCTGCTGAAAATTTCCAGTATGGTAAAATCAACATACATTTGAATAGATTTACTAAAAACTTGCTGGGGTCAGGAGAAGAGTGTATTTATAATTCAGGCGTAGATTTTCAATCAATATATGTGCAATATTTATAATTACAGCAGTGACAAAAGGACACGATTTTAAAGTAGAATTGTTTCTGTGATTACATCAGTCAGTATTAGATGGAATACTGAGTCAGTCACTCATATTCATAACTGAGTGAAAAGCAAAATGTAATTAAGAATGAAAGCTTTTCATCCCTTTAGAACATGCTTGGCAAGATCCTTCCAGAAATGGCACTGACTACACACATCCAACCTTAGGGACACATCTAGCACCCAGTGATGATCCAAGCAGTGATAGGACATTGTGACCCCACAATAACTTTTAGCTGTCAAGAAGAATAGTCCACACAGTACTAATGCCACACTCTGGGAAATTTAAAGAGCTGTGAATCCCACGATACTGACATCCCTCATCAAACAGACAACAATCTGCAGCCATTTCTTTCTATCCCTAATCAGAAAAGGTATTGTTTGATACAGAGTAGGAAGTTTTCTTCCTCTGAAAGAAAGGCAATGACAACACTTAAGGCCTGGATTTATTAACCAGGGACATCTTCAAAAGAAAGGCTGGCAAAAATAAAAATTACGAGTTTACTCTGTTAACATGAGCATTGTGCCAACTCTGTCCATTACAAAAATCAAAGCACTCCAGGCCAAATTATATTCTTGCTAACATTGATATAGCCTTGAAGAAACTTCCCTGTTTGATTTTGTTACTTCAGATTCAGAAGGACTCAAATGAAAGCAGAAGTTAACCCAGTGTTTTGGCTTACAAAACATTCCTGCATGGAACCAGATGACTGCACTGCACCACTGCCTAAACACCACGCATGGTTCCCAGAGCACATGGGCGAGGACAGAAAACAAACACTGCATCTAAACAGTGTGGGAGAAGGTAAGGGGGTTTTAATTGCTTCAGGTTCATTAACTTTTACTTGTACATTCAAATTCTTTTTTTAACCTGCATACTTGATGACGAGCAAAATTAATATATTAATAAT
The DNA here is from genome assembly GCA_013397075.1 of Rhabdornis inornatus. Classification (NCBI taxonomy): domain Eukaryota; kingdom Metazoa; phylum Chordata; class Aves; order Passeriformes; family Rhabdornithidae; genus Rhabdornis; species Rhabdornis inornatus. Next base: position 45,422 of record VWZS01002681.1, read on the forward strand.
CTCAAAGTACTGTACCTTAGCACGTATGCTAAAGAAACATTCCTACTCCGCTCAATCATTTTGGAAGCCCTGAGCCCAGATCTGTATCCTTGCTGTTGGGTTTCTAATGAAAAATATGCTGTGCTGCAGAGGCAGCACAAATCAATGTCTTAAGATAATCTGGACAATATGACTGCTTCATTCTTACAAAACAAAGAACCAAGTAACTGAGCTGAGGAAGCAACTGAGTAAGCAGAGGACAGGAGAATTCTGTCACCCAGGAACGTTTGGTAACCCCACTCACAGGAGGAAGAAAACTTAGTGAAAAGAAGCTGAGTCATCAAAAGGTAACAGAACCTGTGTAGGTTCTGCTACCTTTTGCCATTCACTTTTGAGAGACATGAAGCGAGAAGAAAAATACATAATAATAAAGGATTTCCAGAGAAAGTTTAATCGAAATTTTTTCAAGTTACCTTGCAGATAACTGGCTTGCACAGCACCACGTGGAATAAGAAAGCATCTGCTGTTCATATTTTACAGAAAGGAAAGAGCATCAGGCTGCCCACAGTCACCCAGCACAGTAGTTTCACAGCTGGAATAAAATTCCAGGTGTTTAAGATTAAATTACTAGGCCACAGATACACTTTTTCTCTGGAACTGCATAAGAGGAGCTGAGTTACAGTGTTGCCTGCAAAGCTGCAAAGGAACAATTTGACTGAAAATATTCACTGGCTTAGTGTTAATTAAAAAAATAAAAGCCCCAATGGTTACACCTAGATTTTGAAATGTAAGACAACAACAACACTGTCAACTTTGATAATTATTAACTCAAGGGTGTAGTCTTTAAGACTGCTTTGGCTCTTAAGTAAACTGATAAACATTTTTTTTAAGAAAACAAAAAAGGGGACTTTTTAAGAATAGAATTTTAAAATACAGTGAAAGACATCACTTTGGATATTTTTGAAGGGTGTTTGACACAAGTCTTATGCATTTCTGAAAAGAAAAAAAAAAAAGAAGAAAGAAAGAAAGAAAGAAAGAAAGATTAAAAAACCAGATCAAATTAACTACAGAAAACATTCAAATTGTCTTGAAACAGACTCCCATCTCTCTGCAAATCAGATGTACTCCACTTTTGGCAAGAGGCAATAGCTGGGACTTCTCCAAATGTCCTGTTAAAGTGCTCCAAGAGATACCATATGACTGCTCAGGTTTGGCATTATTAGGGAGCACCCTTGAAGTAAATGGCTTTGCAGCACCTGATCTCTTAATAGAACTACACAGAATTTACATTATAATCCCCCGTACAGATGATTTGGCATAACTGATCATGTGTCCCCAACTCCCCAAAGGTGCTGCTCTTGGGAATTCCTCCTGTCTACCCAAACCTATTCAAGAGGACAGAACATGCATTATTCCAACAACAACCATAAATAAGAGAATTGGAAGAGGTTCTTAACAGCTTCCTGCTGGCATCCTGGCAAACAAATTCTCCAATACCCCAACAATCACATGGCAATGACAGCCTTCACTGAGGAAAAGGTAGAGATGCAGAAGCATCTACAATGCAGAGCATTTATCTTCATGTTAAGAAAATAAATTTTTTAAAAAATACATCAAATTGTAAATTACCAAAAGAAACCTTTCCTGAAAGAGTTCTTTCCAGTACCCTCAGACCTTGTGCATCCCAGCATTTTTTCCTGTCAGTTTGAAGAGTGCTTTCTCTTGCACTAGACAGGTGAATCATTAGAGCAGTAGGGTTGTAATAATCCTCTCTGAAATGTACAGATAGGGTAGGGGTCCCATTTAGGTAATCTATGCATGAGAGCCTTCTCTGATCTCTTTCAACAAGTGTATTAATTACACTTGTTCATAGAGAAAGGTGGTGATACTCCTAACAAACATCTGTGGAAGCCCTGCAAATTTGGAAATTGCCATTTTAATACATTTTAAAACTCAAATCTTACCAAAAGTAATTGGATATACAGTACATAGCTCTACAGTACATTAACAGAAGTTAATGTTGAAACCCATGTTGTAAAAAGTCTCTCAAAGATCACGTCAATGTCACAAATAATGTCTATATTTATTTTAATCAATAGAAAACTACTATATGATGATAATATTTTTTGCCTGACATTGATGCACTTCCTGTCTTGTGTCAAGGTGTTCCTACCTCAGTCTCTCCTCCCATAAAAAATTAGCAAAATGGCATGTCGTTGAGCTCAGCAAAATTTCTCTGAGTGCCAGTAACTAAACCCAGCACAACTCTCTATTCCAAGAAACTTCTGCTCCTTGAAAAGGAACATAAAGTTGAAAGGAGCTGAAATGAAAGTCAGCTTGCAACAGAAGTGGACTTCAGACAGTCCCAGAAGAGGGAGTCCAAAGAACTGATCTGGGCCCACGTGCCAGCAAAGGTTAATCAGATAGGTTGTTTTTGCCGATGACCACATTTCGTAAATTCATGACCCGTGAGCTGCCTTGTTTCTCATGCAGTAGCTCCATCTGCTGTCCAAACGCAAAAGTGGACTTTGCACCAGGACAACATTTACAGAATAAAAAAGCAAAGCTACTTGAATATTTTGAAACATTTCTGGGAAAATTCCAAATGTTTCCCTAGCCACTTCTCCTGCATGAATGAAATCAGCCTTTATCCACCTTTATAAACCAATTATCCACAACGAAAATATGAGAGGAAGTAACAATCATGTGAATGTCACAATTTTTCACTCTTACAGTCTCAGAACCAGTATTGTGACAGAAAAGAACGGTTCTTCTCTGGTTCTTCACCATCCGCAGCCACTTAGTGCCATGCTGTCCAAAGATGCCACACTCCCAGATCACACTGGTGAAGCACCAACACTCACTGCACCCCACAATGAACATGCCCAGGTGTCCACAAACTACAAATGTTTACACTGATTCTTAGTAACTTACAAGAGATTTATTTGAATTGCACAAACATAAATTTAAGCTTATTATTCTGAAGATCAACTCATTTCTTAAAAACAAGACTTCTGTTTCTTTTCTGCAGTACAGGGCTTTGAGGAGTCAAGTTTTCCAGACTTTGCATTCCTTTACCAGGAGCACTATGAGGAGTTCTGTCCATAACAGAACAATTGTGGCAAAACCCAGAGCTTGCAAATTCGACCAGACCTGCTCTGAATCTTGCACAGCTTAGTGATTCTTGGTTTGCTTACAAATGTTCTGGCTCAACAACAGTTTGTTTGCTTGGGGGTTGTACCTCCAATCTGGCACTTGCTGTAACTGCAGAACCCTGCCAGCAACCTCCTTTTCTGAGCAGCATTACAGGAACTATTTAGCCATCAGGCAGCTCAAGAGCTCTGACTTACTGCTGGCCACAGGCGCAGCAGCTTCCTGGGAATCACAGAACATACCGCCGGAGCGCCTGAGTCACCTCGGTTATGCATTCCACTCGCTATCTCAGCCCTGGATGCAATACCTCGGGGATTGTGTCTCCCAGTCAGTTTATTGTACACAAGTGCGATTTGCTTCCTTGTTCCTCAGATTTTAGGGTGCTTATTTACATGCTTTTCCCCACTCTTATGGATACCTGTACTTTTAAATTATGATGAAGTGCAGCAGGAGATTCTCACAAAGTTTTACTGCACAGGCCTCACTGCCCGGGGCCCTCCTCGGGCCTGTGCCGGCATCCCCCCGCCCCCTTCCCGAGCCGGCCACAGGCTCTGCTTGCAATATACCAGAGAGCAAGGTTAAAGAAAGAATAACCTCATACTCTTGTCTCTTGGGGTTTCTGTTATGCCTATTCATGATTTAAAAAATTAGCACCGCGGACTTGTTTCAGACTAGAATTACAGCTTTTATGGAAAAATCTCTTTCCGAATCCACGGGGGAGGGCGGTGCTACTGAGCATTTACAAATATCTGGAGGAAGAGCTCCTCAATACAAGGCAATTACGGATTATAATTATATCCCTCGAGCATAAGGATCAATACTGGAAACGCCAGAGTGGGATGAGAACAAATATTTTATGCTGATCACTGATGAAGACGGTCTTCCGTAAGAAATGAGGACGGAGCCCTGTGGCGAGCGCTGCCCAGGAAGCCGTGGGCTCCGCCCGGGCCGTGGGCAGCGCTCAGGCAGCACGCGGGGGCTGCCGCGAGACTCGTTTGCGCAGCAGCGTGTCCGACAGCTGTATTCATGCTGGTTAAGAAAAATAAAATTGAAAAAAAAAAAGGCAAAAAGTCCAAGCAGTCAGGGCTAACGCGTGACGGCGCGCGCAGGCTCTATAGACGGTGCATGAAGATTCCAACAGGTGGCTCCGTGGCGCAATGGATAGCGCATTGGACTTCTAGAGGGTTGAAGGGATTCAAAGGTTCCGGGTTCGAGTCCCGGCGGAGTCGTGTCTTCCATTTTTTCTTTTACTTTTTAAAATAAATAAATTTCCCCCGCCCCCTACGCCTTATGGGCGGAAATCTTCCCCCCGCGCTCTCCCGTCCCTTACCTCAGCGCTGCAGGTATCCGGTACGCCATACTCCTTCTCCCGTCAGCGAGGCTCTCCGGGCCCGCCTCCTGCCGTGCCTGGCGGTCTGGGGAACACTGGAACTGGAAGCGGCCGGCAACAGCCGCCATCGCCCAAACCTGCCGCATCCGCTCGGCCCGAGGATACGAAGCTTCCTCACCGCCAGCGAGAAGGCGGAGCACCGGGAGAAGGGCTCTGCTCTCCTCCTCCTCCTCCCGGTCCCGCTGCTCTCAGGCACCGGGAGCAGGGCTCTGCTCTCCTCCTCCTCCTCCCGGGCCCGGCGCCCTCAGGCACCGGGAGAAGGCCTCTGCTGTCCTCCTCCTCCTGGGCCCGGCTCTCTGCTCCTGCTCCCCCGGCCCGAGCTCCGCCAGAGCGGTCAGAACCGACCACCAGCCCCGTGAGGCCGCTGCGCTTCCAGGACAGCGTCCGGAAAGTAATTTTACTTGAAAAACCAAGACTTCGTCTTTTCTGGAGGCACGTCAGTTACGATGGATCACCGTGATACATTTTTGGTTACTTTCAAGTAACGAAACAAGCCCACAAACTGCAGCCAACAAAACACCCGAATTAAGACCATCTTTTCTGACTTACCGACAGATAGAAGACGAAGAGCCATTTTAATTACAGCAGTCACATTAATTGGTAAAACAAAACAGCAGCAATAAACAAACCACCTTGATTTTGCTCAGAATTGAATAAATTAATATGATTCATTATTCCTGAATTATTAAATTCGTGGAGTTTTCTTGATTAATTATTTTTAATCCTGCAGGTGAAACTTTCCAACTGTAATAATGCTTGTTTAAAAGCATCAATAAAGGAAAATCTGAAAATGAAACACACCATCAGGCACATTAACCATCAGAGTCAGTAAAGGCAGAATTACAAATTAGCACAAATATTTCTGCCATTAAAAAATACTACTTCATGAAAGCTACACAAAAGTTTTTATGTGTTTTCAGAGAAATCTAGTAACCACAGGCAATCACATGGTGCATTTGGGTTTTAATCTCTCCAGCACCCTAAACTTTATGTCAATTTCAAAGCCCATGTGTGTGGTTTAATGTAAACGGGTGGTTCAGGAAAGGTGCTCTGTCCAGTGCCTCACCTGACCGAGGCTGAGGCACCAGCTCAGGCTAAGGGGACTGGCAAAGCCGGCAAACACCACCTGCAAGTGCCACCCTGAGCACATCTCACCATGAGAGAATATGGGCACTTGCTGGGCACAGCATGGCACAAAACAAGGGATTAGAACAATCAAAGGAAGGGAAAGGATATCGAACACAAACCAAATCCCTTCCTAGCTGTGCTGCACATGAAGTAATTTCTGTATCCATTGAGCAGCCTGAGCAACAGGCATGGAGCTGTTGCTTGCTGTGAAACACCACAGCTTGCATTTCTCTGCTTCTCCAAAGTTGCACTTGAACACCCCAGGATGCAACAGAATGACAACTACTGTGGTGCCTTGTTTTCTTCTCAGTATTAATTTGTGTTCCAATGTCTCAGCTGGAGAACAAGACACCATAGTTATTTTTATTGGCTTTTTAATAATTTACTGGCAATTGAGATGTTGGTATAAATATCATTGCAGTAAAACAGCCTGTGCATATTAATTGAGACTTAGGGACAGGTGGTTCTACTTGTACTTGTTTAATATTTCCCAGTGAATTCACTTTACTTTGACACCATTCATCTCCAGGCAGTGAAGACTTTTTAAGGACTCTATAGATTCCTTTCTGTTTCTGGTAGTAAAACATTATGGCCAACTTTGGAATGATAAAAAACACCCCAAAGGATCTGAGGAAAATTTCTTTCAAGCTTCAGATATTGGTCAATATATACCATGATGCTCATTTCAGCAGAAATAACTAAGTCTTAAAAAAACCTATTTCTCAGTAGAAAACTTGATGGTTAAACATTAGTCAAGATCATAATTAAGTACTTCTTGCTTAAGATCTACAACCTTTAAAATTCAGTGTTCTTGTGGTAAGGAACCAACCAACCACTGGCCCTCTGATAGTGACTTTACATCCTAATCACCCAATCCACCTAGGACAATGTAATGCCAGTTTAATTTCTTCTATTATCCACCTTTTCTGCTATCTCAAGGCAGTAACTAAGTTACGCTAATTGTAACAGCAATAAAATGACCAGGTCATTAAAAAGCAACCAAACACCACAGCAGTTCTGACAATCACAAAAGGCTGTGAACTGTCACTGAAAGGGAACTGAGCTGATGACATCTCTGGTTCTACAGGGGAATCAGACATACACACATCTCTGGCAGCAGAAGCCTTCCAGACTCTGTTTGCTCACCTATTCCAGGGCAGCTAACAGACACAGTCTGTACACCACACCCTAGATAATCGATGACAGTATTAAGTTATTTTCAAAAATACCATTAGACAATAATAAAATGGTAAAAAATTAATAAAAGCAAAATATGATGGCTAAAATTTTACACATAAGTATTACTTACTTATTTATTAAATAATATGTAATTTTTATCTTCTAAATAATATATATATATTATAATATATACACACATAAGTATAAAAGTGTATGTGTAGGCACTGAATCCCAGGACATTCTCTATACTATTATGGTCAGTGTTGAAATAAACCCTTCACA
>VWZS01002681.1:52618-73804 GCA_013397075.1 Rhabdornis inornatus
AAGTCATGGAAAAATATATTCTGGCACGCAGTATGTGCCAAGATGAATTACAAATATAACTTTAAACTGAATTTACTAATTAACTGATGTGAAGTCTGAAGCCTGAGAAGACCACAATCGGTGAAGCTGAATTTTGTACTCAAGATTTAATAACATGCTTTCATATCATTATCTCTTTACATAAATATTAATTAAAATAAATAGTAATTTTAAAATCTAAATTAATTTAAATTGAGATACCTGGTAATTTGCTAAAGCTTCCTAGCAAATTCTTATGGCAAAAGTTTCCCTAAAGCTCAATTTGCACATGACCTGCAATCTTAAAAAAAACCAACCAAACAAAACACCACAGCCAAAGTATTCCATAAGAAAGTTTTATAACAATTAAGTGTTCCAGCTTGGTATTTTTCTTCAATTCTTAATTGTGAAATTTCTTCTTCTTCCGATTCCTCTTCCCTGCTGCAAAAGCTGCTTTTTCACTCATGATCTCCTGATACTTCTTTTTATTATATCTGAACAAAATAGATAATTTACTTTTAAGCATGGCAAACCAAAGTTCAGGAGAAGATAACATGGACAGTACTCTACACGCATTATTTGCCAAACTGAGTTTTCTCATGTTTTCCAAATCAGATTCTTTGATTATACACTTATGCATAAGTAAAGGGGAATCAATCAACAGTTGGATCAATGATAAATGCAGGTAAATTTGGTTTGGAAGTAAATTCTATTGAATTTTGTAATTAATTTCAGTGTGGGGGGTCTTCATTGCATATGCAGTCACATTTTGGACAGTTTGCTGAAACACTACTACTGCTCATAAGGGGAAGACTCAATAATTTCCACAATGCCATGAAAAAATTACACCCACTTTTATAGTGCCTTCACACCACACTCAAGATAATAAACCTTTCTCTACTCCAGATGGAAAACTGAGATGATGTGAATACTAAACAATGATCAGGGTAGTTGCTGAATGTGCTGAGGCTTTAAAGGCAACACCAAAGTCTGACAAACACCTGCACTAATGCTGCATTATATGATTAAAGCCCTTAATTAGCCACACGATAAATTAACTGATCAAATTTCAAATATATTAATTTTTAAAACTACTTTCTAATAAATACCTAATAAATCAGGTCAAACCAGAAAAGTACTTAAGAAATAGATACAGTAACTTTCCTTCCCAACATTATAGTTAAATTTACAAGTCTGACAAAATTAACTCTATAACCCCAAATCATGCATTACTTCAAAGAAAACATGTCATTATGTGAAAAGAAGTGCAGATTACCATCATGTAATAACCAAGACCAAAATGGACCAACTAAATTATCTACTCCAAAAATTGTAGGCTATGCAGATATTACTTAATCCAATCATAATCTTCAAGAAAGTTTTCTAGCACAATTTTGATTCCCATGACAGGTGGCAGACTGATGTATTTAGAAAATGAAGTAATATCAACATTCACAGAATTACAGGCTGCTCTTTTCTGCCAGTTATGCCAAGAAAAAATAATCACTCTTTAAGAGTGGCTGCCAATAGTGATGATCAAAGCTGGATAAAACCCTTTAATGAAGATGAAATACACATTATCTCAGTCTAATTATCCCCTTGGATAAAGATTCCTTAGACCTTCTAAATGGCAGTACTATGGAAGTGCTAAAAGACTAAAAACTTTTCTTTTTAGTATAAAAAGCCACCCTACAAGCTGAATAAAACAAAACAAAAGAAGGCTACAGAGTTAAAAATACTCCTCTTTTACATGGGATATTAGAATCACAAAACTACTTTTAAATACCTTCTGAACTCTGAATCTGCAAGCAGCTCTTCCACAATTGTTCTCTTCCTCTGTTTCTTAGGGATTCGGCTGTGGTAAAAGTCTATGGGAGAATCAACTACAGTTCCAACCTAGGAAACAAAAATGAAAACATTCTTACTGTACATGAACAGCAAGATACTGATTATTTTGCCTTTTTTTTTTTTTAATCCCAGCAACAAGTGTGAAGACACCTACAGAGTAGAGAGAATGACAGCTGCTTAATAGAAGTGCAAAATACCAAAATAAATAAGTCATGTTTTGTATGCAGAGTCCCTTTTGGTCTCCTTGCATAGTGCAGAGAGGAAGGCCTGAGCTTTAAGACTGTACAGTTTTCAGTGCTGGACTGCTGTACCAACACTTCAATTCATAAATGAAATCCAGTTCTTAACTTTTAAACATTTTAAACTTAAGGGAAAAGAAACCTTTACGACCACCTTAAACCTCTTTCTGTCTCTCATCCTGATGGTTTTGCTAGATGACTACACAGCAGCTAATTTAATACAAGGGCTTCATCCTGAAATGCATCACATTTTTTCCAACCAGCATGTCAGTCAGCTCTCATAGTTCAGGTTAGTAGTAAAGATACACACCGTACATGTTCCATGCAGTAAAAATAAATCTGTGTGGATCTAACCATGTGAAACAATTCAGTCTAAGTTTCTCTAATTTCAAAACATACAACACTCTTGACACTTCAGAGTGAAGTGGAAATATTTTGAGAAATTAAAACATTTCCTCAAGCATGCTAACTATTCAAAGTTTCTGGAGGCCTATTTCTATAGCTTCCATTGTAATTTCTTTATTGATGCAAACCATTTCAAAGCTGAGAGCTACAAGCAGCAAAAATTTCAACTTATCACAAAGGTAGCTGTCTCGTTTAAATTGTATTAGTTCGTAAGAAAATAAAAGCCAATTATTTTCTACACACTTTTTTAGAAAGACCAGTACTCCAAAAAAGCAGTGAAAATCTAGTCCTCCAAGGGTTCAAAATACGGATTCAATAAGATATTTGTTCACTTCTATGAGATCAGCCAAAGCTAAAAATATCAACAGCATATATACACATGTAACACAGAGTTAAATAGTTGCAAACTCCAGCCAAATAATCAAAACACTTTAATAATTAAGATATTAAATTAAATATCTTAATTATTAAAGTTTTGAACATAGAAGCTACCTACAAAATAGGCATTATTAGGTATCCTTAAACAGCAGTTCAAAACTTCAGCAGTACAATGCCACCTTCTGCTGCATCCTTACCTGGAAGTACTTGGGGAGACCATCTCTATCATTTTTCTTATAGAAATGCTTAGGGTCCAACGAAGCTCTCATCTTCAAAACTTTAAGGTCATTTTTCAGTTCACTTGTGATTTCTGGGGCTTTCATACCAAACCAGCCATCACCTGTTGTTTTCTCTCGCTCTGCCTAGGATGCAATACCAAGAACAATGAATTTACATTCAGTAACTAGGATGGGACAGAAAAGGGAACTCCTCCCTACAAAAGACAGATAAAGCATTTAAAATGTAAATGCGTACCCCTAAAACATGTATTTTATGACCACTGTTATAAAGGAAATTACCAGCACTGCATCAATGACAGATTTGTGCTGAGCATATAACTATTCACTTCACTGTGCTGGTGACTGAAAAAATGGCTTTTCACAGGACAGCTCAAAGATGATTACTCCATCTCCACAGAGTCCTAGCATGCAGCTTTCTACCGCAGCTTGTTTCAGTATTTGAGGCATTACCAGCTCTTCACTTACCCTGCGCTGTTTCTTTAGCTGGTGAAGTGATTCCCTGTAGGGTGGGACACATTCCTTTCTTTCAAAGTCTGGAGTTATTACACTCTTCTGCAAGAGCTGTAAGAATTTTTTGAACATTAGAAAACCATCTCACTGATACAAATTTTACTGCCTAACTGTATTTACAGAACCTACCGAGGCATGCAGAATTTAAGCAAGCATTCTAATGCAATACACAAGCAGTAAAGATCTTCAAAATAGAACACTGGACAACAGAAAGCAGCTGACTTGCTCTGGAGGAAGTGAGACAGCTAACCCTCTGGAGTAAAGGCATTATCATGGATGAGCCCAAGAAAAGAGTCTCAACAAATAGAACACATTCCCTTTACTTCAAACCGTGCTTTTGAAAAAAGATCTAAGTCTGTACTAGGTTATAGACTTTTATCTACTGAAATTCATTCTGGTTATGGACTAAATATCTTGTCAGGAGACCTTAAGCTTGTGTATCATTAGGCAAAACTCCAGGTATAATCAACTTGGGTTTACTTTACAAGGTAATGCTAGAACTTGTACTGTTTTTCAGTTTCTGAAAAGTCAGGTACATTTAAACTTTCACCATTAAAACCAAATGTAAAACCACATTTCGGTCAAAAAGAACCTAAATTCTCAATTAACCATGAAAAGGATATTTTTAAAAACAAACAAACCAACCTTTTTAGATGAACATCTTCGTGTTAGTATAGTCACAGATAACTGAATCATTGTAAACATGTTACCTGGTCCTTCTTCTTCTTCAATGGTTCAATTACACTCGATCTAGGCTTCTGGTTTTTTGCATCAAAACTGATATATAAACCTCCAAGCTTCTTGATATTCAAACCAGGGTCTATGCTACTGGAAAGATGTAAACTAAAGGAGAAATAGTTAATTATTAGAACACTGTAATATGCATGCAGCTAAACCTTCTACTGTCCTCTGAGGAAGATGAACAGAAAAACATCTTTATTATTCTTCCCAATCAGGTTCAGTTCTGCAATGATTTTAAGTCTTTTTATCTAGATTATGTAATTTTGAAATGACAGGTGCAGAGGGATTCATGCCATTATATGAAATAAGACTTATTATTAAAAAATATCTGTGGAATCACTTCCACAAATTTTTCATATTAACTCTAATGCTGGACTCTTATCTTAGATATTATTATCTCCTGCATAATTGAATTCTTAAATTTGCTTAACCTTGCCAGAAGAACTCATGACCAGCATCCTTCTATATACTGACAAGCTTGCTAGCTAAAGAGAAAAATCCAAACATATTGGTGGTAAAAATACTATAGCTCTTAATAAGAAGTATGAAGAAACTGAAATTCATTGTAGGAATGTTTGTCCTTGTCTGTATAACCATACTAGGAACAAAGTCATTAAACTTGGATAAGAAAGTGGTTGGATGGTTGCATCCAGAGGGTCGTGGTCAATGGCTCAGAGCCCTGATGATTCTATGAAATTTCAAAGCTAGTATGTTCACATTTGTTTCACTGCTTCATTCACACAGCCAAAGGAATGTATCCACAAACAATGTTGCAGTGGCTGTTTTCATGACAAGAATGTTTAAAAGCTCTAAACTACAATGGAGAAAAGACCGTAATATCTGAAGAGGTACAACAGATATTTACTGTAGCTTGAATGCTTATTAATACAAGCCCTTTAACAACTTTCTATCAAAATGTGACTGATCTTGCATAATGCTTTCACACTGAATGCTTGGCTAAGTCTTCTTAGCTAAGACTTCTGGCCTACCTGAAGGTTTTGCTAGATTAAGACTTATTTATCCAATTTAAATGAGTATTACGCTTTAAACATAAGAAGGGATTTTAGCAGCAGCTGGACTACAAGAATTCAAGCATTATTACTCCACCTAAATTATTCTGATTCCATGCTAGGTTTCACCTGAAATGTCACCATCCACAGCACAGCAAGAACTGACACATAAAATTATATTAAACTGTTTAAAAAGCATGATCTAATCAGGCAATGTGTAACGAATTTACTGGACCTTTTGTTATATACATTCCTACTGGAAAAAATAAAAAACAAAAAACAAAACTGTGACCCGAATAACCAATTCAGTCAGCCTGAGCAGTTTAATAGTTTCACATTGTTTTTCAAGCTGAACACATACAAGGCCTCCAGATGCAAAAAAATTTCAGAGTTCTGTTCCTACTATATTCAAAACCGAAAAAAATCCCAAAACCTAAATGTATGGACTGTATTCATATTTTGTAACATGTGCAACACCATTTCTGCAGCAACGTGACATATGTGATGAGACGACTCCTTTATTTATTCTGCACCTAATGTGCATATTCTAATGTGCATATGCTTAAATGAAATGCAGATTCTTTAGCTATTTCTAGCAATATACTTACACATCAACCTTATTTTTCAACAGATCATCATCTTCATCTTTTTCGTCTTCATCTATCAATTCCTCTTCATCCTCTTCCAAATCTGATTCTTTATCTTTTTCACCTCCTTCATGCTTACTTTCTGCATCACTGTCTTGATCTACATCATCCAGATAATACTTTTGGCTTGAACTCATGCCAGGCTCAGTATCAATTACAAAAAGACCTTCAACATGCATTGAACCACTTCTTAAAGATTTTTTGAGGGAAGGAGTTCTCTCATCTGACTTTTTATAACACAGATTCTCATCAATTGTGTCTATGACTGCTACATCACTAGTTACAGAGTCATCACTCTCACTGTTGCTCAGAAACAATACAACAGAGTCATGATCACTGCTTGGTTTTTCATTGCTGTGGGATACATCATATTCTTCTGTTTGGTTGTCACCACTGTCTGCACCAATCTTGAGCATCCTGCTTTTACCAATGCTTTCAGTTTTCTGTGCAACAGCCATGTCCTTTAATGGGCTGCTTGCTGAACTAGCTCCTTTACTCTTCTTTAATTTATCATCACAGGGGAAAGACTGCTGTGTATCTGCCTCAGCATCTGCTCTTTCACGTTCTGGAATTTTTTTACTTTCATTTGGTGTTACTTGTCCTTGGGATTCTAGAAATTGTTTAGGACTCATGCAGTCAGTCAAAGAAACAGCCACACGCTCTAATTTCCCCTCCCTCACAAGTATTTTACTGTGATCTTCTTGTATTTGGCCAGATATTGCTTCTGAATGGTCTATCTCAGACTGTGTAATTTTTTTTATTTTTTTCACAGGTGATTTAGTGTCATTTTGTTTTGTCTTTGTAAGACTGGATGTCACATCATCTAAAATCTCCTCTTTTGTGTCTTCACTCTGGGTTGCATTAGCAGATTTAGAAGCATATTTGCTTTTAGGTGAACTGGGTTTTTTATTACTATCAATGAGGGTGGAAGCATCTTTTGTGTCCTTGACAAGATCTGCAGTAGGTCTAGAATCAGAAGTTATTATGGACTCAGATTTAATAGTGTCCTCAATTAAATTCTCATCTTCTGACACAAATCTATTTTTTTTCTCAGTCTTAGTATTTTCTGCTTGTGATTTCATTTGCATGCTCCTAGTAATTCGTTTGGTAGTGACAGATGGTTCCACATGAGAACTTAGGCAACATGATTCTGCATCAGAAGTATCTTCACTCTGGGCTTCACAAACTCTATCTGGCTGCAATTTCTTTTTACTTTGTCTGCTGCTTATACTTGTGGGAACATTAAGCATCTGGACACCAGAAACAGCAGAGGAACAAGACTCAGCTTCAGAAACATCTTCTTCATCCAGAATCCTACTTAACTTATTCACAAAAGCTGTATTGTCATGTCTTTTTTTGTCAGCAGAATCCGGTTGATAAGGAATTACAATTTGTCGCCTTCGTGTTATTCTTACATACAAAGGTGTCTGGAAACCAGACACAGAAGAGCAGTTTGATTCTGCTTCTGACACATCACCATCAACTCGTGGTTCAGCAACTGATTGTGCTGACTGAACAGCTGTGTTCTCATTCCTAGTGATCTGCATTTCTGAGCTATCACTGACATCTGATTTCATTTCTGCATGTTCCAACTCTTCAAACTGACATTCCTGAATCACCTCTGCCTTACGAACTGATTTAGGTCTTCTAGTCATCCTCCTAGTCACAGGAGTACTAATTTCAGCAGATCCCATCTAGAAAAGGAGTAAAAAAAAGGTATGGTATTGACAAATACAATAACTACATAAAAAGAATGCTATAAAAATCACTAAGGATCTTTTTTAATAGATCTACCTAAATTGACAACATATTACATGTCTCTGTGCAGCCCTATCTATGTGAGAGAAGTCTTAACCAACTATCCCTTACTTATCTCTCTACTGTATTTTGGTCAGGGCAGAAGAAACACACATATCCTTTACAAAATATAAATAAGTATCTCCTAATTCTAAAAAGTTCTGTTAAGTTGTCAGAGGAAGGAAATCCAGAAAAAATGTTCAGAAATATTCAAAGACTTCCTCAACTATAAACCAGGAAATACTATCAACTGTCAAAATGTGCCTCCAAATGGTGTCCAAAATCAATTTTAGGTCTACGAACAAACTGGCCGTTCAGAAATCGCAAAACTAGGTATGATCTGCTCAGTATTATTTTAAGTGGCAGAGTAGTACTATAACATCTGTCATGCAAATTAAAAAGCCTGTCTTTACCTGCCAGCGCTAAATGGCCCAATGACCTCGGGCGGCCGCTCCGCTCTGGCAGGGCCGGCTGCGGCACGGCGCAGACACCGCCTCTCCGGGCTCCGCGGCCGCGCACCGACCCACGCTCCGAGCAAAGGCTGCACCGCCCGCCCGCCCCGCTCCCGGCTCCACTCACCTCCGCCGCACCGGGATCGGCACCGGGACCGCCGGGGCTGCTGCTGCCGCCGCCTCTCCGCGCCCCCTGCTCCCGGCGCCTCGCCGCCGCCGCTCGCCTGGTGCTCACCATGTTGCCGCCGCGCCGCACCCGCCCCTTCCTCCCTGCCCGCCCTCCTTCCTTCCTTCCTGCCGCCCGCCCTTCCGGGCCCCGCGCCGGCGAAAAGGTTCCGGAGCGGCCCCGCCCGCTCTGCCCGGCCGCGCAATGCGTGCCAGGACGTGGTGGAATCGCGCGGTGTACGCTCTTGGAAAACCGTAAAATGTGTGACAGTGTAAGATACTGCACTACAAAGTATACGGTTATTTCAAATTTTAGTTAAACTTTCAGGTTTCTCCTGGAAGGAAATACCCTCTCTCCCACCTTGATGTAAACCAAACGAATGAGATAACGTGGTAACTGGATAAAATGTTCTGCTATTGATGACTCTAGAATACCACGTCTTAAAAGGTACTTTTCTACGGCAAGCAAACTATAAGAAGTTTACAGAAAAGAAATCAGTCATTATCCATTAGAGCAGCCTTTACGTTGGTTTAGCACAGTTCCTGTTTTGTAGCATTTCAATATAAAAAAACCGAGCACACACAAGTTGAATACGATACAGAATCAGCCAGACAGCTTACAGGTAGTGGTTAAATCATAAGCAACAACACAGAGCTAGTAGGGAAGTTTAAAATTAAACTCATGTAATTTTGAACTCTGATACACACTGGCCCAACATTAAAAAGAAACCACTACATTTTTATTAAGAAGAAAAAATCCAAACTTTTATTGATGTATTACTAGTTTTAATTCCCTGTTTCTCTCATTTATCAAAAGAACTGAAGTCAAGAAAATTTCCTGCTATTTGCCACTACAAATACAATGCTTGAGGACTAAGGTACCTTGAAAAACCTTCATCATTTAACTTAGTGGAATGGATTATAGAAAGCTGACACTCCAGACACTACCTACAGGTATTCATATTCCACTTGCTGCCTATATGAACAACTTGAAAGATGTTGGTGAAAATTCATTCCCTTACAGTCTAAATCTCAAAATATGTACAACAAAGTTAATGACAACTACCAGTATGAGGCCATGCCCCACCTGAAATCGAAATGTAATTTACTACTTTAGACACTTGGTATCAAAGTTCCTGCTGAACTACAAGTTGAACTTTAGCTATCTACTCTACTTTAAAGACCAAGGAAAGGAAAAAGCCTTTTGGATGGAAAGACTACATTAAATCAAAAGCCTTGCCTTAGCTGCAGCAATCTCTCTGGAATTGAAAAGCCAGTGTGCTAAGGTGCTGCCTATCAGAAAAATACCTAACTTCAAGCTAAGCCTTGCTTCATCTTTCCTGAGTGGCACTCAAGCAATAGGTTTCCCATGCAACCACAAAAGAAGCAATTAATTTTAGTGAACAGCATCACCATTTACTGTCTATTCTACTTGGCTAATTGCTTGCGTAGTTCACAAGTATCAAATAAACAAGCCACAGTTGAGAAGACAGGCACAATTCAGTTTTTGATTAACAGATTTCTTCAGCGCTTGTTTTCAAATCTTATTTTAAACATTCACTATTAATACATTTTCTATTTCAAACAGTAAAAATGCCATCACACTTGTGCGAACACTAAATGAAGCGTATTGAGGCACAAAGAAGCCAGATGGAATTCAAGTAACAGTCAGAAAGTAATTTGGAAGATGCATTTTCTTCTAAATCATAGGGGTCTTTTCCACTCTATTAAAAATAAACCAATTTTCCCACCCCCACAAATTAAACAGCTGACTTGCCTATATATACATATCAAGTAATGAGATACCAGCTTAATTTTTTGGGGGTATTGTTTCATAAAAGATGACAATTTTCTAGAAAAAAAATTGTCCTTGAATGCTTGAAATGTGTATCTACCAGGTAAGTATGATTTAAGAGAAATTTGTTTTTTAAAAAACCAAAAATATATGTTTCTCCATACTACCTAATGGCAGCTAAAATATAGTAATTTTTACAGTGAACTGGTCATCAAAAGAAACTTATTTTAAACTGTTAGTCTATAGATAACTTCAATTAAAAAAGCCCCAAAATATTTCATATTTCGAATGAACCCATCAATAGTTAAGAAAGAAAAACAGTGTTAGAACACTACAGACACTTCTACTGACATCACACTGAATAATTACAACTTTTGGTAATTAATTATAAATGCTGTAAAAATCTTTCTATGAAAAATGCAACGTTCCCCCATCCCAAAGAAATTTAAACAGACTTTACAAAAAAAAAAAAAAAAAGTTTTAAGATGCATTTCTTTTAGCTTGTATGATATAGCCTTTGGACTTGATAATTCCTCTGCTTTTAACAATGACTGAATACCGCAGAAGCCATAAAGGAATCCACTCGTTTGCTTTCACATTCTGGATGCTTTCCTGGAGAGCTTCTTGGAAACTTGCTTCACAAAGTAATTCTGAAGTTAAAAAGGGATATTTGTGCTTAAAACAGTATCATGTAAACAGCTGCAAAAAGCAACACTTAGTAAGAGAAGCCTTTTCCTACAGTCAAGGTCTTAAGTGGTACCACATACTCCTCAGATCCACTCTTCCAGAATGCATTTAGGGTAAAAGCAGCTGAATATTACAAAATAAATCTCCAGGACACTTTTTTGCAACATTGAGTATTTCCCTCAAAACTAATTGAGACTCTGGAATATCAAGTGGAGTTGATGAGCAGAGTCATTAGTGGGAGAAAATGAAATTTGAATTTGAGAAGCTAGCTAGACAAACCAGAGGTGAGTAAAGCATATGGCCGAAATCAGCAAAGTACTGAGCATTCAGAGTTACCTCTGCAGTCACTGGAAAGTCAACATTTATAGTATCTCCCATAACTGGGCTAATAATAACCATAAGCCCAGAAAGCTTTAAGAAAAATGGGCTTAAATGCCACAAAGCAGGACAAGAAGGCGAGTACAAATCCTCCTACTTTCCTCTGGAATGTTCATCAAGAAAACAAATGTCTTTGGTGAGGAGTGCTTACAAAAAATAGTCTCGATACTCTTCAGCTGACCATTACAGAAAAGCCAGGCTGAGCAAACAACACATAAAGGAATCACAGCTTGTGCTGTTTTCTATCAAATCCTCTTCTCCTTCATTTCATGACTTTCAGTGGATACTATTTATTAAAAAGCAAGTTGCTTTTGGACTTCAGAGGACATGGAAATTGTCAGATTGAATGGAAATTCATCTTGCATGCTGCCAGAGCAGTGATAAATCCTGCTCAGGCACTGATGAAATTCATTAGTTGTAACAGTGGTACTATGAAGTATATACTTCATAAGAAATGCTTCACATACTTTTTTCTTTAGGATCAAGTGGAAAGAAAGGAGAAGGAAGGAAAAGTATCATCATGAATAATTAGTCATAACCAAAAATGTAGGGAAGGAATTAATACTGTTGAAGATTTTTTTATTATTCCAACAAGGTGTTAAGGTGCCCAACACTCTTAAGGTGTTCTTAGGAGTGAGGAAGATTGATGATGTTTGATAAAAACTAATGTTATATCCCAGAATATTGTAGAGAGCTGGTAACTCAGTTCTACAGCTCAAAGGAAAGCCTCCAATTTCTTCATTCATTTAGCAAATGAATCACTGCATTAAAAACGTGAATAATTTACAACTCTTTTTGTGGTAATGTTATTTTAAGAAGTCAAGACTTTGAAAGGATCCTACTTAAAGCACAGTAATTTTACAGATCTAATATTACCGAACTACTCAAAAATCAACTGACCATCAGCATTTCTATGTAATATATTTCACAAGTTCCAGGCAAGTACACTTTCATTTGTCATTTATTTGCCTTCAGCAATACATTTAACTCCATATTTTGTAGAAATAAACATAGTACAAATTTCTCAGTAGGTTTTTTCTATTTACTTTATTTTCTCTGATTAGAAGTATTTCAAGAAATTATCCAAGGCTGAAAGACTGTTTCAAGAAGGGGTGAGGGGGAGGGGAGGAAGCAATAGCAGTAACTTAAGAGAAATATTTTAAAAAGGAGAGACTTTTAGAATTCTTGCTTCAGGCTTCAAATATAATAAACTATGAAGTACAGGAAAAGATTATTCCTGATTTTCTATTGAATAAATGCATTTAGAAGTCTTCTTTTACTTAATCAGCAAAGTCTTACCTTTGGGGTCATTGTGAGTTAACAGCTGTATGTCACATTCTTTTGCAAATGCTGTGAGATCAGGTGGCATTACACAACAGGAAGCTAGGTTCACCTGATTACTACTTGGTTTCACCTGAGAGTAAGAAAATACTTTGATAAGAAAAAAATACTACGGTACTAGTATTAGCTGTTTCCCCCATGCCTTCTATTACAGCAGAAATTTTGCTTTGAACAATTTGCCTTTGACCATTGTTTTGAAGTCTGAGCAAGGCTAATTAATTCTGCATGATTAATTATGCAGGCAGCTGCAAGACCTACAATTCCCTGCAGCACATAACCCAAAAGAGGAGGAGGATGTAACTTCAAGTGCTGGTATTGCAAGATGAGTGCTAACCCACTGCACTCTGGCTTTCTGTCTGCTGTGCTCCTGAAACAGCAGCAGTTTTATTTCCCCCCTCTCTGGTAAAGTAATTTACAGGGATGTTAGTTTGAAAAAGACTTCAAGTTAAAAAATCCAAAACCATTTTTGCTAGAGATGTAATAATTTGCAATCTTCCACACCTTCAGGCAAGTGATTGAGTCAGGTCAAATAAAAAAGGGTGCTATTCCACTGACTTTGTCTCTTCTCACAAACTGCATTCATGATCACCATGCCAGTGGTCATTAAATCCTGCAATTGCCCTCTCTCAGTGTCCATAAAACACTGAGGGTCACGAAGATGATGAGATGACTGGAGCACCTCTCCTATGGGAACAGGCTGAGGGAGTTTGGATTGTTCAGCCTGGAGAAAAGAAGGCTCCAGAGCCCCTCCCAGTACCTTAAAGGGGCTACAAAAGAGCTGGAGAGGGATTTTTTTTGCAAAGGAATAGGGTAATAAGACAAAGGCAATCACTTTAGACTGACAAGGCAGGTTTAGCTCAGGTATTAGGAAGAAATTCTTCACTGTGAGGCTGCTGAGGCACAGAAATTTGCTGGATGGCTGCCCCATCCCTGGCACTGTTCAAGGCCAGGTGGAATGGGGCTTTCAGCAACGTGGTCTAGTGGAAAGTGTCCTTGCCCATGGCAGGAGGCTTGGAACTAAATGACCTTTCAACCCATTTTATGGTGCTATGAATAGGGTTATAAAGTATATAAAGTATTCTGCCATTTCATTCAGAGCCTGTCTTCCTCTTTACATTTAAGCTTACCATTAAAGCATAATTTTTCCAAGGGGAAATCCCTCTCTTTGTAACACAGCTTAAAGTGAAAACAGCTACATCTTCAGAGTCACTGGAATAAATCTGAAGGTTAAGAGTACTATTTGTACTCCTTCCTAAGTATAAAAGAATCCAAAACTCAAACCTTCAGTACTTCAAAGAACCTGCTACTGAACAGACCTATGGTTTCCAGCTGTCGCTGGTCAGTATGTACAAGCTACAGTCATACTTGAGCCTCCCCCACCTTGAACATTATGACCATCCACAAAATGTTGAAAATAGCAGGGCTAATTAATATTTTGTATATAAAACTACTTATAACAGAGGTCTGTAACAATGTGCCAGCCAACAAAGCAAGCAGTTACTCTGTCCTAAGAAAAGCTATGAATAGAAGTTGGTTCTTACCTGTGCCCACAGATACAGCTGCTCTAGCAGTGTTTTATCTAGGTCAGAGGTACCTATGGCAACAATCTTTTTGTTTTGAACTAGATTTTCAAGTTCTTTCCAATAAGGTTGCAAATATTCCAAGGAGAGGTTAGTTCCATCTTCGACAGGAGGTGGGGCAATAATGACTGAGTCTAACTGAGCAACTCCGAGGGCAGAACATGCTGAGGAAAAATAACAGACAATGCAAAATCTTTTGTCAGATACAACCATAAACAGCATGACTTCAAATTTAGCAAAAACCACACCTCCTGTTTCACTCTGCTAGCTCTCCATTCACCATTTGAAACTCTGAGTGTATCTGCAGTCAAGAATAATAGCGCAACTTTTTTAGCAAAGATTCAAGCATACAGCTGAAGACCAAGATTCAGTTGTAGGTCTTGGGAAAGCAAAAAACAAAACCAACAGAAAATGAACAAAAGCATGAAGCTTTTTCCTCCTTTTTAATGTCAGAACTGTATTTTTCTCTGAAGACACTGATGACAATTCTCTATTCCTTCACTCTCAATTTCTTTTAAAAATTGTAGCTTTCACTCTGAACTATAAGTCAAGTACAGTACATGGGTTAGGAAAACTACTTGATATGTGTGAGGAGTTAGACTAAAAGCATCCCAAATACAGAGACTAATTTGCCAGAGAAAAGTGCAAGTCTTGGAGTCTCACTGAGCTTTAGGAAAAATGTAAGTCATGAGGCCTCTTCAGCACAGCAAACAGAACAGAACTACCTAGCTAAATTAATTACTTTCTTCAAGAGGAGTCGCCCATTATTGTACGTTTGACAAACGGTAGTAAAAATTATAATTAATAGGCTATTAACTGTATTATTTTATACATATGCTGTATAACTGTATGAATAGTAGAGAATAATGGTATCTGACCCTTTCTTCGTTGGTCATCCCTTAAGCCCAACAATTTTCCAAAACAGTAAAGTTCAGTGCTGCTCACAATTACGCAATTGCTACATAAGGCCAACACAACTTTATGCAGAGATATTGTATGGCATTTTCAGTAAAACTTAACTATTTCATCAGCTACTTGCAGCATTATTTTGTTTCCTAAGTAATCTCTGAAAGATTATGCAGTTAGCAGCAAAGTTCATGATGTTAAATGCAACTGGCAAGAACTGGCAAGAATGACTGTATCACTGCTATTAAAACATCACATGCTATTTACTTTTTAACAAGTTTTGTGTGAAAGAATAAAAACTTGCTCCCGCTTGTAGCAAGGAATCAGATTTGAGTTTGTGGATCCAAGGTCACTGTGATCCATTTAATAAGTTTACTGACTGAACTATTGTGCAAATAGACTTGATTAACTAAGTCTCTCCTAATAGGAAAACAGGATATACTTGTGACAGTGACTAAATACACCTCTTAGAAATAACATGAGAACTTTTTCCATCTAAGTTCTAGAGTGAAAAAGAAATCCTAACTTGAGTTTGAGTTCCACACTTACCCAGGTCAACTGCATCTCTGATCGATGAAGAGTTTGATCCAACGATGAAAAGCTTTGCTATTTTCAAACAAACTGGAATCAGTAACTAAACAAGCCAGGTATTACTAATATACAGCCATTTACTTTTGCTATACACACTGTTAATGAGTTTCTCGGGTAAAACATTTTTAGAATATACACTAGTTACTTAAAAAACTGGAAAAAACCCCAACTTTTTGAAAGGTGACTGCTCAATAGACACTGTTCTCTTAAATTTCAATGTTGTTGTGCAGTCTCAGAACAAGAAATCATCCAGTTAGATGATGTAATAAGCTGTAAAGTATCGAAACATGAAGCAATAACAGTAACAACCTGTATAAAAACCCCAAATGTAATAGTACAAACAGACTTCTTCACAACTTACTGAGACTCAAAATGTACTAGTGTTAGTTTGGACTGCCTCCTTCAAGTTCATCATATTCAACCTGGAAAAATTATGCAAATAAATGTGCTTCCAATGATATTTCTTAATTCCAGTATTATCTGTAATATTTTGCTTCAAAAATGTCAAAGACTCAAAAAATACATTTAAAATATCTTGAGGTGATGTAAGTTAAACTAGAAAAATGCTGAGTTGCTTTAAAATCTGGAATACTAATTCAAGACTTTCCTAGCCAATGTTTAAGAACAACAGTGTGCAATAGTGTAATTTGACTCTGCAATTAGAAAAGAGAACAAAAAAACCCCATATATGAATATCCTATTAATGAATGCATACGAAACCTTTCCATGCCACTGGATTTTTAACTATGTTCTTACCTGATACTTTCAACTCATCCCTTTCTTCAGGATTTATTTTTTCTATAGCTTGAGCTACAGTACATTGCAGAACC
This sequence comes from Rhabdornis inornatus, assembly GCA_013397075.1. NCBI lineage: Eukaryota > Metazoa > Chordata > Aves > Passeriformes > Rhabdornithidae > Rhabdornis > Rhabdornis inornatus. Next base: position 69,176 of record VWZS01002681.1, read on the forward strand.
TCCAGTGTTTCCTGTAGTAAGTATATGAGACTTAGGAGCAACTTGTCAAGAGGAGACAGTAAGCTCCTGAATAATGTTTTCAAGTAATTAAAACAAAAAAACCAAGCAAACAAGCAAAAACAAGTGCCTTACAGCAATTAGAAACAAAAATAGTGGAAAAATGCAAAGACAAAGAAAGTAACCCAAGGCTTCTTGATCACTGAGGGGACGTCAAAATAATGAAGATATATGAAAGGCCGTATCTGCACCTCATATAGAAAATACAAATTTCTGATTACAAGATTCAGTAGTTGTAGTACTTCTGATCCTACAATGCAAAAAGACTGCTGTGCCAATTCAAAGGACCTTGTTTTAAAAAAGCTTTGTTACCAGCTGAAAAGAACTCCATCAGAATTAGGAGGTTTGAGTGTTGGATGGGAACATCTTTGCAAAAAAGTATTTTGTAATTTGAGCGAAGCTTATGAAAAATCTACAGTGAAAATGCTGTAAAATACTGTTTAAGACAGTAATTATTTCACCCCTTGACCTCATTTAGGATTAGGCTTATATGTCAGCTGGCACAAGGTGACTTCCTTAAGTTTTTACCTACATCAGACTTTGCATTATAGACACACTCAACACTCTGCCTCAAGCAAAAATGCTTTGCTAATTTTTGCTGCGCTACCAAAAGGTTCTCAAGTGGGCCCTTGAGTTACTCCATACAGTCAGCATTTTAAACAAAACTTTTTCTTTTTTTTTTTTAATTACTGGATATCAATATAATTCATGAGAGAATTTGGAATTACACAAGGTAACATGTTCTTACATTAAAACCTAGCTTACACTAAATAATCTGCTTTAAATGGATGACTACATTGGACAGAGACAAGTGTTTGTTTTTGTTGTCTTCTTCAGCAATCATTAGTTCTTCCACAAATCATTCAGCAATAACTGTCTCTCACACTTCAGTCTGGAATGTAGCAAGGTATATCTGATGCCCCCATTATACAAGAACCAGTAACAAAACCCAAAGAAACAATCATGAAAGTTTTTTTTTTTTAAGTTTCTCGTTGTTATTGTTTTGCTTTTTGGGTACCTTCTTTTTTTTCCCTGAAACATGCTAATATTTCACAGAGCAAACAAATTTAGTGGGGACCTATTACTGCTTTGTTGAATTTCAGAAGGAAAAGTGAAAGAGAAGCAGGCAGATACACCAAGACCATCATGTCAGATGTTCATGTCTGTGGCTTCAAGACTTATGTGGAAGTCTTTAGCTCTTAAGGGAAAAACTGCAACTTCTGCATCTTCAGAAATATTTCTGAGACAACAGATGCTTCACAGCTCCCCTCCAAATTGGCATGGTCTTCAGCCATCTGTAATGTCCATGGTTCAGTGAATTCTCCACTGAGTTTTAACAAGCATGCTAGTAAACTTCTAAGGTACACAGATTTTATTTACTTTTACTTGTCCCCATAATTAATTTAAAATCTTACAGACCACTGCTTTTATTTTGCCAAAAACTGTCTTATCTGCCATGAACAGGATTCTCTCTTTACATTGATATTTCTTAACCTCTCCAAATTTACTAAACATTAAGGAAAGAAGGGGAGTTAAGAAATATTTCTTCAAGGTATCTGGAGCTGCAGATACTTTTACAGCAATTTAATAGCTACTCTAAATTTTCGAAGTGTAACCAACTACCTATTTTTGGTTTCACATGTAACACGAATAAGATGCATAACACCTCTCCTACCTGATTTTGGTCTTGGCCGATCTTTGAGCTCCACTCAGTCAGTGTTTTCTGGATGCAGTCCCGCACCTACAAAACATTTTTTCACATTCAAGCGTGGGTATGTTCCAGCCACACACAAACGCAACAGTACAGAGATGTGTAGGACAGACTGCACAGCTGAACTAACAATACCATCCCACAGAAGTTTCTTCCTTCATAGCTTCTATCTGAAACTTGCTTAAAGTAGTTTACTTATATATTTCTCTCTCCTCCTTCACAGAGTTTTAGCAGTAATACAAGTACTGTACCTCAGTTATTTCTCAGACCAATTCCATCTTTAAAGGAAAGTACAATGCTAAGCAAGCAAGAACTAGGACACGGGGTGGTTTGGGGTTTTTTGGGTTTGGGGTTTTTTTGCACAGAAATTCTTAAGTTACAAAGTAGTCAGATAAGAGCATAAGTGCCATGACACTGTAGAAATGAGACTCAACCACTAAATACGCATTGTATTAATTACTTCTCTTTTCAAGATGCATACAACCCTTCCCATTTAGTGCCTACCTACCCCACTATGCCAAACCACTACTGCTTTTAAGTCCTTCATTACTGTAGGGGGAACCTACAGATCCTACCCCACACTTGCATTTTTCCTTCATCCACAGATGCAAAATAAACTCGACTAAGATTCTGATAATGGATTTTCCTGAACATAGTAAGACATAACTATTAAATTAGCTAACTAATTTTACACAGTGCTGCAGCTGTAGCACTGCTGTAGCTTCCCTATGATCTTAAGTACAGGTACTGTCTGACTGCTATCTGCCAGCGGTAGGAGCACTTTCACCAGCTGCTGCTTTACTTCACTTTCCACAGTGTATTTTACAAGTGTGTGCATACCTACTTTGTGTACCATTAAAGAGCCATTTCCTATGACACCTAACTCAGAGAGTTCTAATACCATGCACAAACTAGAAGCCAACATCCCTGCCTGATATCAGACACAGTACAGGAACAGTACTTTGTGAACACAAATACTGTACATTCCATCCACCATTTAAAACAGCATAAAAACCCCTGGACCCAAAAAGAAAGAATTGTCCTCCCTCAGTAAATAGCTAAGCACAATAACCCTTTAATAAAATAACCCTTAATCCTATTTTCATACAATTTATATAATTATCTTTTCCTTTCTGAGGACACGTGAGACAGTACTAAATTTTTATATGTTGCTGCTCTGCAACTGTCACAGGATGTATTTCTATTGCAGCTCCTATGCACAGGCCTCTGACTCCAAAGCACAGCACTCCCTGCCCTCAGGCCATGTGGGAACTGCAGTGTATTCCACTGCTTTGATCAGCTTTTCCAAACACAGCTGCATTCTCTAACACGGGTTCACAGTTTACAAAATTTTAGCTTACATTGTGCCACTGAGAACTGACTACACCAAATGGAAGAGTAAAAGCTGATTGCAAATAATACCAATAATTTGCTTTTGGAAGTCCAGCAATTCTGGAAAGCCAGCAGATTCCTCTGTAAACAAGTGAATTTCAATACCTTCACTACTAGTTATGAACATTGCCCACTCTATACTTAACAGCCCTCCAGAAACTACCCACACAAGGGTGCCCATCATGACACAGCTATGTCTTTGTTACAGAATCCAGCCCTGTTTCACATAGATCACAGAACGTTTAATAAGCAACCAGGCCAAATCGTTATGACCACATGACAGCTAAACAAGAGTATGATGAAGTCTTCCTTCTTGTTACATCATCCTCCCTGATACCTTTCTTCCACTTGTGCATGATTAATATGCAACCAACGAACTTCTAGGTTATCACCAGTGTCACTACATAGCAATAATCAGCCAAACCCCTAGTTTTTCTAATTATTAAATGACCATTCTGAGATTAGTGTTTCATGATGAAACAGCAAGTACAGTGGTTCTGACGTTCATGGCCACAGGATCTCCAGACATTTTATGAGAACTGTTCTGACACATACCGCTAAAGGTAATACTTTTAAGGTGGTGATTAAAAAGCTCTTTTCAACTTCTTAGCAAAGAATGACAGCTCTACACTTCGAAGAAGACAACGGCCACTTTTCCCAAGATCTGTCACTACCAAGAAATTAAATTAACTTCAGGTTAGAAAAGGGAGTTTTCATCATCTGTAATGACAGCTGATATCTATGCGTATTTTTATCTTACTAGAGAAGTATAACGGATCCCCTTTGCCATTACAGACAGCACGTAAATTTGTGTTTTAATCCTTCATTCCCGAGATCAGGAGGCTGGGCTCGGTCCTTCTCAGGGAAAAGTGCTTCCGGAGGCACGGGGAGCCCAACCTCTCAACAGGGCAGAACACAACGAACGGAACGAAAACAAACAAGGGCAACTGTTTTGCAATTCCCATCCCGCACCTCCCGAGGGCACCGGCAAGCGGATCGCTCGGGAACCGAAGCCCCTCCTCGCCGTGACGGGCATCGGGCCCCGCCGTGCCCCGCCGGAACGACTCTCGCTCCGGATCCGACCGGACCGCCCGGGGAGCGGCACCCAGCGCTCCCTCAGCCGCCGCTGCTCCTCCGGCCCAGCCCGGCCCGACCCCCTCGCCCCAGGGCGAGCCTCCGCCGAGGCGCTCCGAAGGGAAACCCCGGCCCGCCCCTCACCTCCTCGCTGGGGGTGGCCGGGCACTTCTTGCGCAGGCAGCCCCAGTTGAGCAGGTTGCCGGTCTGCAGGGTGACCCTGCCGGCGCGCTCCAGCAGGACGCGGGCGCTCTCCGTCCCCATGGCGGTGCTCAGGCGGTGGCCAGGGGCTCTCTGCGACACCGGGCAGCGCCGAGCCGGCAGTGACTCAGCACCGGCACCGGGACGACGGGCGGCGCGGGGATAATGGGCGGCGGGGCGGGGCGGGCCCGGCG
>VWZS01002681.1:75388-227362 GCA_013397075.1 Rhabdornis inornatus
CGGGGGGTCCGGGCGCCGCCTGATTGGCCGCAGCGCGGGGCCCCGCGCAAGGTGCCGCGGGCGGCGGCGGGGGCGGCGCGGCGGTGCCCGCAGAATGGGCGGCAGAGCCGGCTTCTTCGAGGTGGGTTCGGGCGGCGCCGGGGGCGGGGGGCGGCCAAGGCGAGGCGAGCCCGGGCCAGGTCCCGCCGCATCCTGCCGCCGGTGGACGGGGCTGCCCGCGATCCCGGCGGGCTCCTCTCTCTTCCCCATCCATCTGCATTGAAGCACCGGGAAGCCGGAGCCATCCGCTCCCGAGTGTCCCGAGAGAAGGGACCGCCGCCCGAGCCGGGCAGAGAGGCCGCGGGGAACACGCTGTTCCCCGGGGGTTTCCTTGGGGCGAGGGGGCAAAAGAAGCTGCCGCCCTCCCCGTCCTCTCCTTCCCCGAGCACGTTCCCCTCGCCGTTGCTGATCCCCGCGTCCCCGGTGTTCCTCGGACGTGTTCCCGGAGAGCGGGGCGGGGGAATCCCCGGGCTTCCCGGCGCGCTCTCGGCGCTCCGCGGAGGCTCCGGATCGATGGCTCTGGGCTTCTCGCGGGTCCTGCCTAGGGCAGCACCGCGGGCAGCCTGCGCTGGCTCTGGCAGCGCGTCCCAGCCCTGCGGGAGAGAGCGAGAGCGAGGAATGTTCTCGGCACTTTCTGTCCCCAACTTCTCGGAAAACCCAGTCGCCAGCCGCGGTGCACCTCGCCGGCAGCCGTCCCGCGCAGCCTTCCGGCCCGGTGCAGGCGTGGCTGCGGGCGGCAGCGCCCCTGGCCCGGCTCGGCTGGGCAGCACGGAGCCGGCGGGGGAGTTGGTGCCCTGGCCGAGAGGACGGCTCCCAGGCGCGGTGCCCAGTGCACGGGCGAGGGGCCTCTGCTAGCACGGAGCGCTCGATCTTGAGTGAGAATGAAAAACAGCCGGCCAGAGTTTAGTACAGTCAGCGCCTTGTGCTTACAGAAAGCGCAGAGCAACGTGCACCTGGGGATCTTCAAGGGTAACATCTCATCCACTTACATAAACAGCCACACGACTCTTTGCTGGAATTAGTTAGGCCGGCTAATACAAAAAATCTTAAGAGCGCCTTGTATTACAAAAACTGGTCTGTACAAGCTAAATGACCGCAATCCTGAATGTGTTTCTGCAGGCTTAGACTTGGGTTTCTCAATCGCGATTTATCTAAAGAAAATGCACAGGGGGAAGAATGTTCCTCCCCCCGTGCAAATTACAAAACAGTTGCTGTTAGAACACAAATAGAATCCAAAGCCATCTGAAAATCGTCTACTCCTTTAGTAACTTACCATGACCTAAAAGTTCAGATTTTGCTTTTTGAAGCTATAAAAATGATCCAGACATTACAATGCAGCAAAATAAACTGCCTATAGCTCTTTTGGGTGTGAGGTAGGCACCTGCACCATGCTTTTTCCTCAGCAGTGTTGAATTCCCGGGACCTTTTTAGGAAAAACAACCAAATTTTACTGCCTCATGGCTTTCTACTAGTGAGGTAGAACTCAAACTGTTGTGAGATCCATATGCAGGAGCAAGCACATGTGTAATACCCTCCTGATTGCCTTCAGTCACTTCAGGTTTGCTCTTCTGCCTCAGACTTATCCTGAACAGCACTAGTTACTAGAAGACCTCAAAAACATGGACATCATCACTGTTACCTGATTTTTCAAATGGGGAAGCACACAAGAGTTGAATGACCCACTCAGTCTCACTAGGCTGGACAATAGCAGGAGCTCCAGGTCTGTTTGAGTCCTAAATCAAGATCTCATGTTTAAGCAACACTACTGCAAACTCAGCATGATTCATGAATTTACATGTCAGCCTTGTATATCTTAGTCCTTTTCTTTTTATAGCAGATGATGGGTGGAAACAGGTTTGTCCAGCTCATCCAGTGTGTGAGCTGTCTCAGGGGTAGGATGTGGACAAAGACTGCCTAAGTAGCACTAGCAATGCGATTGCCTATTGCTTTCTGCACTGTTCTCCCTGATTTGCTTTCTGTTACAAACTCATTACTTTGAATCCTGAACTGTTTCCCCACCACACATTCAAAGCTGAGCTATGTAAAGAGAGAAGGTGAGTGTCCCACTTCTCTTAGTAGTTCCTGGGAAGGGTGGGCAGAATCTTTACTGTTGTTATAAACTTCAGTGTTCCCTCTTTGAGGAACTGTATAAATTTGTACTTTCCCCTATACCTTTATAAACCATTTACCCTTTACTGTTTTTCTGTGGTGCTGCCTGATAAGAATCACAAATCACTTCACAATCACCAGACTGTCATGTTTACTTCAGTATATTTCTACTTTCACCTCATTTTTTATCACTAATAGCTCAGAAGCTTCTCAAGCTTCAACTATAAATATGCATATACTTGAAAATACCGCACCTGATAATTTGAGGAGATTCAACTCCAAAGACTGAGAGATGTATGATAGAGATTTGTATCTAGATTAATGTTCTTTAGGAGTGCTCATTTCTCTGAGTTTCATAGAGAACAACTCTTCTGACCCGTTTGAGATTTGTTTCAGAACTTATGATACTGTTTATCCTAACAGTGCCTGTTTTCCTCCTTTCCATATGAGGGATGTAAATGTCTCCAGTAGAGCTCTGAAGTTAGGCTAATGAATTGTACCATTTCTTTTTACTTGACAGGTTTAGGTCTTCAAAAGCATTTCATACAAAGAAAATAGTATGGTGTTCTGACTTCCTGGAGGAAAGATCCTTGAAAAAATATATTTATACTGTAGAAAATTAGTGTCACAAGAGCCACAGTTGTACTTTTGCTTCCTTAACTGGTTTGGATGGTGAGTGCCTTTTGTGAGCAGTGATACCCAAAAATGTTCTGGAATCTTCACTCCCTGATGATAGATTGAACTGCCATGTGCAGTACAGTCTAAAAGCAATAATGTACTGCCCCCCCTTGTTGGCATTTAAAGTTCCCTCCCTCTTCTGTCTGTGATGAAAGCCCTCTGAATGTAAGGGGGGTGGTGACTGCTGTCTGGCTGGCATGGCTGAGATGTCACAGCTCCTGTTACAAAGGATTCTCCCTCTCTGAGCTATGCTGTCTAAAGCCTCAAGTAAGAGCACTGAGAGCAAGTGCTAAAAGCAGGACTGCAGATTTCAAGATGCTGTATCCTCCAAGAATTGCCAGAAAGACAAGGCTACATAGGAGATATTTGAACAGTCATTTAAAGGGACAACTGAAAATTGCCCTGCTGTTTGAAGACATCTGCTCTGTTTTCACAAGTAACACTAAAGATTATGATCACAGAGAGAGATGAGATGACAGGGCAAACATTATCCCTTATTCTTCTCTCACCACTTTTCCCCACACTTACCAACACGTTAACACTCAGTTGTACTGCTTTACTAAGAAGACAGCAATTTGTCCTTTTTTCTCTGTAAAGCTTGAGAGAGACTTAATTTTGTATAGGAGAAGATGATAGTAAAACATTAATAGGCAGGAAGTACCTGGAGCTACTCAGAATTTGAAGGCTACATTTAAAATTGAAAGTCATATATTCGGAAAAAATGGCTTCTTTGAAGTATATGAAAAAAAATACCAGTTTTGTAAGTTCACCTGTCTGTATAAGGTCTCTAAACTTCCCAAGCTTTTCAGTCTTCCTGCCTTATAAAAGACAGCAGACCCATCCTTGATGCTGCTAGGTAAAAAACAAAGAAAAAAAACCCTCTTCAATTTCTTCAATTCCATGTCAAAAGCATACACTGTGTGTATATACATACATATTTTGAACTCCCTACACCAAATTATGCACAATGAGTAGTAATGAAACTAGAAATACTGACGTTTGATAATGCAAATCACAGTGCTGATACAAAGATATGATTGTGATTTCACGAAGAATTGGTGTAACTCTTCTACCTGAATGTTGCCATTGTAGAAAATAACCAGCATAAATTAAAGCCCCAAGGCAGTGAATATTCTCTTGCACAAGGAAAAGGCTATGCAGTAGTGTTGAAAAACCTGGATGTCTACTTAGCATTGAGTCAAAGCTGGCTCAGGTTCTCAGATGGAGGCACTCCAATGTGCTTCATAGTGACAGGGATACTCAGTGAATGATGTGACTTTTCAGTATGCCTGGGAAATTGGCAACGTGCACCTCTGTGTTAGCCAGCATAAGTAAATACACACCGAGTCAGTATTAACTGGTGGAGGTTCCTTTTCATCTTGTGTATCCTCCTGAAAGATCTCATAGTAGTAAGAGCTGGAAAGTTTTCATAGATTTTCAAGAGCCAGAATTCATTGTGAAAGCCTGAACGACTTTTTCCTTCTTGAAAAATAAATCAGCCTCCCACCTCAAGTGAATAGACCTTCATTTTCTTTCCTGACTGTTCTTATGCTGACTCATTTTATCTGTGTCAATTACATAAATGGATTTTTCTTTCTGAAGGATGAGCATTTGTAGCTCTACCTGGTATCATCCTTAGGGCCAGGTCCATAAAGCAGCTTGGGTTTTGCAATGTGTTTGGGTTAGGCACCCAGCTCCAGGATCAGATAGGACAATTTGGTCAGGGTATCCAAGTTTACTTCAACTCTTATCTCTTTACTGTGTGGTATCCCAAAAGGCATCTGCTGTAGAGAAATACCGAACAGAATTGCAATGGAAGGGAGCAGTGATAAAAGGAGCCCAGAGGGACAGAAATTCAGGCTTTCTTCAGATAGGAGACTGCCCTTTTCACTGAAGTCCTCTCCTGCCTGTACTTTTTGGTCTGCCTGTGGGAGAAATGGGGAATGGCAAAAGACATTCCAAAGCAATTTTCCCGCTTCTGGCAGTGTGTCTAACTATTCCATGTAAAGCATGAAGAACTAGATCATCTCCTTTGCTGACAGTTTAGTTTCATTCAGAAAGACTCTAAATGCTGTGCATTGTGCTGACCTTGGGATAAAGATGCTTACTGGATCAATATCCTCAGGGATTTAGATGAAAGCATGTCTAACTAGCAAATCTGAAACAGGTGGAAGAAATAAAAATGCAGTATGAGTATCAGCACAGGTTGAACACTGCTGCTTACTGGCTTGCAGAAGAACAGAACTTAGGAAGCTGAGGAGTAAATACCTAGTGTATCTCTTGTGAACCTGTAAATGTTAGACATCTAAATTCTACAAAAGTGAAAATTCATTTTAGAAAACCTTTTGAGTATGGGCATCACTATATCTCTTTATACACAGTGAAATAATGCAATAAGATTCTAGTCTCATGGAATATGAGCCATTGCTTCAGAGGTAAGGATTTGTTTAGCTGGACTACTTCGAGAATAAGGTTCAGCACTCCACAGGTAAGATGATGAAATTTTGCTTTGTGGTTGAACATTTGCCTTGGTTCTGGTTTGGGAATTTCTCCCATAGCGTTTGGCTAAGCTGTGAGACTCCCTGCCTCAGGACTGTTTGCACAGGTTTAAAAGGCAAATGGATAAACTATTTGAGGAAAGAAATCCATGAAAAATTATTAAATACATAGGCAGCACTTCTGGTGCAGGAGAATCAAAATCACTATGTCTGTCTCTTCCCTTGCCCTCGGTCACTACATCCTTGCCCTGCTTTATTACTTTTTCTGAGTCACCTGCTGCTGGCTCTTTCAGAAAGAGCCAATTGTAGATGGATACTTAGACCCATCCTCTGCAACAGTTTGTATCTTTCGGTGCAAGAGAAGCTTCAGACTGAGAGTTAATTGTAAAGCAGCAGCACAAATAGAATTTTCAGTGTAAGCACACTTAAAGCAATCTCACTTTGGCTTAACTCTTGACTTGAAGAAAACTATTCTTGATATGCCCCTAGCATGAAATCACACTAAGCCATGCTTACTCCCTTTAGGAACAACACAGTCTACCAGAAAAGTCAAAGGAGATAATATGAATAATTCTGTAGGAAAAATGTTTAGAAAGATTCAGTTAGGACTGTGGCAACCACTGGATTGGTTTTTTAGAGTTAAATTCAAAGAAACTGATTTATGTAAGCATTCTAACAGTTCAGGGAGAATTCATTCTGTATTGCTCTTTCTCAGATTGGTTGGTTCCTATACTGTGAAATAAACTTTATTTTTTTAACTGAGTCATTTCAAAAGAAATCAATACAATATATGCTTATGTCAGTGCTTATAAAGTCTCACTCAAGTTTACTCAATCTGCTGATTACAAATGGTTTCAAATTAAACTTCTAAGATGCACAGACATAATAAATGTGTCAGTATTTCCATAATAGTTATCACATCATTTTTGAAGATCTGGTGATCCTTTAGCACTTTAGCTATGGCTTTAAACTCTAGGAATTCAAGTGACTATATTTTTGTAATCCTGTTACAGAGACACTGCATCTTAAAAACTCTTTTTAAACACTTTGCTCAGCTGTTTTTCCCTTATGGATACTTTCCTCTCTTTAATTTTACCTTTTTATTTTCTGAATAAAAATTTAACAGCTGAATGTACTTTTCTCTGCTTATATTGTATATTGATTATTCTTTGCCCTCAACCTGTTCGTGTTCTAAACATTAATAATCAAGAATTTTTCTTTTACTAATGACGCTATCGATCTTTAATCCTTATGCAATAGAACAAATTTGTCTTCTAAGCATCAAATATATATATTAGTAGTCACTTATAAAAGAGTTTTTAATGTCTTGCACAAATCTGCCTATTGATTAAGTTCTACTCTAAGTAGTCTTAGAGAAGCTGTAGTTTAAAATGTCTTTAAAAATTCACCAAATAAGTGGTCTGTAAGTCTTACTGCACTAATGCAGGCCAACAGTTGGTGTCCTATTGTGCTAAATGCTTTGAAAACACAATGAAATTAAAGTTCTCCGAGCCAAACAATTTATGTTTAAAAGAGATGATACCCATCAGTAAGTGTTCCAAGAACAGATTGCTGGGTATCTAAAAGCTGTTGCCAGCCAATACATTAACTGCCTTGGTGCTGTGCCTCAAGGCTGGAAACACTGTGTTCAGTGCTTCATGGGATTGGCCAGGATGTTCAGGAACGACCATTTCTTGCTTTAGATTAGGCTTTTCTGTTCCTTATGCAGGGAACATCTACACTGGGGGATGCTCTGATAAATCTAAGAGGCGTGATAGAGGAAACAGTCACCTTGCTTTCACTCTTGTTGCACAATTTGCTATGGACTGGAGTGGAGTCTAAAGCTCTGTTCTGTATCCATCTTTCAAAAAAGGGAAAAAATGTTTGATATTTGCTTAGATCTTCAAAGTAATTGAAAGCAAATGAAATCTTTGAAGTGAAAAAAAAAAANGCGGTGCCTTTAGGGGGCGGGGCTGAGAGGGCCAGGCAGAGGGGCGCGGGGTCGGGGCGTGTCGCTCCGCGGCAGGGGCGGCCCGTGTGTCGGTCCCGGCCCTGTGTGTCGGTCCGGCCCCAAGGGGTAGCGGCCGCGGGACTCGGACCCGGCGTCGCGCCCAAAGGAGTACCCGAGGCACACGTGGCGCTGCCCGGTGGTAGCGACCCGGGTTCGGTAGCACCCCCGGGCCGTGGTTGCTGTGCAGGCACAGTAAATGATCGGAACCAGCTGAATTGAGCTCGTGACGCGTTCTAGTAACAGGTTGTCATTGACAGACACCGAGCTAAAAGGCGCAGAAAAAACATCCAAATTCCTACCCCTTCTGGCTGTGTTTGCATTTGGGTGAAACAATGTCAGGGCAGCACTCCAGTTTTACACCAGCTGGTTCCAGTGAAGACACACTGGGTAAATCCTGAAGGATTGTAGTTTGGGAGTATTTTCTTTTTTAAATTGAGGGGGCTTCTGGAACACCATACTGACCAGAATCCTTCTTTTCTGGAGAGTTGAGAGAGGTAGCGCTTTTTTTTTCTCCCTGTAACTCCCGTGAGCCACAAATCCACAAATTCTAGTTTTGCTGTCAGCTTGGAAATTTGAATTGTGTTTCTAACAGATTTTTCTTCCTCAAGCTGCATGTTGTGCTAATAGAGGGAACCAATTTGCATAGCTTCTGTCAGTCTGAAGCACTGCCTGATTGCTTTCTGGTACAGAAGGTTGGTTTAAATGTTCTTTATATTTGTGATCTGATTAATTTTTCATATTGGGAAATGTTTTCATGATTCTATATGGTTACAAAGCATGTGGAAAAGAAAGGTACTGAAAGAAATGCCAGCCTATTTGGAAAAGCAATAATTTTGTTTCCTTTAGCATAAAAATCCAGAATGCCTAACCTGGCCCAAGCGTTAATTCTCCAGTCTCGGGGTTAGCCTGGGAAGTAGTGTATGCCTCCGTATTTGCCCATATTTACACTGTTAATGAATAATGTCCTGTTGGGGCTTTCTGGCTTTCCAATAGAGGCCTTTTCTTTTGGTGAAACTTATTATTTGATATTTCATTTAAGTAGCTTTGATGGTGATAGATCTGTGCAAGAAGGTTAAACTTGGAGATAGCAGAAGGTTTTCAAACAGTACATAGCATAAATCTTTCTGTCTAATGGAAATTTATGGCAGTGAAAAAGCGATGTTCCTTTGTAGCCTGGTAGATTTTGCTGACATTTAATTACCTTAGCTCTTAAAAAAAAGATATCACGTAATTAAGACTGGGTGGAGGAAAAACAGTGTGAGCTCTGTACTGCTTTATGCCATGCATGTAATCCTCAGCAGTGCCAGGAACACATCCACAGGAGAAAGGATCTCAGCAGAGTTCTGTTGTCAGTCCAATCACCCCTGAAACATCAGGTAAACTATCAAAGAAAGAAACAAAGGAGGATGTTCTCTAGCTCATGGTCAGTTGCATTTTTCGAAGTTATCTCATTAAGATACTTCAGCTCTTAAAAAATAATAAATATATTTCCTGCAGTAATTCTCAAAGAAAAATAAATCACCCTTCTGAATGAAATGTCACTCCCGGCGGCCGGTGCATATTGCTCTTCTCTCGCAGTTTTTCAAGCCCGGGAGCTGCAGAACTTGGCGTGCGCGCGGTGCCGGCGGTCCCGCACTGCTGCGGCTGCCCGGGGCCCCGCGGGCGGCTCGGCCGGCATTGCTGCNAGGTTGCAGGAGCCTTGTGGAAATCACACAGTCCAACTCCTGTTCAAAGCAGATGCAGCCAGATCAAATGGCAATGGGTCTTGTCCAGTCCATTTTTAAATGTCTCCAAGAATGGAGATTCCACATCCTCTCTCAGCAGCTTCTAATATTTGGTCTAGCTCATGGTGAAAAAAGTTCCTTGTGTCTGGATTTTCTCCTATTGCATCCAGACACATTCCCTCTCACCATTATCTCTGTGCACCCCCAAGAAGAGTCTGGATCCATCATCTCTATAGGCCTCCTTTAGGTATTTGCATGGACTAGTATAGGCAAGTATGACAGTTTGGCATTTGAAAGAATTGTGCTGGAACAGAACCAAATAACAGTAAATAACATATTGGATGATTGATTTGTTTGTTTTCCACACTGATTCTAAAGGTTCACAGAGATTTCTTTGCAGCCACTCCCATGAAAACCACAGAGCAGAAGAAAAACTCTGTAATTTTCAGTCTGGTCTTGTGCATAACAAGAATAACCCAACAGAAATAGCATAGATGGCAGAAAGATATTTAAACCACTGTAATTGACCTGAAGAATATCTCTCTAATACAAGCACTGAAGGCATAGATTAAAACTGCCCCTGGGGGATTCTGATAAAATATGTATATCTTTGGATTGGGTATGGAATGAGAAGGACACTACTAAAAGTGTAGGCGCTTCTGCAGTCTGCAGGGCAGCCCAATGGTATTCATTGACAAAAGAGCTTTGAGATACACTAAAGATTTCAATAGTCCTTGTAGCAACTTGACATCAGAAGGGACAAAAAGTGATGTACAGCCCCCTCTCTGCCCTGTACTTATTCTGGGGACTGCAAGTGTCAAAATGATGCATTTCAAGAATAGGAAAAGGAATCCACTTCATTTGCTTTCCCATGGAGATTTCACACTAACAGACATTAAAACTGGAAATGTGTGTTATTTCAAATATAAAAAATCAAGGGAAAACTTATCCCAACAATTCATCACATACTTGTTACATATCACAAAGGAGGAATAGCACTTATCTCCCTCAATGTCCCAGTTAGAGATTACAATGCACAGGCAGAAAATCCCATGGCATTAGTGTTTTTTGTGGAGATCAGATTGATAGGTGTGACTGGAGGTGAAGTGTTCCATTGCTGCGCCAAAAGAAAAAGAACCCTTTGGGACAAGTGAAACAAGGAAATAAGATACTCCAACTAAGTGATCTCTTCAACCCTCTGAGAAAGATACTGGACTGTGACTCTTATTTTTAGTGAGGAGTCATATTTAAAGTCTAATGTTAATCTATTCTCTTGGCCAGTTAATACGAAACATAATTAATGCTAGATGTTTATATAAATACCCCAACAACTGCAATGAGGTTTAGGGAGCTGTTGCAACTGGGCTTTGAAATGTCTGGGGACTTTTCTGCTTGGCTGTGGATCAGAATCATAACATTTTGCCAAAATGCCATTTGATCATGGAAATAAACTCTTTTCCTTTCCAGAGCTGTAGCTAAACCACTGCTTGGAATATAAAATATTAATATGTAGTTAATAAAACAGGTGATCTAAGAGGCAAGAGTAACATTAATTATTCCTATAACAAATACTTAATTGTTTGTGAAGCCCAGATATTTAGCTGCATTTGTTCATTATGTCCTCCAGTATTTTCCACTCACCTTGCCATTAAAATATTCTGGGAACAATACACAATAATCTTCAAGCTTTATGTACTCAGAATACTTGCTTATATGCATATATGTATACACATTTAATTTTTTTTAGCAAACTCTTTCTAATTTTATGAATCATAAAAGTACTGTGCCTCAGTGATTCTTGTGAAACTTCTCTACTTACTTGTTCCTCTTGGTCTAGCATAAGAAAATATCCAACATGACTTTTTTGATCAAAACTGTAGCTACTTCTGCTACTGAATATATCCAAGAAGATAATTCACTTGGCATTTTTTTCCAAGTTGAGTGCTTTTAAAACCTGATGATTGAACCTGTCTCTTGAGAACATCAAGAAGGTTTTTAACTCAATTCGCAGATGAGAGAAAAATGGTCTCACGCTGAGAGTCACAATGATTATGAATTTGGGAACCAGCTAAGAGTTTACACATTATTTAGCCAATAATAATTAATTATCATTTTGTGTCCTCTCAGGTGGAAATCCTTGATTGGGAGACAAAGAAACAGCTATGCTTCCTAGATAAGGTAAAACAAAAATCTGCTTAAAAGGCTAGATGACTTTTTAGAAATTTAGAAAATCCTAACTTTTCTTAAGTAAATTTGGTGCTTATGAAGGGTATTTAATCTCCTGGTAGCCTTTCCTTGGCCACTTGCAATGATTATGCAAACTTCACACTGACTACAGTGTGTTTCAACCCTTTTCCAGAAGGAGCTTTTGGGCAAAAAGGATGCCTTCAGTCAGTTGCTTTACTAAGAGGGTGCCAGTTGTGTGGTACTCAGAAGCCATCAAATTGCCACTGCTGTGGCAGTAACTCTTGATCACTGCTAGAGAAGCTCCCTCTGAAATAGGTGTCAAAAACTGTCCTGCCTTTTTCCTGTCAGTTCTTTGACTCCTTCATGCCAAGGCTAGACATCTGTAAGAAATACTTACATTATCTAAGTCACATTTCTATTTGGCTTAATAGTCCTGCACCTAGTAGTTGTCTTTCAAAATGTGCATCTTATATTTACAATATTTTTTGTTGCCTAGGTGGAACCAAATGCTACAATTAGAGAGATCAGATTGATGTTCCATAAATTATGTGAGTATAACTTCTGCAGCAGCTCACATCACATCAGAATATCCAGTACATAAATAGGAAAAAATTACATAATTTGAAACATGATATACACACACATAATGCTGATAACCTGGACATGAATGTGATCATAGTGAGATTTCAGTAAAATTATTTTATCCTATCCTGATACAGCTTTGGTTTTTTTTTTTTCTGCTGCATAAATTATCACCTTTATTAGTGTTGAATAAATATTTATAAAAACTTTTCAACAAAACACATCTTGTTGTATTGCAGTCATTATAGTAGTGGATGATCTAAACTGAACATTGTATATGACACAGTTCTGTATGGTCTTACAGATCCTCGGTGGTACCCAGCAAGGCAGTCAATAAAACTTGATCCAAGTAAGTACTTGTAACTAAACTCTGAGCAGGGGCCTGGCATGAAAGGTGTACTTAAGGGTATTAGCACTTAAGAATCTGTGTCCAGCTATGTTAATTAGCACTGTGAAGGCTGAAGAGAATCCAGAACAAATAAAATTCTTTGGAAGGAAAGGCAGTTCCACCCTGATGCTTGGTAATTAACTCAGGAGTTTGCCCATAGTTCCAATGCACTTTCTAACTACTGAGCACTGTTGCTTTCCAGAGAGGCAGCACAGGATTTAGATATTCACTGCCCTTAGCTGCAGTGAAATGATCTCTGTGATTATGCTCAGCTGGGAGTACCAAAAAGGGCTGTGAGTTTGAGCTATCCATTCACATAATCCTCCGCTCTCAGGCAGGAATTACAGTTCTTTTGAGGGAAGCTAATGCAGAGCACATTGCTGTGGACGTAGCAACTGCTGACAAAGCTGATGACAGCTGGCTGACTTCATTAATACACTTGTAGGTATTGCTACTAGAAGCCTCTTACATGGCCTGAGTCCACAAAAGAAAGTCTAATTGCCAATCTGTGTTAATTCATCTTAGCTAAAATATAACACTTCCTTCCTTTGCTTTCATTAAGGATAATTTTATTTAAACAGTCCCTTAAAAGTATGCTGGTGAAGATTTGCTCTTTTAGTAAAATCTATGTATGGAAAACACATGAATGAGTATCTTGTTTCCTTCTTTGAAGGTCTCCCTTGTCAGATTCCTCTTTGAATTTACATAGTGAGACTTGCCAAGAGAAAATGCTGGCCTTCTGGAGATTCCTCCAAATCTAGGCATTAAAAGCTTAAGCACTGTGGAATCACCTCCTAGCTGGTTGTTTGGGAAAAGAAAGGCAGTGAAAATTTCTATAGGAGAGTTTTCCAAATACAGCTTATCCTATCTTCTGTTTATTTGATGACGAGCAATGAGAAGAGCAGAAGAGAGGAGAGAGAGAGGTGCAGCTGACTAGGAGGTCAGTGAACGATGATAAAGGCATTGCCCCATCAACAAATTCTGCTGTTAGCAGTGATGGAGTAAGTCTACTAGATTAGGCAGGCACATAGGATTGAGAATTCTCTTAACTGTTTTGGTGTGAATAGGGGATCCAGGCTTATATGTGATTACAGAGATAAGTAAAAATTAAGTGTAAATATTCTTGGTCTGTTTAATGAGATTCCAATAAACCCACATCACATCAAGGAATCTCATAGATAAAGCACCATATAAAGCTAGTATGCTACCAAATGTACTTGAATGTCACTAAGATGTAATTACTTCTTTCCTTCTCAGAAGGAAAGTCCCTGAGGGATGAAGAAATCCTGCAGCACCTCCCTGTTGGCACAACTGCTACCTTATACTTTAAAGATTTAGGGCCACAGATAGGATGGACTACGGTGAGCTCTGCTTCAAGACTGAGCCATTTTAATGGCTAATTTTCCATAGTTAATCCTTACATCACTTTTTGTTTCTCTCCAGTATTTCTGCATGACGTCTGCTCTGATAGTGGATGCAGGCAATGAATCCTCATTGCTTCAGTTCATTTAATCAGGGGAAGCAGTAACAGATTGAATGCCTATTTAGTTCCCTGGGAGAGCAGCAGTGGAAAACCTGCTGCAGGGTAGGTTGGCTCTACAGAACTAAATGGCAGGTTGTGAAATAGATGTCTATTGCAAAATCATTAGGAACTACGTATGGAAATACCTCTGACAATCTGTTTCACAGGACCTGTGTTACTCCTGACAAAATTAGGATTATACTCCTATGAGTTTGTCCTGCAAAGAGGCATGGGAGTGACTTCATATGTCAGTACTTGAAGTGACTTCAGCCAGAAAATGCATAAAATTAAGATTAGTTGCTGTCTGCATGTGACTGTGTCCCAGCATGCCAGTTGACAGGCTAATGACAGCTGATAATTTCTGCAATATTAGCAGCCATCCACAAAGACCTTGCATATTTACTGTCTTAGCTCAAATACAAATTTTGTCACAACTCACTTGGCAGGCAACACAGCACTGCTGTTTATGCAGTGAGGTGACCAATGACCCTTCTAGCTCTCTAGAAGGTCCTTGCTGCACAGCATTACACTAGTTCCAATAAACAGCACGATGTCAAGGGAAAAGTACCTCGTAATTTAAAGGCATATTTACCATTTATTAGCTATGAGACATTAATAAAACCTTGTGTTGATTACAAATAGCAAAGACACCGTTAATAGAAGGTAAAATAAAAAAAGTCAAATATGTTCTGCAAGACTGAGTTTTCACATCTTTACTTTGGATGGAATGCTGATAAATCAAGCAGCTATTACTCAATCCAAAAAACCAGGAAGACAGACAAAAATTTCTAATGGCAGTGTAGACTTCAAGACACATGTGCATTAATAGACACTAAAATAATCACAGTGCAGAGTAACACCAGACTTCTACCATTTCATAATCTTTTGCATTCTGCTCTCCCTGCCCTTCAAGCTACTTCATTCAAATATAAGCCAACAAATATTTCCATATTATCAAATCAAAAAGATAAGCTTCTCATCTACAAGCAAACCTGATCTTTGCCAGAGAAAATACTGATCATATCAGAAGTCAATAACCCAACTTTCCTGAGTATCAGAATAACTCCAAACACATTAGAGAACTGGGATTGTTTGGGCTTCTTTTTTTTTTGTTTGCTTTCTTTTGTTGTTGAGTTTTTGTTTGTTTGTTTGTTACAGAAGTACAATCAATTTCCCTTCTTTCTCTCTAAGTGAGTTATGGGCCTACCTTCCTCCCTTATAGATGGGTAGAAAATTCAGCTGTTAATATTTGGCCAAAGTTAACTTCAATTTAAAATTATATTCCTAAGAAATACACACCTATCTGAAATGAAATCAAGTTAGAGAATAGCTTCCCTGGTTTCCTCTCTTTTTTTTTCTTTCTTTTCATTTTCTTTCTAGTATTCCAATTAAAACTTGTTTGAACATAGAATGAAATTATTGTTTCCTGGGACAACTGCTGTGCTAACTGTTCACACAGATGGGGTCACTCTGAATACTTACGAGCTGTGTTTCCAGTTTAAACAAAATTCATTCAGTAGAAGCAGAACTCCTATTTCTCAAGACAAATTCTTCACCAAATTTCATTTTACACCAAAATAAAGCAACAGATTTTGAGTGCAAGAGAAGGGTGAGAGCTGCATAAATGTAACGTGCATGCATATTTGTCATGATCTCTGGGCTGCCATTATTATCTTTTCATACCCATACTGTGTCTGCTGCACTGGCAATGGCTGTTTGAATGGAACTGAGGCAAATCATTGCAAAATATTTATGTGCATGGCTACCAGTTTCATAGCCCAAGCGCAAACCTTCTACTCCCTCCCTGCCTCTCTTAATGCCATCCTGGATGTGTGGAGGTGTTAGTTACCACAAACAAACCAAAGCAAAACCATCATCTAATTCAGTTCTCTAATTATTCTCTCTCTTTTTGCAGGTATTTTTGATAGAATATACAGGTCCATTGTTCATCTATTTTCTGTTTTATTTCCGCATGACTTTTGTCTATGGACGGGATGAGAGGTTTACATCAAGCCCACACCCAGTAGTTAAGTAAGTCCATTTGCAGGCTTGAGCAGTATTTCTTGTAGTTGTATTCCAAATGTCTTGCCACACTTGGTTTTTTAAGCACTCTTAAATTCTTTTGTCTTGCTGTTTCTAGCTTGGCATGTATCTGCCATTCTTTCCACTACATCAAAAGGTTGATTGAAACACTGTTTGTTCATCGGTTCTCCCGTGGGACTATGCCACTGAGGAATATTGTGAAGGTAAATTGTATGAGAATCTAGCCATAGCTGCCCTTACAAATCCAGCCTAGCCAGCCTATGCTCTGCCTCTGCACCACAGACTTTTTTATGTGGCTTTTGTAGCAATGCATAGCAAATCTCACCCATAAAGCTGTAGTTCTTTCAGAAGATTTCTTAATGTCAGTATTGTATAACCCACATCTGTCATACTGTTACTAATATTACAGAAGTCTCATTACTTTTTAGTATTTTAAACCTTCAGCATACCCTTCCTTTTCACTCAGTTAGGTCATTGGGTGTGAATGTTTTAAAGTTAACTTTAAAGGTAGTACAGGCAGGCAAAATGATGGGAGAGCTGCTTTTAAAAAAATCCATTTTTGTAACAGTCATTTTATGTCTGCTTTGCCCCTAAAATTCTCTTTGTTATTAAGGAACTGTTAATTTACCTTTGATCCAGTGCAAAGCAGCTTAGTTGTTCTGCATTTTCTTCTCCACAGGAGCATTCTCCAATGTCACCAGTGCTGCTGTGGCACAGGGCAGCTCTTGGGGTGCAGACTCTGTTTCCTGGATATCTGAGAAGTAGTGCAGTGACTGCATGGTTATGCATAAATTGCAGTTATTTTACTAATGTTTGCAACAGAGAACACACTAGTAGTCAAAAGTACACCTTATTCTAAGGAAGACAAGAGATTATCAACTAGAAAAGCATTTGAGAATTTTAACATTTGGGATTTAGACAGTTCCTTGTAATTTGCACTATGGCAGTGATACTTGTAGCAGCTGAAGCTCTACCTTATGGCTAACTCCTTACAGCTGTCCATGGGCTCTGGTCCTTCAGGTGATAGCTTCGTGCTTTCAGGAAAGCAGGGTCTGTAGTAGAGCACTGGCTCTCCAGAAGAATCCTCCTTAGAAATTGATTGTGCTTCCTGCAGCAAGAGTTGTTAAAAGGATCACAGATCTCATTCTTGACACAACAGATCTTGCAGATCTCTTGTTCTGGACATAACAGTAGCTAATGCATGCTAAATAGCAGATAGATGAGCAACTTTACCTTGAAAAAACAATCAGTGTGATAATTATTTTTCCCACTGCCATCTCTGACAACTGCTTGTTCCTTTCAGACCATACAAACCGTTGTTGCTAAAATTGACATTTGTAGCAGTCATTCTGATCACTTCCTCTTTTCCATTTTCTCAGGTTGGTTGCACTTGTTTTCATCCGTAAAGTTGCTCACAGTTCTTATTCCACCTGCTTAGCAATGCTTGGGTTTGATTTGCTTTTATGATTTCATTGGCCTTGGTGGTGTTACTCCAAAATTGTGCCAGTTCAAAAAACATCACATCCTTTTTTCTGTTTTTCCGTCACATCCAAGTGGTAGACAAAGCTTCTTACTTTCAGGGTTTGATCATGTACACAGCAGATATAGATAGTTTATTTCCTAAGTGCAGTGGAATGCTATGTGTACAGGAGACACTTCAGTCTCAATAAGCAAAAATCTGAGATGGGAATTGATGAGAGGTGTGATTTTCATCCTTTTTTTCCAAATGGAACTAGGAATAAATTATGCCCTACAATGCAGCAGCTTCACCAAAAGCAGAGTGTACTAACATAATTTTTTTCTAAGAGACGTGATTTTTCTAGGCATTGGAAAGGTAGAATACCTGAATTATCTGGACCTATTAAACAACTCCTTAGGGTGCATAAGGTAGGGATTAATACAAAAATTGTGTGGTGATAAAGGAACTCATTGAAAGAAAGATAATTATGGTTGTGCCAAAAAAGGATCAATCAGACCTTTAATAATAGGGAAGTACCAGTAGAACTCCTCAAAGGTTATTCTCACGATTGGTCTTACATAGTCTTTCTTTACCCATGAACATTTTTGTGAGGAAAAAGAAGGGATATGATCACTTTATAGAAAAACATCTGGAGGAAAGAGAACATTAGATCTAAATAAATACTATTTAAACTAGAAGATAATATAAGAAGACAAACAGAAGGGTACATGCTGGTCATGAATAAACATAGGCAGGATTTGAGGAATTGTGGATTGTCAATTGCACTAGAGAAGATGAAAGTCCTAACCATAAGTTTGGAAACTTAGGAATAATTTATTTATAGGATCCCTGTAATATCTGAACTTGACCTACAGCATTATAAGAGATTGTTGTAAAGCTTTATTATTCAATATTCACAGAAACTCTTCCTTCTTTCCAAGCGAGTTTATGAATCCTGTATGTTCCTATCTGAACCTCACTGGAGGCATTTGTATGAGCAATAAGGATTTAAGTGGCAGCTGGACATTTATAAGTCTTACTGTTAAGGTCCTTAGCAGTGGTAGACCCCACTCATCTTAAAGCTCCTTTTCTTATAACTGGGGAACACTCGTGCACTAAATAATGTTCTTTGGCTGAATAGCACTTGTTCAGTTTATTTACAACATGTATTGTTGGGGACTGAGCCGTGATAATTAATTTATTTAATTTTGCTTCACTGAAATCCATTGCCATAAGTTCCATCCTGTGCCAAGCCTCGAAGCTAGGAGAAGGGTTTTCTGAAGATGCCATTCCAAGATTACAATAAACTGTTTCCACCTAAATTTGTACAGGAGTCAGTAAATTGTAAGTGCCTGTTGAAGAAGCTAGTGTTAGGGAGGAAGCAGTAGTTTATGGATAGGACACTACCTATATTGTCCCTCACTGGAATAATTCTTTTGGTTCTGCTGCATTTCCTAGGGGAAAATGAAGTAATTTTTATTATTATTATTATTATTATTTAAATTTTTTTCTGCTCATTCATCCCACCTGATTTGTAATTACTGGTTAATAATTTGCTCTTTCTCATCAGTTATCTCTTATACAATCTCAGAGCAAGGACATACTCAGTGCTTGTATTACAGCATACCCAAAAGGGTGTCCATTGTGTCTGAGGTCTCTTGGCACTGCAGTGGTTCAATTAACCCTGGGAAGAAAGTGGAAATGCAACTGAACGTTTGATACAACCGTTTGCAGCAGATGAGGGAGCACCAGCACTTTCAGAAAAATGCACCATCAGGCACTGCAGTCAGCTAGTGCAGGTTGGAGATGCTGAGGTAATCACTTTTCCAGGGTATTATTGCTAGAAATGCAGTTCTAGTATATACAGGGGGAAAAGACTGCAAGATTCAAAGCAAGAAAAAAAGGTAAACCAGTCAGGACAGTAAAAAATGCAGCATTGGATGGGATTTTTGCCTGCATGAGCAGGAAAGGAAGTGGTAAAGGAGAAAGCAGAAACACCTAGAAATGTCTAAGGTATAGGAACCTATTTGGAAGGCCAAGAAAAAGAAAGAGGACTAGAAAGAGTAAGGGGACCTTTACCACAAAGAGTAAGAGGATCAGAGTTTTACTCAGAATTTAAAATGGGGTGCAAGGAAATACAGTGCAAAGAAAAGAACAGAAGAAGTGGTGAAAGGAAGATAAAGAGTTCAGTTGTGGTCTTGCTCAAGTGATAAACAAACATACCCTAATACATCAAAAACTGGGGCACTAGGTTGGGTAAAAGAAGACTCAACTGATGAGAGGCAAATGTATGAATTGTTGATGAGGGTTAAAGTCTGTCTGCAAGAGAATGGCACCTAGGGGTTGGAGCACAGGGCAAGAAGAGGAAGGGGCCAAGAAAGGGCCTCCCTCCCACCTACATATATATAAGGAGGGAGACAATAATGTGTCACCAAGACACATTAAAGCAGCAATGAGTGTCAGAAAAAACCCACGGGAGGCAGCGTCAAGGATGCAAAATAAGAGGTAAAGATTGTCATTGTAAGTAGTTTTTTCATGGATGAAGCGTATGAACAAGCACTGAGATTGGTCAGGAATGAGTCAGTACAGCCATTAGTGACAGCTGTGTTATCAGAGTTTAGAGAGTGGAAACTGCATCACAGAAACACAAGGACAGCAGCAAAAGGGACAAACTAGAGAAATCGCAGTGAAAGTGCAGAGGAAAGCATCAGGCAGGAAAAGTTAAAACATGGGAAAGAAAGAAACTGATGGGATGAAGGAGAAGAAGACAGGAGATTGGGCAGTGCAAAATAATAAGCAGAGAAGAGAGGACAGTGCCCAAATTTGCTCTTAGAGTCTCAGGGATCAACAAAACAAGTTTCTCTTTAACATACAGTCTGTATGCACTTCAACTTTGCCCAATGGCTTGCCAGACAAGATAATTTTATTTTCAGTCACATGATCATACTTTCTGTTTATAAACAGCTCCAAGATATTTTAGAGGAAATCTTAACTCTATTAGCACTACTTTCTTTCTTATTTCCTGTTACCTGCTCCCACCTACCACACTTAGTACTGCCATTTTTTGTTGTATTATCAGCAAGTTGAAGGATTGTCCAGATTCATTGTTATCAACAGTCCTCGTGGTGAATACTGGCCTAAAACACTATACTAAAACAAATTAAAATTGCTTATTTTTCAGAACTGCTTATATTACTGGGGATTTGCAGCTTGGCTTGCATATTACATCAATCATCCTCTTTACACTCCTCCTTGTAAGTAGCAAAACAAACCTCAATGATTTAAGTATTTATGTATGTACTTTGTGTACTAGTACTAATGACATGTAAATTTTTTTTAATAGCTTATGGGAAAAAACAGATAAATTTTGCTGTGATCATGTTTCTGGTAGGTTTCTTGCTTTTCTATAAAATGCTAAAATATCTTGCTTTATTTCTTCTGTCATATAACTGGAAGAGTGAATAGGATAAGCAGATATTTAGAACTTGGACATTTGGGATGTACTACTAAAGCTGACGACTTCCATGCAAAACAGATAAATCCACCAGTTTTTAATGTGATTTTGTACACAAAGGAATATTTTGATTCACTGTCCATTTTTATCTGCTGGGATGATCTCTCATAATCTTTAAGTTTGTGACCCTATGTTTAAAGGCCAGTGAGTTTGTTTTGTGAACTGTTCATTGAGTGTTAAGAATCACAACAGATCATAAATCTCAGAGAACTAGCCAACTAAGAGAGCATGTTGCTGATAATTTCCAAAGATAAAGTTTCATTTTGCTGAGCTTCAGTACCTATTTACAGTTTTCTTTATGATTCAAAATTCTTCAGTAACTGTTCATTCTCACAATTCCTAGGAACATTTCATACAGAAGGAAAGTCAGTGTAGGCAATAAAGATGTACCTCTGTACAAAGACTCTTCCTATGTTTGTGTAACTTGTTTAGAACATCAGCTGCTACTTGCTTTGACAAACTAATCATCAGTGACTGCAGGATCCCAAAGCAGCTTCTCAGGATGAAAATTCTGTGAGGTCATAATCTATTCACATTTTATAGAGAAACTCCAAAACTGAGTGCACAGAGCTGGGAATAAAACTCAGGAGCTCTGACCAGTAGTCATTTGCTGTAATAGTTATGCATTGCAGACACTGGAGACTGTCCATAATCATATAAATGGGTCATTTCAATACACTCTCTTCATAATTGATTGGGGAAGCATTCTTTAAATCCAGTGAAGGAAGCTGAGTCAATTATATTTCATGATTCCTATCAATTATACTCTAGAGAAGAAAACTTACTTAGAGACCAAACTGCATCCTCCTTGGGATTTTAATATCTTTTGAGAAACCAAGATATTACTATGCAAATAATTTTGTGGATGTTTTTAAAGGCATAAGAATGATTAAAAGATAAAGCAAGTATCTCCCAAGTTCACTTATATCCCCTGTGGTTTATTTAGATTTCAAGGGGATTATGTAAGTAATAAATTTGATCTTTTGGACATGGAGTCCACATTTTCTGAAAAATATCATAATATAGAACTGAATAGAGTATGAACTTATATTTGAATGGAGACGTTTCATCGTTCTGTCAGCAGTCTTAGTTAAGGATATTTATTATGTTTATAATAGATTATTTTCCTTTTCTTAAATATTTTAAAGAGCCCCAGGAAACAACAAAAGGAAGAAAAACAAAGAAGGGAAGAACATTTTTAACTCTGTCATACTTTTTCTTGCAGCTGTGTGAAGCTGGAAATTTTTCTATTCATGTTGCACTCAGTGACCTCCGGAGAAATGGTAAAGACTGCATCATCATATTTCAGTTTTGTGCAGCCATTCAGTACTCCTTCAGTTACTCTGCTTCAGGAAAGACCTGATCCTGGGGGGTGTTGATACCTGTCAGCTGGCTGCTGTGGGAGCACAGGATGCTCAGCACTGTAAAGATTGGATTCTAAGGGAAATCAGACAGTGCAAGGACTCTGACATCAGACTGTTGGACAGCACTTCTTCTCTTACTGTCACTGTTATTGTTTTGGGCCGGGTTGT
The DNA here is from genome assembly GCA_013397075.1 of Rhabdornis inornatus. Classification (NCBI taxonomy): domain Eukaryota; kingdom Metazoa; phylum Chordata; class Aves; order Passeriformes; family Rhabdornithidae; genus Rhabdornis; species Rhabdornis inornatus. The sequence goes on from VWZS01002681.1 coordinate 97,675, forward strand.
GTTGGGGGAGCACTTACATTGGTTATACTGCCAGTGCAAAAGGAAACTGTGCTGCTACAGGCTATGTTTTGGTGAGCAAGGAAAAGTTCCCTCACAGGTACCCCATTACTCTTGTGAGTCCAGAGGACATCCTGTCTTCCCACATCCTGTTTGTCCCTCTGACAGTCATGAGACACAGAAGTAGGCAGAGCTGGGTTGTCTTTACAGGAAACAATATATTGAGGAGTGTGAATATTTTGTGATTTGTTTTCTAATCTATAGGATCCAAAACCTGTAAGATCCCATATCCAACAAAGAATCCTTTCACATGGCTGTTTTTCTTTGTATCTTGCCCTAACTATACATATGAGGTATGTATTTTCAAACAAGATGTTCAGATTTTAGTTTCGCTGAATATATTTTTGTTTCTTTTAGAATGTTTTACATGGAAGAAATGTCTGAAACTGTTCAGCTCAATACATTCTCCCTCTTCCCCTAAAACCCATGAAATCAGGTTGTGGACAAGAATTTGCTCTTCCTCCCCTCCCTTGGCTCAGTACTGATGTGACTAACCAGCCCTGACCCTGGGCCAGTGCTTCCATGTGGCTGCTAGACAAGACATACACTGTAAAGCAGGGCAAATTCTGCAGCCAGGAACAGGGAGATTGCCACTGAACATGTGTTGCAATGAGGGGATGGAGGTGTCTGGTGGATTTATAACGTAAGAGCCTAGAAATATTACTGCAGGCAGGAAGATAGTGGTCAGACAAATAAAAGGTATTGTGATAGAGAAAATAAGCTGAAGTCTTCTTCCCCATTTTCTTAAATTATACAATCACTTGTGTTGGTGGTGACTGCTTTAGAAACTTTAATCAGTTTACCATTTCATATTCCTTAATCAGGAGCTAAACTCCTGACTGAGTTCAAAAGCAGATAAAGTCAGTGCAACTCAGCGTAACGTTCATTCTTGCACAGAAGGACAATGTCAGGTTTGAAATGCAGTGCAGATCAACAGATGTTAATGAGAACAGCTTTGGGCCTTGAACTATGGAAAGTTAACATTCCTAACAGTGATGGAGTCTGATCTATACAAATTAGGCAGAGAAACAGGAAGGACACTGTTCTAATGCTTAAAATTTTGTCACTGTAATAGCTGTCAAAGCAAATATGAAGGTTTTGTTTGTGATAATAAGGCACTGTTCACCTTTTTGGCTAAAGGTTATTAACAGTAGAAATTGATCTGGCTGACCTTGATTTTTTTATTTACCTATACTAGGACAAGGTTATTTTGATCAATAGAGAGATAAATGCAAATGCTGTCACCAGAAATATTTTAAATTTCCTTGGCCAAAACAGGTGGGGACCTGGATCAGTTTCACTATCATGACTCAGTGTGTTCCAGGTGAGTAATGCTTTGGTACTTCAACCTGAAGTCATGTCAGCAGCAAGAGTATGTTTTTAATCTGATAATGAAATGTATCCTTTTTTCCCTTCCAGTGGGACTGTTCACCTTGCTTTGCTTCATTCAGATGACAGTCTGGGCAAAGGATAAACACTGCACCTACTTAAGAGAATTCAAGGATTATCCAAGTCACAGGATGCCAATTATTCCTTTTTTGTTGTAACAAAAGGAGGCTGAATTTGAATATTGCACAGAACTTCAAGAAGAAAACCTCATAAATGTCCTGCCAAATAAATGAATTAATGAAAAGGATTTTGGTGCGTGTTGAATCTCCACTGCTAAGGAAAATTGTATGCACTTGAAAGCTACACTTCCTTACATTCAAGAATTCTCAACTCAGGAGCACCTTAAAAAATAAGGCTTTCTTGCACAGCTGCAAAAAAAAAGTCCCTGCAGCTCACTGTAACCTTAGATTTTTCTGTACTAGTCTGTTTAGATTGATGGATCAGAGATCCTGAGAAGTCTGTGCTGAAAAGCAGCTCCAAATTTAGCAGTGGCATTCTGCAAGACAGAAGTACTCTGGAACGAGGACACACCAGCTAACTACCAGAGCTCAGTTCAGCCAGCATGGCCAGCTGGCCTCAGGACAGTTGCATGATCTGCCTTCTTTGACTTGAAGAGAGTGTGCTGCCTGGAGGCAGGTGCTTTGTAACAGATAACATTACCAAAGAATATGAATGGTTCCTGGAATAAAGAAATAGGCAATATCTCAAAAACCTCATTTGGGTCTAACCTCTAATTTGCCAAAACAATCTGAAGTAAGAAGTATTTGTTGTGTTTGTGAATGTAATATCCTGTGCTGGGTTTTTTTGTTTGTTTTTGGTCTTCTTCATTAGTAAGTTGCATAGTAGTATGTAAGATTCAGAAGCAATCTAACTTATGTCATATCTTTGATATCTGGTCTATTTTGATATAACATCTCCTTATGATACTAATCGACCTTTTACCCAGCATTTTACATCAGGCTTCTCTAAGTAGTTTTTAATACACTCTGTAAATACATTAAGTGACTGCTAGTGCTCAGAATGCTCTTCCTATTTCTGGAGCCAGGGAGAAAAATCAGCTTCATTTTGGACTTCCTGTGTTTTCTTTGTCACAGGATGTTCTGTGTGACTTAGTTGGGTTTTGTGTAAATCTGGTAAAAAAAGGCTATTGAAGTCTATCTGAATAACATTTTAAAGAAGCTATTTTAGAATATGAATATGAAGATACTGCATAGATACTGTTTTGTTTCATAATTAATTTATTTATCTATAATAGATGTATAGAAAGATTTTTGCAACTATTTGTAAGGGTGAAATATGCAATAAATTCTATTTTAAAACAGTTGAAATAATTATGGCAAAAAGAGAAGGCTACAGCTGGTTGCTGAAGTTTCATATTTTGTACAAAGCAAGAGTGTCCTTATAAAAAAAATCTACATCAATTGAAGAAAAATATCTTTCAAAGCAAAAATACATTATCCAGATTTTAATTCTGTATAACATATCTTAGAGAAGATTTTTTTAGAAATTATGAGGTCTGATAGATAACTGAAGCAATACATCATTATGAATTTGTTTTCAGTATTGTTTTTCCACTAGTTAAACTGTGAACCAGAAAAAAGAGCTAAATGTCAAACGATTTCCCACTGAGTGTAGTGTGGAGTACAAGCAGGTTGAAATTTTCCTTCTGAGGAGGTAGAAAGCACATACCCTATTCACACTGTACACCCACTTAATGTCCAGTCACAGGAAAGAAGAAATATTTGGTCTTGTTTAGTAACAAAGAGATCTTTCCATGCCTCTGCAAGAAAACAAAACTTTTGGCAGATTTGGATATACTCTCTTTCTTTTTAATCTCCATTTTCACATTTGGCCTCTATTTGAGGCAACTTGAAGATGAGTATGAGATCATTTTCATTAATTTTTTTTAAAAGCAAGTTTCTTGTCTGGGTCTGAGCTCTGAATTAATTCTTTTCATTCTTGCTGAGACAACCGTCTGTTTTCACTGGCAGCCTGGTGAGACAGTGAAGCAATCTCCCAGGACTAGCCCCATCAGCCAGCACTGTTCTGACCTTGATAGTCTCATGCATGGCAGGAATCTGCTTCTAAGCTGGACAATGCTCTCAGGCTTGGGACCTGTCTGCTGACTCGTAGCAGTTGCCATAACGGTTAAACAAGAAAAATCTGCTGGCCTGAAAGTACCAGATAGAGAATACATTTTTGATGTTATTCATGTCAACAAGGAGGAATGAGACTTCACTTATTGTATCTTATAATGGACTTTCTGTTAGAGGAAGATTTTGTTCTATAACAAGGACCTGCCTTTCCTTTGACACTGTCAGCATGGAGTGTTACTGGTAGAGCAGTAGAAGTTGGCTGTTGCTAGGGCTGTTTCTGTTGAGAGCACAGTGCTCAGAAAGGTGCAAAAAAATCAGTGTAATACTGAGTGTGCAAACCTTTGTTTTACCCTTGCTCTGCTCTGGTATGGCACATGTTTGCAGTGTGCACACACTAAGCCTGGAGGCTGCAGGAGCAGTCTATGCAACTGCCTGCTGATGCAGAGCTGGGGACACCTTGGCTTCTCGGCTGGATCCAGCTGCACGTGGATGCAAAGCAATTTCCTCATCCTCCATCTGTTGCTTAGCAAAGTTCACAAAAACCTGTGTGAGGAAAGCAGAAAATGTCACCATGTCTTCAACTAAGATGAGTTAGTGGAATGACTGCTCTGCAGGAAACAGACGGAAAGGGGAATCCACAGACATCAGCTAAGCGAGACACTGTGTTATCAGCTGAGATCATGAGTTCCTCCTTTGTTTTGATAAACTTCCTTGCAACTTCCTTCCTTGCAACTTCCTTCCTTTGGATGTACTTGCTTGCAAGTAAAATCCTGCTTTTTCTTAAGGAGGAGATGGCTTCAGCCAGGTTTGCATGGTTTGCACAGCATGAGTTTGGTTGTGACAGGAAAGAGGAGATGGAATATTTTAGTAGGAAGCTGAAAGGCAGCCAGGAATGCCTCTAGCAATCCCACTGAAAACAGCTTTGCATACGTGGACCCTTTGTAACTTAGGAAAGCAGACAGATGGGGCCAATACCCTCCAGCAAGTGGGTGTTTTCAAAACTCCCAGTGGACTTCCCAGGTTTTGTGTCTCTAATTGCTTCTCACAGTATCTTTGACAGTACATGGTCCAAACCTCTTATTTAAAATAAAATGCTATTCTCAGCTCAGTCTCTTTCCAAATTGCTGACCTTGCTCAGGCTGCTGCTTCTGAAGGAATGGGTAGTGTGAATTCTGTCATCTGGGAAACACTGTATTACCTGCTTTCACATGGCACCTATTTACACAGGGATTAAGTTACTGATTCATACTGATACACCCTCCTTGGTGAGGGGAATCTTGCCTGAGAAAGAGGTTTGAGATAATTCTCTAAACAATTTGGTCCTTCAGTTTGGATACATTCCCATTATGTTGCCTAATTCTCACCAGACACGCTTTATCATGGGATGTTTTACTTTTTACTCACCTGATCTAATGTTGTTTGAGATACAGAATATTCTTCAATATGCAAATTTTCCTTATTGGAGATTATTAATCGAAAAATCTTAGCCAGAGAGGAAGAACAAATCTGATACTGCAGCATGTTGTAGTGTTTCTCTCTCTGTAAACTCCCTGGGAAGTTGATGCGTATGAATTTCTCAGCAGGAGCAGGATCTGGAGGCAGCCCAGACTTTGGAGCTTTGATTTTCAGAGTGACAATGTAGCCATCTCCAAACCTGGGAAGGATATCTGGATTTAGGAATTGGGTGAAGAGGTTGTTCCATCATTCAGGAAGGAAATTACTTTTCTGCAGCTATGAAAACAATAACAGTATCTGAAAGATATTGCATAAGATCCAGCTTTTTAGGAAGCCCTGTATTTGCCCTGCAGAAGTGTCACCATGTGTGACACTTCTATTATGTAGCATAATAGAGTTGAAATGCGATCTGGTCAGATTGTCTAATATACAACACAGCTGCACCCAGAAACAGGTCTGGTTAAACACTGAATTGCTTGCATTAAGAATATTACATGTCACATACACTAAATTTTCCCATTAAAAATCACCATAAAAATATTCTACTTACTTGTATTTTAGCTCCTGAATTGTGCCTAGGCATTTGAAGGTGCCTTGTACCATGATCGCTAAACGAGTACAGAGGGCTTCACATTCTTCCATACTTTCAAAACAGAGAACAGATATTTGAGATAAAAGCCAACAGATGTACTTCAGCTGCTTTTGGATTCTGAATTCTGTTTTTACCTGTGTGAAGTTAGAACCACCGCTCGCCCATCCCTGAGCACGCCAACAATGGAGTCCCACAGGAGGCGCCGGGACTGAGGGTCCATGCCGGTAGTTGGTTCATCCTGTAATGGAAATGTTAAGGCAATCACAGTCAGATAAAGCAGAGAAAATTTTTGGACCACAGCATATACTTGCTTCTCTACAGTAATGTGTGCCTTGACAAAGCACACAGACATTGAGACGCATAGGAGTGAGTCGGTACCAATGGACTTCTTGGCACAAAGCAGTTAGGAAACAAGTACATGGACTGCAGGTAAGAATACAGTGCTGTCTGTGTAGGGCATAGGTATAGGGAAGGGAGTGCCTTTTCTGGGCAACAATAAGCTCTCACTCTGATTTACACCACCTAAGGATTTGATCCTACATAAATCAGCTAACCCAGTAAGTAACAAAAAAATGTAAAAATTAGGATAGAAAAATTTTCATTGAACATCTTGTTCAAAGAAATAATGAGAAAACATTTTGACTGTTAGGCAGAATACATGTAAAGGCATATTAAATGGTACAAGGAACCATTTCAATACTGAAATGTATTAAAACACTTCTTCCTAGACTTTACAAAGTAAAAGCGACTGTGTCTAAAAGGCACAGACATAAAAATTAAGTTGGTAGAATATAGTCTAAAAAAAGAATTTCTGTAGTAATTTCATATAGAATTTTCCTTTAAATATGCAATTATCTGATCACTTATTTTATTTGACAAGAACTGCATTTCAGCATTTGTATAGTTTAGTAAAAATTTGTACAATTTATTCCAAAGATATTAAAGACTGGAAAAGGTAGGTATCTTCCTCTGTCCTGCTGGATAAAGTCAGGTGTATATGTTGGAAGGTCATCTTTTACATCAGTGGCTACACTCTGATAAGAAAAGGCAGACTGAAACTAAACAATGGTTTAAATTCAGATTTTTCTGGATTATAGATTTTATCTCAACACATTCTTTTTTGAAGATCTTTCTTTTGTAATCACTTGGGGTCCACTGGAAACATGGTTACACATCCCAGACTACACCTGAAATTAACTCAAAATGACACTGAAATAACTAAGTTGAGGGCAGAAAGGAGCTTGCAAGGTCTTTGTAGCTCTTTAGCATGCAGTGTTATGTTATATTGAACTACCCAGGGCTGTCTTTCCATGACACTTACTAGCAAGACAAGTGGTGGGCAGCCAATCAGGGCAATGGCAGTGGAGAGCTTGCGCTTGTTGCCACCACTGTAGGTCCCTGCCAGGTGGTCTGCGTACATAGGAAGTCCCAGCTTCTGGATGCCCCATTCAGCAACCTGTGAGAAAGACCATCTGTTTCACACAGCAGCTAATACAGAACAGACAGGATTGCTGATACATCCCTCTTCTGGTAGAAACATGGCAGTCCCCTGGGTTTTAGCACATTCATTTTAGAACTGGGCCAGGGAAGTACAAAATATTTTTTGATGATGATGAAGGGCATTCTAACTACATGACGGAAAGCCATAAAGCAGCCTCAGCTGTAGACTTCTACCTGTGCAAGAATTTAAATTATTTTCTTCTGGAATCTTCTTCATGTTTTCTTCCCTATACATACACAACTTTAAAGGCAAGAGCAAAACAGCAACCAGTGCCATTCTGAGCCACAGGAATTGCATCTTTAGCCTTCCACCGTTGGTGCCACAGATTTGCAAGTGCCATTAATGCCTGGGAACCTGCATTTTATAGTGTGGTCTTGTTACTTAACTGTCCAAATGACAGGAACCACTCCCAGGACTTCAATACACAGAATAACAAGTCCACTTTGGAAATTCTGACCCTTGGCATGTTAAGAGCATCATTAATCATCACAAATATCCCTGTAACTATCAAAAACAAGACTACTTTACCCTCTTGATTTCTTCTGCTGGAACCCCCCGCAAGCGTGCATATAAATAGAGGTGTTCTCGTCCTGTGAGCAGGTCATCAATGGCATCAAACTGAGGGCAGTATCCCATGTTTTGATGGACATTAGAAATGTGGGTCAATACACTGGAGAAACAAAGAAAAGAGTTGTAGTTCTGTAATACTAGCTCTTAAACAGAGAAGAACAGTTTGAGTAAAATCCTTTTTTTCTGGGGCAACAATGCTTGTAAAAGGAGAATTAACTCTTCCTGATAAAACATCGAATGAAAATATCTGTCTGTACATTAAGAGCAAGGAATATATTGTTGTCTTAAGTCAGCTCAGTCCTGGTTAAGAGTGTAAGCCCGTTTCCCCTCACTCATTTTCTTGTTAAAGTATAGACTAACTTAAGTTCTTTAAACAGCCACTCGGGTTTATTATTTTTTGAAAACAGTGTTTATATCTAGAAGAAAAGAAGCAGTTATTTCAGCTCAGAATATGGTCACTAGCAACAGACAGACAGGACACAAGGCTAATGTGGTTACTGCACTAGAGAGAGAGAGAGAGAGAAAGCAAGAACAGCAACACACATGGGCCTCTTTAGGGAAAAAAGACCAACTTTATTGAGTGGACAACCCGTACGTATTTAAAGCATGTTCCGCAGAGCTAAGACAAGTCAGTAGCTCATTGGATAATTGGGAAAAACATCTGTGGGACAGTACTTCAAAATGGGTCCCACAGTCAATACCAGGTGTTAATGTTTATTGTGAATTCCATTCTGTTTTGACCAAATTATCATCCTGGGAGAAATTCTCCCTAACTGAAGCTGAACAAGCTTATCATCCTGGGAACGGAGCTGAGAAGCTCCAGCCTGAAAGTAATTTTCCAGGCTGTAATTTTCCTAGCTTTCTAACAGTGTGTCCACGGGCTAACACTTCAGTAGTAGTAGGAAAAGTACAAAATCACAGAATGGGTGTGGTTGGAAAGTGGCTCTGGAGGTCATCTTGTCCACTGACCCTGCTTGGGCAGAGTCACCTAGAACAGGGTGCCCAGGACCATGGCTGGCAACAAAAGAGTTGTTCAGATCACATTAATGGACAAAGAATCAAATCCCAACTACACCTAACAAGCCAAGGCACACAACCTGGAAGTAAACCAACATAAGTGTATACCAGATCCCACTGTAATAACTTAAGACATTATGCCAGCACTGTGCAAACAAAGATGCTATAGCAACAGCAAGAGAAAAGTCACAAAGCTCAGATCAAAGTACCCTGATGGATGGGTTATCTTATGTTTAGGAACTCTTGCCACAAGTTATGATTGCTTTGTTCCACTGTTAGCATTACTACAACTTAGCCACAAATTTTACAAGTGTTAAAGGTATCAAATGCAATTGTGTATTAGCTGTGATCTCGGTGCTGTAGAGCTGCTGGATCACTGAAAGTACGATCTGGACGGTTCTATGCTGGTAAATGGACTGTCATAGGGGTCTTTTTAAGGTACTTACCTATTGCCAGCCACTACAGCATCTCCAGATGTCACATCAGTATCTCCAGTCAGCATTTTGAATGTTGTTGTTTTGCCAGCACCATTCACTCCCAAAAGGCCAAAGCACTAAATTGCAAAATTTATCATATTCTTTAATATTTCCAACTTGCAAATCAGCAGGGGCATAAAATCTGAACTGATCCATGGAATGTAATCCAGTGTTACTGAACAACCTACCTCTCCGGGACGGATGCCAACACAGAGTCTGTCCACTGCGGGCTTGTGTCGACCTGCATAAATCTATATTGACAGAGGGAGGGGAAAAAAAGGAAAGTTTCTATTTCAAGATATCTACAGAAATTAAAATCATCTGAACTTTTAGTTTAGTTTAATGCTATTGGGATGAGGCAACTTTAGAACTGAGACAGGAGTAAATATTTTTTTCATTCTTCTCAAAATATTACCTTGGTCAGTTCTTGTAATTGTAAGATATCTGTTTTCTTTCCTCCATTCATAATTCTTTTTCTTTCTTCTGCAACATCCTCGTCTTCATTAATAATAGGTGACATGGCAGTGTCAGCAAACCTGGAAAAACCCAAGATACTGAGTTGCCCTGGGTTCAGTTAGAATAACAGTGTGAAACAATGGCTAATCTGCTGCCAAAAATGTGACTGGTGGAAGCAGTGGGGTTGAAACTTCACAATGTGACATTAGCTGGAGTATTCCTGCTGTTGGGAGAAGCCCTGACCTTTAAAGTTAATCTCTACATACTAAAAAGGGAGGAAATGGTTTGCTCAAAAGAATTTGCCTTGTCAGTCACTGACATGATAACAACCTGCCCCCTAGCCACAGCTTTCACTATTTGGCTACTCTTAGTACCTAGTGATGGTCCTTAGAAGTAGAAGTTTTGAGTAGATCTCTCTGCAAGACAGTATTTTTATAATTGCACCAATCAGTACTCTTGTAGGCAATCTTGAACAGGAATGAATGACCCCCTCACAGCTGGTAGGTAGCTGTTTTCATCAAGGGAGAGGTACATTTGTAAAGCAGCGAGGGGAAGTTCACACAGCTGTCCTGTGCCACAGACTAAAACTGCTGTCTTGGGATGTCAGGCTAGTACCTCATAGTACTAGCTAGTACCTAGCCTGACTTAGGACACTACAGACTTTCCAGGCAACTTTATAATCTCACTATTACAGTGTCTTAAACTAAAAAAATTACATTAAAATCTTAATTCAAGAAAACTAATTTCTTTAATAAAATATTCTTAAATCCTTTCAAGATAATGCAGATTTGTAAATGCTTTCTTGAATCAGGAGATCAATAAATTAAGATAAGATCAGATAAGTAAATAGAAAACAAAAAAGCTACAAATTCAGAGAAAAATTAAGAACAAAAAGAAGAAAAGAGGGACATAGAGAATAACAAAGATAGTAATTCTTTTAATAAAGGGCCATTAATAGAACTTTTAGACTTACCATCTTGTGGAGAACAAACGGTGCTGCATAAAGAGATTCAGAAAGAAGAACACAATTCCTTGAAGAGCCATGGCAACCAGGTTCTTTCCAACAAAGTCCCACTGAAAGGGATCAGAAACATGCTCCTCACCTTTGGAGAAAGAGCACCAGAAAGGAAGGTGAAATACTGCTGAAAAACCCCTCTACTCCTCAGAACAAAAAGCATAACCATAATGAATTACTGTAGTTTATTTGCTCATGATCAGGCAATGGTCTTAATTTTCCAGTCTTTTAAAACTTCTTAACAAAATGCCTTCCAAGTTCAGCTGCTGCATGGAAGTAAAATAATCTCTCTGAATACACACTAATTTGGATATCTTTACACAAAACTTGCATGGATTATGTGAAAATACACACATTTTCTGAATAAAAGCAGATGAGTTCTCCTGTATGACTATTCTTTTAATAAGTTGTCTGATATCAAAGACAACCATATCCCAAGAAAATGCATTTGAAGAACAACAGTCACTTTAAACATTAACTGAGGTATTCAAATGAAATGAAAAAATAAGTCCTCCTATAATGATTTGAAGTTTTCAAAGTAAGGATAAAAATACACCAGAGTCTGACAGTGAACAAATGGGTTCATTTCCAATGCAGACTACTGGTTAGGCCATAGAGTTCTGGTGGCACAATCAGAAGATGTGATTCCTTCAGAGAGGACGAACTTTCATTCTCCTCATCCATTTGATGATGGAAGAGGTGAGAATTTCAGAAACATTTACTACTTTTCTGAATTAATACTTCCAAACATCTCATCCAAGGTCAGGACATGTGATACTGCCATAACTTGTTTCTTATTGGCTTTACTTACCAAACCTTGCATATACTTCAGTCACAGCTTGGTTCATGGCCAAGTCGATGAGTCCACGGCCCAAACAAAAATGTGGGAGGACAAGCAGTACATTTTTCAATGTTTTATTAAATTTCAGCAAAGACTGTAAGAAACAGAAACAACGTAAGCTGTTTAAACCAGATCTGTTTAAGAAAACATAGCAACATAAGTGAAAAGTTCTTTGTCACATCAGAGAAACTGGATGTTCTGTTTTCTTAAAACAGAGAAAACAGAGTATTTATCAAGTTACACTCAAAGCAACATAAAACACAAACAGCAGAATCCTGGCATAAACTGCATCAGATAAGGTGTTTGTGATAAACTGGCAATGGGGAAAAATTTTGTTTTTTTAATAAAGTATTTCCCTATGTAGCAGAGGTAATGTAATTCTCGTGGTAACATGTAAAGCTGCTATGGGGCTGTTTTGGATTTGCACTGAAAGCAGGGTTGATAACACAACAGGGATGTTTTAGCTATTTCTGAGCAGTACTTACAGAGACAAGGCCTTTTCTGTGCCTTACCTTACACCCCCCAGCAAGGAGTTGGGGCTGCACAAGGAGTTGGAAGGGAACACAGCTGGGACAGCTGGCCCCAACTGACCCAAGAGATATCCCAGACTATATGCAGCCATACTCAGCACATAAAGTTGGGAGAAGACTCAAGAGGGGAATGTTCAGAGTTACAGCACGTCAAGCCACCATTATGTGTGATGGAGCCCTGCTTCCCTAGAGATGGCTGAGCACGTGTGGGAAGTGGTGAATGAATTCCTTGTGTTGCTTTGCTTGTGCCCACAGCTTTTGCCTTACCGATTAAACTGTCTTTATCTCAACCTAAGAGTTTTCTCACTTTTAGTCTTCTGATTCTCTATCCCATCCCATGAGGTGGGAGAGTGGGGTGCAGAGTGCAGTGGCTGTGTGGTGCTTGGCTGACATGGGATTAAACCATGACAATAGTCAGGGCTGCCACAACACTGAAAAGTGCTCGTGTCTGGGCATAATTACACTGTGGATGTTGGTGCAATGTGGAGATGCCTGAAACAGTGTAAGTGAAGCAGCAGTTGAGCTGCACCAGCACTGAATTCAGAGAAGAGCCAACCTCCCCTCTGGACGTAGTGTCTGCAACAGAGACATGTTTCCAAAGGTAACCATGCTGCCCTGATGTTGCTGAGACTTAATGGCACTAGAATGAACTCTGTGCTATAAAGAACCATAGCTGTGAATGCAGGGACAGAAAGTATTGTCACATAGGCCCCTGAAAACATGAATTTAACCAAGATCTGTTTCTCCTTTGCAGCAAATAACAGTGCTTGATCAACACAGAGTGTTTGAAAATGCACCATCAGTAATGATAGCTAATTGGACTGCTGTGAGCTGAGGTGTCAAACGTAGTGGCCAGAGCTTCAACAACCATGGAGATGATAGCAGTACTGCATACAAACCAACAGTACTTCACAAACTGATCTTTTAGCCTTCCTAAGAACTAATTTTGGCACTTGGTATATTCTGTCACCTTTCTGATGGTGTTAAATAATTTTCAGGCAGTTCTCAAAATGCTACTATAAGCAGAACATCTCTAACACAATAACCACCAGGAGTAAGTGCCTCCCATCTACATCTTCCCATACAACACAAGATGCAGAAGCAAGCACAAAGTGCCATGTCTAGACCTCCTCAACTGTGAAAGTATGCAGAAGTTTGCTCACAAGTCAGTAGACAAGATGAGACAGGAGGTGCTCCAGGTGCTGGAGCTGAGATTCCTCTGCAGCCCCTGGGGAGGCAGCTGTGCCCCTGCAGCCCACAGGGATGCAGAGATCCACCTGCAGGCCATGGAAGAGACCCATGCCAGAGCAAGTGGAAAGGAGGCTGTGACCCCATGGGAGGTCCATGGAGAGGAGTCCATGCTGGAGCAGCCTGTCCTTGAGGGATTGCACGCTGTGGAAGAGTGACTTGTGCTGCAGCAGTCTGGGAGGACTATTGCCTGTGGGATAGACTCACACTGCAACAGTTTGCAGAGAACTGTGGCTCTTGAGATAGACTCATGTTGGAGAAGTTAATGGAGAACTGTCTCCTGTGGAAGGGACCCCACAGTGGAGGAGAGGAAGTACTCCTCTCCCTAAGCAGTGGGAGAAACAACGGGTGATGAACCGACCATAACCCCCATGCTCTGCCTCCCTGCACCACTAGGGGAGGAGGTAGAGTTGGGAAGGAGGGAAGGCTGGGGAGAAGGTGTTGGGTTTTTTTTTCAGATCTTATTTTATTTCTCATTATCCCAATTTTTTAAAATAATAAATTCAGTTAATATTTCTAATATTTGCTCATGATGGTATTTGGTGAGTGATCTCTCCCAGTCCTATCTCAGCTCATGAAGATTTCATTATATTTCTCTCCCTTGTCCAGCTGTGGNAATGGAGAACTGTCTCCTGTGGAAGGGACCCCACAGTGGAGGAGAGGAAGTACTCCTCTCCCTAAGCAGTGGGAGAAACAACGGGTGATGAACCGACCATAACCCCCATGCTCTGCCTCCCTGCACCACTAGGGGAGGAGGTAGAGTTGGGAAGGAGGGAAGGCTGGGGAGAAGGTGTTGGGTTTTTTTTTCAGATCTTATTTTATTTCTCATTATCCCAATTTTTTAAAATAATAAATTCAGTTAATATTTCTAATATTTGCTCATGATGGTATTTGGTGAGTGATCTCTCCCAGTCCTATCTCAGCTCATGAAGATTTCATTATATTTCTCTCCCTTGTCCAGCTGTGGAGAGGAGTGACATAGAGGCTTTGGCAGGTGCCTGGCATCCAGGCAGCATCAACCCACTACAAAACATTACTTACCGGGTTATTCTCAAATAATTCCAGGATGAATGTAATGGCGCTGCTGTTGATTCCCACAAAGAGATTAATACAAGACAATGCAACATAAGCAGTGCTGGGGATACTGAAGAAAGATGAAGCAGGGTACATCATGGGAATTACTGCCCATCTACATGCAAGAAATCGAAAAAACTATGAGAACTTCTCAGTATTCTCATGTCAGTTGGCCTAAAGAAAACACAAAGTTGAGCTTTCTTCCCACTCCAAGTGTCACAATATGGTGCAATCAATCAGTAACCCACCACAGTATTTTCTCCCTGGTTACTACACAATATTTTTTTCTGCTTAGTCTTTTTTTTTTGCTATTAAAATGCAAGAAAACAGACACTGCTAAAACTGAGGAAACGTAATGCTAGCAAGGTTGCTATCACCCAGGTATCTCTGCACATTTCAGTGAATTGTACACCAAGGAGAAACAAAGAAACATTGAATGCTGAAAGATACTTCAGTATTGACTGTGAATGTGGCAAATGAACAACCACTAAATTCCTACACAAAGTACAAGGAAGAAAGCAGCAAACTGAAGAAATATATTTTCCTGTACAAGTCACATTTAATGCTTGAAAATGCAAAGCAGGCAATGACAAAAGAATCTCTTTTGCAGCATGTAGCCAGAAAGAGTATGTACATATCCCATAGAAGAATCTAGTTTTAAACTGGTTTGGATCCACTCAATTCTATTCTTCAAAGCTGGGTTCCACTAAGTACCGGCTCAGAAACATGAAATCATTTCCATGTGAAATACAGGGCCCATCTGCAGCAATAATCTTGAACACTCACCCATACAGGAGCAGCAAGGACACGAGCACAGGGAGGTTGGTTGGAGAGGCATATGCTTTCTTGTTGAATCCAGCAAATATAGCCACAACCATCCCAGCACTCAGTGCATAATTCACCTGCCACAGCACAGGGGGAAGATCAATGTGTAACACCTGAGAAGGGCTGCAAACGTATCCAGATCCTACACATCATTCCAAAAGGATTTTATACTGAGGAACATCAGAATTCGAGTTAGACTAGCCACACTGAATCTTTTGGATCAAAAGGTCCCTGGCAATGCTCAGTGTTTTTCTAAGATATCTTCTATCAGACTGTTAATAAAAAATGCGACATATATTGCTGTTTCTTAGATGATGGTTTGTGAATCCATTATGTCATAGCCCTGCTTCCAGGCTTCCCACAAAAAGCAGCCATGGGTATGCAAGAGAAGTGCAATTTCTGGTGATGCAAACAAAGGCTGTGTAGGATGGAAGAGCTAGTCACTCGAGCCACATTCCTGGGAAGAGGCTGAAGTGAGTTTGCTTGGCTACTGCTCGGTTTCTCTGTTCAGTATTAGTAGCACTACTCTACTGCAATGCACAGAAATCCCCACACAGAACAGAAAGCAGCATTTCATGGAATTGCTACCACCACTTAATGCCTTTGCGTCATGCTGTCAAGGGCAACGGCCAAGCAGAATTCCTGTCAAGGAAGCTGCTGTGAACAGCAGGGAACAAGAACTCTGGGACCTGTTTCCTTTCTCTCATTTACTAAAATAATGCTTTGCTTTATCTTCTCCTGAAATAACACCTTCCAAATCCTGAAGAGTTTTGGGCTTTTCAAATATAGATTTTATTTTCTTTTTAATTTTTTCAATTCTATGTTCATGCTTTTCTTATTGCATAATTCCTTGGCCACTTTCTTGGTTGCAAAGGCATGGCCTTTGTACCTCAGCCAGCCAAAGAATTTTCTCTTTTATGACAAAATGGCTGGAGGGCAGCTAAGCCCTGTCTAAGCAAGTCTGCACCTGTGGTATAAATTTTTTGGAATTTGACCATGATACAGTGACCTAAATGAATATGTCGTTTCAGACACTCTAGAGTATTTTGTCAGTCCTATAGAGACTGTTCCAGCAGGCTGTGAATCTTCCCCACTTAGGTTTCTTGAATATCTTGAAATACATTTTGGGTCTCCTAGAGGACCGGAGTGACTAACACCTGGCAATGAGGCTTTTCTCTGCTGTAATAAGTAGTTGTACTTCATCATATATTCAGTTGTAAGGGCTAGAAATCATAAGACTATAAACAATACAGCTTCATTAGTTGACTGAGTTGGGTACCTGAATTAATTTCTACATCTGTAATTAGTTCAGAGGCCAGATCCTTAGCATGGTCTCTGAGAAACACTTAGGAGAAATGAATGCTTTGCAATGCTTAGAATCACCTGCACTTGATTCACTGATTCATGCACACCCAGGATAATCAGAGGTGACTCAGACCAGCAGTTACTTACTATGTCCCACATGAAGTTAGTTAGCCAATAGGTAACAGGGCTCACACCACTGACAAACTGCAGATGTTTGGCTTTTGTTACACGTTCTTGGATCAGGTATAAAACAAAACTGGCTGGTATAAAGGACATGGCAAAAATCACACAGATGGCAACAACAGCATCCACTGAAGTGGTCAGTCTACAACAGAGCACAATAAGGGACTGTGAGCAAGGGAATGGATGCAATGCAGCACTATATTAGCATCTGGGGACTCTGGACTGTGCTTTAAGATCTAGAAGTAGCAAGGCTGTTTTTAAGTAGAAGACTTCTCCAGTTTCAAAATGTGCTAGTGTATTTATCCAAGTAGTTTTGAGAACTGTAGCTAACAAACATGGAACCATTCCTTGATCTTTTACTTGCTCTATATATCTCAGTTTTAGAGCCTTTCCTATATCAAACTAGACATTTAGACATAATAGCCAAAGTGCTCTGGAAGCAGGGAAAATAGAAACTTAAAAAGGCAAGTTGGAGACAGTGAGACGAAGCACAGATTTTGCCTCTGTGCTACAATGCAAAGTTTTCAGTTTCATTGCATTATGAACTTAATAGGAGAGTGGAAAATGTTGTCTTTTAAGAGATGTCTTTTCCAAGGAATTACGACTTTCAGATTCAGAAATACACCAATCCTACTCCACGCCACTGAAAAATCTATCTGTGTTCTGTCCTTGGCACCAAGAGAGTGGGTTGTCAACTACTTGACCTGTAGTCAATCAAGGACAAGTTCTTATTCCATTTTTTATTAAGTGTTTTATTTCAGAAGTAAATGTATTGGATTTGGCGCACAGACAAAAATTTCACAATCTTTGTGCTTGAGAATCAACAGAAACATGCAATAATGTAAATCCAGTGGTCATAGTTCTTATATGGGATGGGCATGAACTCTCATGGGAATGTAACAAGGTATGAATAGATTATTGGTTAGAATAAAGCTTCAGAGAAGGGCCTCTACATTCTGTCAATTGAACTCTTTCTCCTCAGACTGTGAGCATGCTGGAAGTTGCAAATTGCCAGGAGAGGGAAGGGTAAAAGCCAGAAGCAGAGCACAAGCAGACTTACACAGTGACTTCAGAGAGTTGCTCCTTGGTAAGGTTCAGAGGATGGTTTATAGCAGTGATCCCATGTTCCTCAGGGTCTTGGCCAGTCCTCAGATTAGCTCTGAGGATTGCATTATTGGCTACATTGAGGAAACTAACCATAGCATGCCAGCCTTTATTGTTAAACCATACCTACAGGAGTCAGAAATCACAGATTAATTTATCAGTTACTGTCTTCACTGAGCTATACGAGAAAATCTGATTGCCTTTTATCTACTTCGGTGGGCACTGTCCTCAGGGGTGAATCCAGCACCAGGAATTCATAGTTCCTAGGCACAGTCCTGCAGGAGGAGCTCACATACTATGCTTTTAAAAGCACTGGACAACTACTGTCAGGGGATTTATAGAAGCACATTTTAAGATTCAGTGTACTACTCAAAGTATTTAGAACAGCAAGTAGTACTAAGCACTAATGATTTAAAAAAATCTTACATTTGAAATACTATGAGTAAGGATTACCTGTAGTATGGGATACAGTGTTAATAGCAAGTTATTTCTAAAGTATAGCATTTCAGCTCTTCTTGCATCTGGGAATACCATCAGCAATATTCTCATAATTTGAAGTCTATGTCAAGAAAGACTGTGAGTTAGCAGACTAATTCCAGTTAATACCTTAATATTATCTTCAGTTTCCATGTATTTAAGGAAATCAGGGATTTCTTTAGCAGCAGCCAGTGAAGCTTGTCCCTAAAACAAAAAAGAAAAAGCTAAAGATCAGTGCTCTAGGTGAAATCTAATGCTGCAGTAACCATGCTTTAATAAGGGGTCAAAAAACAAACAAACAAAATTAAACATCTTGCTTACTCCTGTCACATTCATCATTCGGCCAAGATCACTTAAAAAATTGACAATTTGATCTCCAGAAACATGAAGGACTGGAAGCCTTCCTCCTATAGAAATTCCTCCATATCTAGTAAAAAGAAAAATATAATCAATAACTCATACAACACACCCATAACTGTACCCTAATGGAAATACTAAAAACCCACTTAATGCAAGTTTAATTTCTATACATCAAATATTACATGTATAACAATTTCTACTCTTTTCCTAACAAGTTGTATTAGGTCTTTTTAAGGCTTACAAAAAATAGAAGCTCTATCAGTTTCTGAGAGGTTTATGCCAGGATTCTGAGAAAATTATTTAGAGAGAAGATTTGGAGAAAACTGTGATTTCTACAGAAAAAAATCAAGGTAATTACCATATAATGGTTTAGACAGCATGGAGGACTAAGGGAACCACAGACCTCATTAAAAATTTCAGGTGCTCTTAGAGGAGCAGGTATTCACCAATATCAGTATCAGCCAGTGCTCCGTAATGATAAATACTATTGCGTAAGATGAAGTCTAATCCCATAGAAAGCAATGCTTGCACATAACAAGCAGATATTCTGTGAAGAAAGGCAGTCATCCAGCTGCTATATTTGAAGTGAACTCCCACTGCTGGTGAGAAATGAAATGAGTATGTGCTTCAGGCTAACCAGTCATCTTTCTAAGCTTTTAGTAACTGCAGCGTAGACATCACACACGTTAGCTGTTGTCTCTGCCTAAAAGAGAGAGCTAGTGCAATCTGGTTCATAACTACTGCACACGTACAGAGCAGGCATGAGGAACTGTGGTTGCTATTTCTATATTTGATAGGCTGGTGTCTGGGTTTTATCTCACTCAGGTCCTTTTTTTTGGAGGGTTTGTATCTTTAATGTGGCACTGAAAGAGCTGTGTCACAGCATTATTATAGTATACTGCACTATTGCATGAACCTTTTCACCACACAGTTCCCACTGGTTTGACTCCTGTAGGTAATAAAGCTGTGATAGTCCCATTGTGAGCCTCTTGCCTTCATCTCCTGCAGGGAGTTCAAACGAATATAACCCTTTGTTGTAAGACCCTTCCTGATCCCCGATTTCCCACTGAAGCCATCTCTTTGTTCTATACTGTCTGCCACAATTCCCCTTGTCCATTTGCATAAACACTGTGATGCTCCCTGGTTAAACAGAAATACATTGTTCCTTTATTTACTACCTTATTCTGTGAATTGGTTTCTTACCTCTGCTCATTGACCCAGTATTTACTCTTCAAGCTGAAACAGATAAAGAGAATCCCCTCTCAATACACAGAACCAAAGTCAATGATAGTCAGGCTTAAATAAAAATTAAAGTTGAATTGCTATACTTTGCAGACCTCCAGTCTCCTGGTTATTACTTTGAGTTGTAGAGTTGGCAAGACTTTTGGCATTCCTTGCAGTGTGTTTTTGGCTTTTTGTTTTCTGTCATGATTCATCTCCAGTTTATACAGAGATAAACAAGATTCCTAAAGTGACACATACTGGGCTATTCTAATCCATAATTAATTGATTTTAAAACATGTATCTACAGCAATTATGACACATGCTAAGGGGAATCAGTCAAAGGCAGCTAGCACGTAGCTAATATAAAGAGAATTTCAAGAACTCTGCCAGTAACTGAGTAAGTAGCAAGGCCTGAATCAGAGATAACAGGCCGTGGGCACCACACAGTGAATTCCCACACTCAGCACACAGGGCAGCTGAGGAGTCATCAGCAGGATGGATGTATCTGTGTAACATTGTCCTTTGGCTGCTCTTTAGCACTTCTGGGAAGCAAGTGATAATTAACTCAGGCAGATGGTCAGGTTAGTGTGGGCACAGTTCTTCAGGGAGACAAAGTAGTACCTCTGCAGGGCAGTTCACCAATGCTATGCAGAGGCACCACTTTTGTCACCATTAACACGGCCTTCCAGCAGCACCGACACTTAGCTCTGCCTATAAAGGAGTATCTGATTATACAAATAGTTATAATTGAAAATATTTAACTCACCTAAAATCAGCCTCTTCTAGTCTTGTATCACAAATATGGACATGGTGCTCAAATCTACAGAATACTGTGGTAACTCAGGTGTTACGTCATTATTAAGTAAGAATTTCATCACCAGGTACAAAATACCACATATGAAAAAGAAATAGAGATTCATCCCTACCTTCCTTTTATCAAAGTGGGATATGTTTTCACCAGAAAATCTGAAATATTTCTGTGGGTCAGATCTTGAAGAATTTCTGTGCTGCGTTGCACTCTCTGGCAAGAAACAAAAACCTAATCAATCATAATAAAGTTTAGAGTGCCTTAAGCTATTAAGTGTTGGTCAGGAAAAGAGACAAAGTAGTTTTGGTTCAGAGAAAATGCTCGGGTTCATAGTATCACTGAAAGAGAGTGAGCCAATCACTCGAGGGTCATTTCTAGCCTAAACATCCTTACTTTACTAAGACTTCAGAAGAAATCAATAAGTTTGTTATGCATGACACAAAATAGTTGCATGTCACTCTGAAACAGGTCTTTGCAATGAAGGTAAGGGTGCTCAAGGCTTTTTCTTCAATTTGAAAGTAGGAAACTTTTCAAATAAACTGAGGCCCCAGTTAAAAAAACAAACAAATGAAGAAACAAAAGGTCATTTCCTATGATTTACAGCTTTAGGTGAAAATTAATACAAAACATTCACCTTCACTGGCACATTAGATAGTTTGAATGAAAATTACTTTTTTTTTTAAATACGAAAATTATGCCACATGACAATTTTGTTGAGTCTTTTACAAACACAGGATTGCTGTGAAATGCAAGACCTCACACTCCTGAGTTTATCCCAAGGTAGAATATACTTTAAGACATTCCTGGGCAGCTTCAGATGGCAAAGTCTGCAACCTGAAATCATCTGATAACGACCTAGAAAGTAAGTCTACTGAACTTTCCAGAAGTTCCTGCATTTGTCCACAGAGAGTGTGACGCAGAAGACACAATAGAGACATCCCCAGATGATTCTAGACAGGAAGACTGGCAACATCCCCATAGTGCCTTCATTAATTGAGTTGTCTATGCCTAAACATAATTCTATTGACAATTATTTACACACTGTGGCTTTCCTGAAGACTCAAGCAAACTGTTTCTTTCTGGTAAGTTTTACCAAGCTATAATATCCTGCAAAATTATCAGGATAATATTATAATAAACATATTTTGTTTAGAGGACTACACTCCCCACAAACAAATAAAAAAAAAAAATTGCATCTTATGCTTGGAATTGAAGTTTTAGAATAAAGGTCTCTGAAATACATTAGCATGCAATCAGCAAAATTCAACTTTGTTGGACAGGGATTACTAAGAAATCAGAAATAACTTGAGATGCTGTAAGGTATATAACCTCTATCAATTTTTTTTCTTTATAAACAGGAATTCTAGAGATATTTAAAACAACATTGTTTTGTGAACAGTGATAGAGAAAACAAAGCAAGCTGATTCAGTTGAGATTGTGCCATGGAAAGTGGTATAGTCACCATCCCTGAAGTGTTCAAAAATGTCAAGATGTGGCACATGGGGATGGAATTCAGTGGTGAAGATGGCAATTCTGTGTTAACAGCTGGACTCAACCCTAGAGGTGTTTTTTAACATAATGATTCTATGACTCTATGAAAATTAGACATATTTTAGTTATTTTGCTAGTGTGTTCAGTCTGGCAAACAGGAATATTAAGGATGAACAGTGTGCAAGGTGAGATGTTAAATTAGAGAGCTACTACCCTGAGAGTGGCTAAATTCTTAGAAAAACATTTATTAAATACAAACACTGACAGGCTGTAATTTTCCTTTGCTCTTCAAAAGAGCAAGCACATTTTATAAAGGGCACTACTAAGATCATTCATTGATAGGAGAGGAGGGAATATAGCTCTGTTTTTCACCACACAGAATCAGTGTTTATTAAATTACTCATCTTCATGTACATGGACACAAATATTCATTTTGCTAGCTTAAAACATTTCTGATAGAAATGAATCTGAAAGACATGTAAAAAATAGTAATTTGGGGGTCACTGAATATTGATTTTCCCATTTTAATGAGAGGACTGCATTAAAAATTTTAAAAATTGTGATGTTTTTTCTGTCTTTTCTTTCCTCTTTCTCCCTCCTGCCCTTTCCTCCATTAAAGAAAGGCAAACATCTAAATAGACCTGTTCTTTGGGGCCAAGGAAATTTTTTTTTAAATTATGGGACAAATTTCTCAAATTTTTGTGATTTTCTTCCACGTGAAATGTTTGCAATTTGGGTGAAAACAGTAATAAAATTTTATTTAAATGTGCAAGCTTTTCCAATACCTCTGAAATTGAATTCCAAATTCCAGCAAGTCTTGCACTCTTGAAAAAGAATGTACTCAACTCCTTCCATATGTATTAGTATGGCAAGGTACTTAGACACTGATCCCTTTTCCAGCACTTGCCATGAAACTTTTCTACAAAGATTTATGGCACAAGGACACAACCTGTGGTGGTGAGAGGCCTCCTGCACCTGCAGGGCATTCTGGCAGCATAGTGAGTTTCTTGTGAGTGCTGCACTTGCAGGAAGGTGATGGATTCTCAGGGCTCCACTGTTGGCTCAGCAGGAGGCTGCTTAGGTTAGGATGAACAGCAGGTGTGTTCCAGGCAGTTGGCATGTTATTGCATGGGTAGTTCCTGTGGAGAGGAACAGAGCTTTAAGTTGTGCAGAGATAATGGTCCACAAGAACTCCCAAATCCACAAAATCACAATGCTCTAAGCAGATATTCCCCCCTCACCCCTCATCCTGTGAGTTTTGAATAAGAACAACATTTATGCAGTGGACATATCCTTGTGGAGAAACTATAATTTTCTTTTCTCGTGCAGTATCTTTTCTTTTTTAAAAGTTTCCTCTTTGTTTCTACTATACCAGGTAGAAGAGAGGAATGGGAGAAGACAATCAGGAGGATCAAATTGCTGGATATCATGGCTGGGAAAGAGTCAGGAGAAAGGTAACAAATGTCAAAGCATAGCAAGCCAGTGACAAATGGCTCCAAAGCAGGACTCACAGGCAGAGTAAGCAGGTAGGACAACAAAAGCTGGAGCTCTACTAATGTTGCCCTCACTTCAGAATGAGAACAGTTTCAAATCATAGACACCGTCCTATTGCTACTTCACAATCCAAGTGATTGCTGAAGTTATTGCTTCCAAACACACCAATGGGAACTGGAGGAACCTGAAGGGACTCAGACATGGAAACTGCCAGGGAAGCTGAGAAGATCTGTGTCTGAGGTCACTGACGTACTGACATAAATTTCGAGGTTGCTTAACTCTCAATACCAATACATGAGCTGGTTTCCAGTCAGTCACATTGAGCACTGTGAATCATTCTTAACCCAGTGGCAGTGCTATCTTGCTGTTTGTTTTGTTCTTTTGACCCAAAATTAGACATAGCCAACAACACATCTGAAGCACTGGCTCTTGTGAAGAGTCAAGCCAATTCATTCTTGTTTCATTACTCAAGTTCCACTAGAAGTATCCTGCTAGGATCTCATTCAAGAGAAATTAGCTAGCAACTTACAAAAGAGGCTGATTCTTCATGCAGCGAATTCCAAATCCTGGTTTATTCAAGAAAGCATGAGTAAGGGAGACCATCTGCTCATTGCCAGGACGTTCATTGCTAAGGGAATAAGACAGGACCTCCTTTATGAAGTACTTTTTCAAACTATTGTACTGTAATACACATAGCAACTAGAGAAGGAAAACCATATGGCAGTACCAACTGCCCCCCTTCAAATGCTGATAATTCAATTGTTTTATTTATTTATGTAAAAACCCAGAATGTTCCAAGATGGTTGACAGGCTATGGTTCTTTTCTCCTAATACTAAAGCTGACTTCTGACAAAGTCCAACGGCAGCATTCTCCAAAAAAGGCTTGAATCCTCATGGCTATTCTCTCAGCACTGTCACAGTCAGTAATCAGAAGATGAAAAACACATTCTGCACTTTCATTTGCGGAAGCCTGGATCTCCTGTTAGATATGATATGTAACTTTATAAGTGTTGAGGTCCAAAAATCAGGTAGGAAGAGGAAAATACCAAAGTTAGAAAGATATTTGAAAAACTATTTTTAGGTGTACTAGCAGTTGTATTCTCCAGGTGCACCAACTTAAAGCTATTTTAAATATGCTGATTCCAGTGAAGCGAATATTTTCTTACATCACACGGAGTGAGAAAAAAGCAGTGAGACAGGGCCTCACGATGTTAAACTCCAAGGAGAAAACGGTGTAAGTGCGACAAATGTACTTTAAGTGATTCCTCTTACCTGAAGAAAGTAAACTGTTGTCCATAGATCCAAGGGTGTAATGTTAAGGCAGGATATTCTCCAAATGGAGGAATAATGACTGTAAGTACTAGAGACAGCAACACAAAACTAGCAGGGAGAACAACCTGCAGGGAACATGAAAACTTCACATTAGGTTATTGTATAAACATTGTGGAGTGACACTGTACACACCCTAATATATGTAAACAAAGGAAGGACAGCAGGAGCACTCAGATCCAATCTGGTTTAACTCCTGAACATCAACAATTTAATTTCCAGTGCTTTTGCTTAAAATTCTGGTTGTCATAGAACCGCATCATGTTAAAAATAAAACACTGGGCTAGTAGTGACAGAATCATGAACTTGGTGCATTTGGTAGACTCCAGGCAGAAAGAAGAGGCAAAAGAGTTGGAATCATAATTGCACTGTTCTGCATTTGCAGCACTTCTATTGCTTTCTACAGTCCAATCACTGCTGGAAAGACAGTGTTGAGAATGTTGTGGGAAAGAGTCCAGAACAGCACAAGTCAGTCAATACCTGTGCTAGGAAGTCCTTGTGGCTGCGGGAGGCGTGGTGGAAACGTTTGATGAGCAGCGCTTTGATCTGCTGATGTACAAGCTGAAAGCCTTTATACTGTCGGGACCCTTTGCCTTCATTTTGATCTCCTGCTCTGCCTACTGGCATTCGAGAAGCGTCATTAGTTTTCAGGGCGGTTTGTTCAGCTGGTTTGTTCTCAGTAGTTTTGCCAAGAGTAGAACCATTTTCTTGAGTATCTCCTAGGTTAACATGAGAAGCATCAGAGAATACACTTTATTTTCCATACATGAAGTAGCACAGACATTTTAATGAGGTCCAGATTTCACCAACCATACATATTATATCTCTAGGTTGCTTTAATTACAACTGTTGCACTGTGGTTATATTTAGTGACATCATATCGGTTAACTCTCCTCTTATGCAGCAGGATGAACAGTTCAATCATCTACGTAGTTTATGGACTAATAGTCAGCAAAGTACTTTTTATACAACTACTCAGACCATTGAGTAGTTGACATCTGGGTGCTTGACTCCACTTTTATTTGCATAGTTAAGAACCTCATCCAATCTAAATACAAGGCTTTCTGCTGACTTAATATTTTTTTCAGGTATCATGTCAGGCCCTAAAAGCAGATATTTGCTGACCAAGTTTATTTTGTCAAGAACACATAAAAGACTGAAAGTTCTGAAACTCCTCTTTATAGAGCGTTCAGAATAAAAAGCAGTCCCAAGAACAGTTAATAAAATATGGATTTGTGGATCTATACCTGCATTTTGCATTTCAGGGTCAGCTTCTGCTGTGACCTTTAGGAAAACCTGCCATAGAGAAATACATTTTCTGGTTAGGAAAAGATTAGTTACAATAACCTGACCTTTAGAACACCATACCTCATCCTTCAATACAAAAGAAGAAAATTTTGATAACTTTTCAGTACTCCATATTATTATCAATAATCAGAGGTCGCTTATGAAATACCTTAGAAAATAAATGAATGAACAGACACAAAAAAAGACAAAGGTTCATTTCAGGCTAATGGGTCCAGCTCCACAAGACTATAATGAATTAAAGGTTGGATCCTTTCTCTTGGTCTTTCTCAAAGATTTTCTGAGTATGCCACAGCTTATGGGACTGGATTTTGAAGGACATTTTAGGAATTAGGAATTAAATATTTAAGAAGAGGAACAGTCTCAGTAAACATTTTGGGTGCTTATGGTGAGGTCTGCAGGTATTTTAATCTGTTACCTCTTCAAGTGGTGTGTCTGAAACTCCAAAACTGCTGAGTCCCAGGTCATCCAATGTTTCCTCCAGTTCTCTGAAGAGACTGGCATAAGATCGTTGTTTAAAGTTTTTATTGGGCAAAAGATAAATCAGTTCCTGACCAATGCTTTCAATTAATTTTGCTTCTGGGATATGATGGTGGATTACTTCTGCTAGCTCATTTAGATCTCCTGTGAAAAGTCAAAACAGCATTCATAGAATGAATATTTAACCATATTAAGCATGATTTCAAAAGCTGTTGTTTGCACGAAAAGGGTATCGTTCTATTACATAACTCACAGATATCTCAGCTAATTCTGCACTAGACTGGGCTATGTTGCTAATTATGCTTCGGAACTATGTAGCAGGAAACTAGTTCAGGTTTGTTAATAAAGCACAGCCAAATCTTCAGGAATATCTGCTTTAAATCTTTTCTTATGCAGAAAAGCCAAAATCACTTTTTTTCTGAGAGAGTCTATTTCCTTGCTCTAGTTATGCTTCAGTTTTCATGAAAAAATGACACAAAATTCAATACCATACTTGTAAAGCACACAAACTTCCAGTTCATCATCTGTACCTGAGACTACATATACACAAAAAAGGCTCAATGGTAAGCAAAACCACAAAGAACCCTTATTAAATTCACATTACAATACAATAGAAATGTTAGACACAAGGACTTTGGCAGCATTGATCTGTAGGACAAGATTGCAGCATAACAGGAGACATAGCTATGTGCTGGAATACTGAACCGTCCTGCTTCTTACCATCCAGTTCCAGCTCTGGAGCTCCTTCTTCACCCCTGTGCACACAGCTGGAGCAGGAGCAGGAGCACTGGGATCCACAGCTACAAAATGACTAGCATGGACAAGCAAGAGAGAAAAAGATTGAAGTGCTTCAGACACACTCAAAACAGGATGTAAAGGCTGACAATATTTGAACAGCTTGAGCCAATGAAAAATATGTCATATCCAGAGCATCTTGAATGTACTATACTGAAAATCATCTGGAGACTGGATTAAGCAATGCAGAAAAGATAAATCCATCTGCACAAATCAGTTCTAAACTGCATACAAAATACCTGGGGAAATGCAATCAGCAGAGGACATGAGTGTACAGATTGTTTTGATACTAGGACTGGAAGCACTATTTCAACAGTAAGAACCCAGAACACTACTTTTCAAATGGTGAGACCTTGATTTAGCTATGGATAAATGTAGACTTTTCTGGTGTCTGAGCTACTTACCAGACTACCTAATGTTTAAAATCAGTGTACTGCAAAAGCAAGAATCAGAAAGAGCTGTATATGGACAAAGGCAACTCGAGAGCTGGGGTTGTTCAGCCTGGAGAAGGGAAGGCTCCAGAGAGACCTTAGAGACCCTCCATCACCTAAAGAGGGCTACAAATGAACTGGATAGGGACTTTCACAAGCATGCAGTGATAGGACAAGGTGGAGTGGCTTTAAACTGAAAAGGGGTAGATTTAGATCACATGTTACAAAGACATTCTATACTGTGAGAGTGGTGAGGCACTGGAACAAGTTGCCCAGAGCAGCTGTGGATGCCCCATCCTGGCAGTGTTCAAGGCCAGGCTGGATGGGGTTTGAGCAACCTGGTCTAGTGGAAAGTGTCCCTGCCCACAGCATGGAGGTTGGAACTAGATGATCTTTAAGGTCCCTTCAAACCCAAACCATGCTAATATGATATTAGTAATTATATAGTCATGTGATTAACTGCAGTTTTGTACATCGTGTCAAGCAGCACTTAAGTGCTTTTTATTTTGGTGCAGTGCAAGCATTACTCAGATTATATGTGCAGGGAGGGAGATTCATACTTACTGTAGCCCTTCCCATTTTTGTGGTTCTCATTTTGCGAACAAGGGTGAGATAAAAGCCAGAGCCAAAACAGTTCTTTAGGAATACGGGAGAGCCTGAGCAGAAGAGTTTCCCTTGGGATATGATGGCTACTCTGTCTCCAAGGATGTCTGCCTCATCCATATGATGAGTTGACAGGATAATAGTTCTGCCTAGAAGGAACAAGGAGGAATGTTCAAGGCATGGACTCTCCGTGGAACTCAAAACTGTGTTTAGCTTTTTGGCAATTATTGCTCTGTACCAAAGCCAGCCTCAGGTTTGCTACAACCATAGGTATTTGTTCAAAGAATCTTGTTTGCTTGTGCTCATAGCCCACTGCTCATGACAGTTTATACAGCAGGCAAATATTGCATCTAGCAAATTTTAAAAATCCCACCAAGAAAATCAAACAGTTTGTACTCTCAAATCTCTTACCTGGGCGATATTTCAGCAGAAGATCCCAGATAGATCGCCTGGAATATGGATCAACTCCAGAAGTGGGCTCATCCAAGACTACGACTTTTGCCTCACCCACAAAAGCAATGGCAACAGACAGTTTCCTTTGCATTCCACCTACCAGAGGACGAACAGAGCCAGGAGTGTTAGATGAGTTATATAAGTTTCAGGGATGTAATTAACATTGCTTTTTGGTGTGGGGACAAACTGCTACAAATAAAATGAAACCCATCCTCAGACGCCTATCTGCAAAGATAAATTAATAGTAATTTTACTTCTGAAATTCAAAACAGGTTGTTCGAACTTTTTTTTTTAAATACACATTTTCCATCTACACATTGTGTTTTCTGCTTCTTGCCAGAAGCAAAAGTAGGAAGATATGAGGTTTTCATGTTCTTTCACGAAACTAACCAACTTTTATAGTTGCAATCAGGACAAAGTAGTATAAGAACAGATGGCTGTTTATTCAAATCAGCCTTTGAATCTGAAAGTGCAAGTTATTCAAATACACTATGTACCTTTAGAATAGAAGAAACTACTCCTACCAAATAATACAGTACTATGGAACACTGATCCATACAGTGGGACAGAATGATAGTACAGTATTTCATTTGCCTTGAAATAATTGAAGGTTTTATTTTGTTTCATTTCTTATATTAACCAACTTTTTATATATATGTATTTATTTAAAACTCATAGCTTCAAGTATATTTGAATTTGTTGTATATGTATAAGACATAGAAGCTTTAGGGACAGGTTGTACCAGCTTTACTACTTGTACAGTCCCATTTACTTGTTGAAAAGAAAGCATCCCTCCAGTGTGCATTGGTGTGTGAGAATGTGGCCTCAAATATGTAACTCGACCAGTAATTGCCCAAAGGCCAGGCAGGACGGGGCTGTGGGCAACCTAGTCTAGCAGAAAGTGTTCCTGGCTATGACAGCGGGTTGAAACTACATGATCTTTAACATCCCTTCCAACCCACACCATTCCATGACTCTATGAGAGACAAAGAAAGGGCAGCAGGACAAAACATCTTAGAAAATTCCTGTGGGCACCTGACAAATTCTGAGCTTCTTCATTTCTTTTATGGGTGAGGCCCATGTCTTCCAGCATTGTTTCCAGCTCTTGCTCAGCTTCTTCCCTGGATCTTCCTTTCAGTTGAGAATAAAACAAGATGTGTTCTGCTACAGTAAGGCTGTGACATCAGACAGAAAGGCAAGGAGGCACATTAAATGATTAAGCTGTTTTTATTCCCCAGCAGCAATAAATTCACCCTAGCTTTATCTTGCTAAAGGAAGAGAGGCTGCATTACCCTAAAAGATCTTCTCTGGGAACAACATACTTCACTTGGAGGTCATATCTCTTTCTTTGCCTTTTCAGAACAGAATCTGCTACTAAAGGAACAGGTATAGCAGGCATCAAACCACCCATTTATGGGAATAAAATGGAAGAGAGTCTGCTGTTGAGATGAACACAAACTAATGGACGTGAAGCTGGAAATCACCAGAGAAGGCAGTAAGTGGTTGAGTGGTAGTAAGAAATGGGGATAAAAATATCCTGCTACTGCATTGTTAACTTGGATTTTTTTGCTTTAGATGTCCTAAATTATAGTGCATGAACCTCCACGATAACTCCTGCTAACCTACACTACAACAGAAAACACCAGGAACACTGTTATTTTCCTAAGAAACTTTGTTCCCAGTGAAACGATGAAGGAGATTCCTTCTGCAGGATATGATGTTAAGAGATGGAGAAGTTCCTCTGAAATACAATACAAATAAGAGAACAACACAGGCTTTGGGGATTCTGATGCATGCAGACTTTCTTCTTGAAGCCAGCATGGGGTGATACTTACTGATTGAATAAGATGTTGTGCTGAGGGCACATCCCTAATCTGTGCCGAATAGAGTCCATGTGAGTCTGGATGTCCAGGCCACCAACCAGCACAGTTCCAGATGTGGGTGGGAACAGGCCTGTCAGTATCGACCTGGGAAAACAAAATGGGGAAATTCCCCCTCTCCGATGTCTCTGTGCTAGATAAGGAAGCTACATCACCTGATTCCACTAGATGGAGCATGATGACTTCTTACTATAGGCCTTGAAGAAACAACTCCAGTGAAAAGCAGGCATGTAAGTACTCTTGATCTGCTACAGAGAATCTGATGGATCTGCTAACATAATTTTTGATACAACTGTCTATATGTTTCTGGCTTCCATTAAGAAACTGCTTTAGTTCAGCATGTTATATCAGCCCTACATATAAATGGGTCTAAAATGAAGCTCAGTAGGATGAAAATAGAATAATGGTTTGAGGTCTCTGGCCATGCTGACTCATGCTCTAAATCTTTATTTTCTGTAAACTAGAAGACCCAATGTTATGCTGCAAATGGGTGGCATCTCTTAATAATTTGGGTGATTAGTGGATTTTTCAGTTTAAAAAAGTACAAAGGAATTTTAAAAATTGTTTTTATTGGAAGAATAAACTCCCTCATATTTACAAAATATTTCAGCAGATTAGGATGCTTTTATTTTGGGTTGAACATATTCCTTGTGAAACAATTAAAAAAATTAAAAGGCAATTTAAAGTGCCTTTGAAATAAAAGTGTTTTAATTGAAAAACCCTAAAGTATACTGCTGAGAAAAGTCATAATGAAACATTTAATTCTTTCAACATTTGGTGAACTTGTCAGAGATTTATAAGAGGTTTTGTTCACCAATGAATCCTATTTTGCCAAATAAGGTTCTGTATAAAGAAAATGAAACATCCTTAAAGTCCAGATTCCTGGGATGCTAGGTTTCTAGGACTAGAGGAACATTTTAATCTGGACATGGATGTTGCGTGTGTGTAGCCATTTTATTTAAAGAGGGCCTGTATTTTATACTCCTTTGCACACAGACCAATACATATGACTGACCTAGAGCCAGTTAGAGAAACCAAGAACACGTGGAATGTAGTGGTTTGCAAATTTTCAGCTCTTTCAAGCAGAAGATCCTTCTCTTTCTTCTCCTATGGCAGCTTAGCCATGGGAAATGAATTCTGAGGGAGAGAATTGCTTCCTTCTCTCTGGACTTTCACTTGTTTGTGTCATGCATTACTTCCCTCACAGGGCTTTAGCTAATCCAGAATATCTTCTTTATGCCTAGGGGCAGCACTTCCCTATCTGGAAAAGGCCTAATGTTGTGTGTCAAGCCAGCTGCAGGGGTGGTAGAGAGACCAGGGAAGAGTGAAAAGAAAAGACTGCTCCAGCAATACAGCACTGCCCTGGATTTGCTTCTTCCAAAAGAAGAGACTTACATGGTAGTTGTCTTTCCTGCTCCATTGTGACCAAGGAAGGCTGTGATCTGACCCTCATAAAAAGTGATATTTATCCCGTCTACTGCTGGTTTGGGCCTGTTTGCAAAAATCTTCACCAGGTTCTGAATGCATACTCCTGGAATCAATCCTGTTGGCTCGGGCTCAAAGAAGGTATTTACTTGAAAGGCAAGAAATCAAAAATGAAAAGAGAATAAAAGCACCTGTTTTAATCCTAGTTCTGATAATGACAACACTTCAGTGAGTGCAGAAGCAATAGCACATACCCAGCATAATACAGCATCATGTTCCAGAGCCAGATTCTCCAAGTCACACCATTACAAAACTAAGGCCAGATTTCTAATTGCAGTGCAATTTATTTAGATTCACCCTCTGATCTATGACAAGAGAAGTAGAGCCCAGAATTGTGGTCTGTGGAAATGTAATTTATTGGACCAGGGGAAACTGAACATGCTTTCTGTTCTCATTGTGTAGCAGGATGATTATTTGGAATTGTTTTCTGGAAATTCTTAGATAGGCTGAGAGATTACATTCAACAACCAGCAGGTTGCCTTTCTAGCTGGGCTGAAATCTGCCATTCAAATAATCTGCCCAGCTGTGCATTCTTTGACCATGATGCTTAAAAAACCTCCCCCAAACACAAACAAAACACCACAACAAAAAAAATTTGCCTTTAATCCTGGTAGGTGAAATTTACCCCATTGCTGAGACCAGGTCAAGATTTCGATAGTACCTAACATGAGCACTACATGGGATGGCTTTCTCTCAGGATTAAAAATGCATTATTGCAAATAGCACCATCAGGACATTTTATTGCAGCAGCTTCTAGTCAAAACAAACTTCCTTTGAAGTAAATTAAGCCCTTGGGCAATGTGAATTATGGGAGTTGAGAAACTGAAACTAAAGACTTTGTCCACTTTTGTTTACACAGAATGCTTTAGGCTTTGTAGGAAGGCTTATTTTGCAATTACAGTTTACTTAAATTGTTCAATACCCAGCAGGCCTGTGTGGAGAGCAGCCAATGTGATCTGGGCCAGCCCCACATCCATCAGAGGCTTGTGTGACTGTCATTATTGTCACTGGCTGTACTCAGGAAAAAGTTCCAAATTTGCTGTACATGAGAGAGCTGTGTATATTACAGAATAGCTGAAATAATCAACATAGAATGGGTAGCACTATTTTAGATATAATTATGTTTATGAATAACTTTTCTTTTGACTTGTGAAACGAATCTAGGTTTCCATTTACCTTGCTGGGATAAATACAAACATCTCTGCATTCACAAAAGTTCACAGAGTCTGGCTAGATAGTTATGCATATACTGGCAATTGAGGCAGCTTCCTTGGTTTTATATGTATCATAAGCTTAGATCATAGTTGTTTGCAAGACTCACTGACAATTTTCTGAGGCAAATTCTCTGATGATCTCCCCCAGTATCTGCTTTGCATCACCTGAAGGACTGCTGGGGGGTTGAGCTCCCTTTTTTTGTGATTCATATTTCTCCATTTTGATCCTGTATCCTCACTGTCATTGAGCTATACTAGGTCTGGTCTTGGCTTCTCCTCATGCCTCCCAGTTCCTGGGTGGTTGAAAGGGAAGACAGGCTTTTCTTGTGCAGTGACAAGCAGAAAGCCCTTCCTTTGTGGCCATGGAACAGCTGGAACCTGGGAACTAAGGAGTAAAGCACCAAAAAGATAAGGCAGTACTAGGAGAAGATTGGCTGAAATAACCTTTAACCTCTGCCTGTCTCTTTCCTTTGAAGTCCTGTCCTGTTTCCATTCACCCTGAATGCATGTTTTCAGTGCCTACGTGAGGAGCTCTGATGACCCCACTTTTATCTCTTGCTTTTCAAGAGAGTCAGAAAGGGCTCAGAGCTGCCTGTAGCAGTTACTTGTGCTACAGAATCCACATGCATTCCTCTGAGCATCTCATACAGAAAACTCCTCTGGCTCACCACAAAGGAAGACATTGGGGCTTGAAAACAAGACAGGTCATTTAGGAATTCTTAGGTGATGGCTAATGTCAGCATCAGAAAAGGCTGCAGACAGACACACAGAGCACTTCAGATAAATCCCTTTGAAACCAGACTTTTCCTACTGATGCAAAACACACTAAAGATAGGCAAAAAAAAAAAAAAGAAAAAAGGAGGGATGGGACTAAGAGGGAAGAACATTCCCCTCAGTGTATTTTTATTGAAGTCATGGCTCTGTTTAATTTTAAAAAGTCAATGTATACCTCTCTGAGGCTTCCCTCAGCACGAAAACTAACTTGGCAAAGAAATAGCCTGCATTTGTATGATAAAAACACAAGTTAAGCAGCTCTTTTGGAACGCAGCTGTCTTATGTGCAGTGGCTAAAATATTCTAAGGGATGACGAATGTAGAGGAATAAAGAGTTTATGTCTCTCTTGTGCTTAGCTCTGGCAGTTACATGCTATCACCTACTGGGCTCCTACTGGCTCTTGTAGCTTGGCTCCAATCACTCCTTTGTCTAGTTTGTTATGAAGTACAATGAGTATAGTATCTCAGAAGTACTCAGGTTGCTCTCTCTCCTTACTATTAATTTCATCTTTGTCCTGGACATCTGTCTTAGGCTTCCCCTGCTCGCCGGGTTCTTTTTCTCGTTTGTGTTTACATTGTTTGTTTTTACCATCCTTCTTCCCCTGGCTGTCACTCTTTTCTTCTGTTTTTTCAGGTTCTTCAGATTTATTTGTGTTGCTTTCATTTTTTTCCCTTTCCATGGTCTTCTGATTCACACCACCTTCTGACTCTGGACTTTTTTCTGTATAAACCAAAAGTAATCGAGATTTAATTAACAAAAAATTATTATTCTCTTATCTCTAGAGGTATTTTGAGGAAAAAGATAGTCCTATGCCTGGAGCTTTTCAAGGGCATTAACCATCAGTGTTTTACTCAGGTTAGGAATACAGCATTCAAAACCATCTAGCTTAAAATCTGCTTCATGGTGTCAAGATCAAATATTTAAGGAAAATGACTGACAATTTTGTAATTGTAGACTCAGAGTAAGATCCTGACTAGTATTAGGTACATGTTTTACATTTTATCCATGCAGCTCTAGATGAAGTTCTCATCACACGAGGAGAAAGACCATACAAACATTTCCCAGACGTACAGGGAGTGAGAGGAATTAAAAGAAAATTAAAAGGTTAAATGAAAAGCAAATTGCTAAACTGCTACTTAGATTAAGAGCACCAGGCCAGAAAAAGTTGGTATTAACGTCTAAACAAGAATTTCTGGCTCACCAGTTTGGTCTTAGACATTGCAACAATGAAGGAAAACAATCACATTAGGTCAGGCTTGAAGCAGGAAGAAGCTGGAGCCCCTGAACAGACTGTTTATATAACACAAATTCAAGCTGGCAGTCTAGAATGAAACTACCACAATTGTAATTTATCAGATGGCCTAGACTTATTTTTGTTCTGAAACTTCCCCACTACTTTCTGCTATAAGGAATTTTAGCCCACAAAACTGTACAAAATTACCTGGTGCACAATTAGCAACATGAACAAGTTCGCTGCATCATGTAAACTGGCAAAGTGGGGGATACAAGAGTGCACCAAGAGAAGTAAATGTTAAAAGTACCAAGATCATTTACCAGTTTAGCTTCATTTTCAGACATGAATTTACATGATCTGACATTTTTTACCCAGTTTTTCTCCCAATATGTTAAACAGTTATGATAAATTAACAAAATGCTCAGTATTATCCTTGAAGAATAGATAGGAGTTGTGAAAAGTTCCACAGTTGTTCAAGTAAGCTGAGCCACTGAAGAGTCTTACTTCTTCAAATAGGTAAGAATCAGAGTCTCCTACTGAGGAGTTAACCAGAGATGACCTTTCTGACTGTCCCTGCTTGAGAAAACCAGGGCAATGCTTTGTAGAAAAGAGGATGAAATAACGATCAGCACAATCAGGCTACTTGAAATAATAATAGAATAATTTGGATCAGAAATTACTTCCAAAGACTTCCAGTTCAAGCCTCAAAAAATATGGCCAATTCAGATCATGGCACTACCTCCAAAGATGGAGATTTCACAGTCTTTCTGAACAAGCTGTTCTAGTGCTCTAACTAGCTTCATGATAATACTATATACTATGTATATATAGTATAATATACATATTATACTATATATAATAGTGTGTGTATACCTATACTAATATATATAGTGTACTATATATAGTATACTATAATACATAAATACTTTTTTCCTTATATTGAATCTGAATTCCTGTTTTATAGTTTATATCCATTGCCTCTCATAGACACATCTGAGAAGTCTAGCTCTTTTGAGCTTTCTCTCTCCAGCCTGAGCAGACCCAGCTCTCTCAGCATCTCATATATTACATGCTCCAGCTCCTAATCAACTTGCTGTTCTTTACTGAGCTTATTCAAGTTGGTACAAGGGTGGCATAGATTATGATCTTGCTTAGAAACAGAAAGTAAACAGACTTATATTAGTGTCAAACTAGATAGAAAAGCGTCATGTGTAGAAAAGTAGGGAACCTCAGTGTAAGATTAACATTTCATGGATATTGTGCTGAGCAACAAGAACTCCTTGAATTTCTCAAAAGGTGCTAGTTACAGAGTGGGGACTTGATGCTGCTTGTTAAGCCAGGCTTTAAAGGCTCTCAGATGACTCATCTCTAATGACAGCACGGTCACTCCAAGTTCAAAGGCACTTGCCAAGACTCCCAGTGTATGGCAGTCTTTCACCTTTGTAGCAGCCCAGATAATGGAAATATTATGCAGTCACCTTTAAGCAGATCACTGAAGTTATTTCTAAAAAACAAAGTTTCCAAAGAACTCACCATCAGCAGTTGCTGTTTTCTCAGCTTCTGGGCTTCTGGAGCCAAGCCAATAGGATTCCAGCAGAGGGAAATACCAAGGCTGTGGTAACCCATAGTCCCCTAAAACAAAAAAAGTAGGTAAAGTGCACTTTATAACCCCATTCTGCAGTAGACACTAATTCATCTAAACGAAGTCTAATTATAAATGCTTGCAGTTCTAGTGTTGCATATCAGAAGGTCAAACCATGTACCAAGTACCTGACAAAACAGATTTTGTTCACAGATGGGTTTTTATTCTTTTGGACAGCAGTAAAATATTCAGAAAATGTGATGTGATTTGCCTTACCTTGTCTTCAGCAGAAAGTATTTTAATTCTAGAATGAAGCTAGTCCTTGAATCCTTACCAACCAGGCAGCAGCTCACTGCTTAAGATGGGATCCTAGCCTCACTCAGGGACTTTCTTTTAATGCCCACTTAACACTTGAGGGTTGACATGACTGAAAAGCTTTCTAAATTTACACTTATTACCCTGGGGCTGAATTTAAAACTGGTAATGAGAAAAGACACTGTTATTTCAGCACACAGCCTTTCAGGGAAAGTGACAACAGTGTAATCCTCTTCTTAAACAAAAATGGGCTTTTTAGTTACAGGTGAACTCAGTTTGGATAAGAGACAGCACAATAACATTACCAGTTCTTGGCAGGTCAGATCAGACTTACTGGAAGTCAACACTGCATTCCTAGATCATATTGATTTAGAGAATGGAGGAATTTGAGCTTCTGTGTTTAAAACTGGTATCTTTGTGAACCCAGACGTTATTGGCCTTGTGCTTCTTATTCAAAATAGGCAAGGGGGATCTGTGATACTCATTGAAAGATGGTCAGTTTTATTAATTGAAAACCACTGCTTGTGAAAGTGTCTGCTTACTTCTGAATTAGCAGACACTACCTGTGTTTCAGCCAACCACTTGTACTCCTATTCATGCACAGAAATGCTCTGTCTGCATTCACAAATAGTTTCCTTATTATGGACTATATTATTCCCCTCTGAATCTGGTGGCTAAAACAACAGCTTCTCATTCAGGATGAATGTAAAATCCAAGTGAAATCTGTTATGGAGCAGAATGCTCCAATAGCCAAAGGACCATTATGCCAATGGGTGGTTGGTTTCAGAACAGACTTTAGCAGGACTAGAACCATAGGGTCCAAAGAATTATCCAGGGAACTCCTGTAGTAACCTCAAATAGTACAGCATTGATTTGGCAGGGCAGCATGTGTGTGACAGAGAAATGCTATGAGAAAATCTACAGAAACAGAGCAGCAGAGAGACAAGACACAGCAAATATTGTGAGGAAGTGAAGCTACTAACTAGAAGCCCTGAAAGATGCTGCTTTTGTGCAAAGTGTTGACAGAAAAATATATATTTGTATCTAGGAATGAAGAAAATTCTATTGTTTAATTCCCTCTGTGTTCATGCAAATAGTCCATTGTACACTCCTCTTTAAACAGGGTTGCGAAAAAGAAAAAGAACCATCTGCCAAGGACCTTCTAGAGCTGCAGTTCACATGAAGGAGTAATAAATTAATGAAAAGAAAGCTGACTTGCTTGTACAGCGTAAGAGTTGGCAGTTATTATATTGTAACAATATTCAATATGAAGCAAGATAACCATTTAAGCTAGAAGGACAAATCATTTTTTCACACAGAAGGTTCCAGAATTTTGTAATTGAAAACAAACGAAATCCTTTTGTGATCTCATATTAGAATATGATTTCCACTTAGAAATAAAATAAATCCACACAGGAACTTTCACAACTGCCAATGACACAGCATGTGTCTTAGGAAATAGTACCATCCTTTAAGAAACAGTTTGCATAATGTGGTCAAAGTATCTATGTGAATTAGAACTGTCAAATCTGTATTTTTAAAAAAATTTAAAGTAATCTCACTAGAAATGGCTGAAACTTTTCAAAAGAAAAGTGTATACACAAATTGGATTTTAACAGATGACGTTTTTGTAGATTTATTTTCCATTTAAATTATAAAACAGGACTAGAAATCACATCCTCCTTTTTACTCATTCTTCCTTTTTCATTCTTTTCAGAAATAAAACAAGAGAAAGAAAAAAGAAAAAAGAGAAAAGTGGGCATCCTTAATAAACCAGCAGCGCTAAACTGGGTAAGATTCATAGTCTACAAGGTCAAACACTGGTTCTGCCAGCGAAATATGCAGAGACTGATTAGACTAACACAGTTTACAGCAGCTACCACTACTTTGTATAAATGAGAAACTGACGTACCTGGAAAAATGTTATCAAGATACCAAGAAAGTATTCCATAGAGAAAAGCATCAAAAAGCATCATGTTAATGGAAAAAAGAAAACTATATTCATCTCCTTCCAAGGGACTGGTTCTGATGTTACCCCACTGCAGGCCAAGACCTTGCTCTTCATAGCGTGACAAGTATTCCGTACCAAACCCAAAAGCTACTTGAGAAAGCAAACTCTGGAATAAAGGAAAAATGACATTCAGGCCTGACAGGGGAACACTTTAAAAAAAACCCAAAAAATCCTAACCAAAACAAATAAGCAAACAAAAAAACCACCACAGCAACAACAAAACAAGAAACCCAAAACAAACTAAAAAACCCCTCTGACTTTTAGGGACTGGACTTTAAAACTTGCATAAAAAATGACATGGGAAAAGTTGTTTCACTTTTATATTGGCCTGTAATATTTAATTCTCTGCAATTCTAAGCAGTATTTAGCCATAATACACTGA
This sequence comes from Rhabdornis inornatus, assembly GCA_013397075.1. Classification (NCBI taxonomy): domain Eukaryota; kingdom Metazoa; phylum Chordata; class Aves; order Passeriformes; family Rhabdornithidae; genus Rhabdornis; species Rhabdornis inornatus. Next base: position 137,536 of record VWZS01002681.1, read on the forward strand.
ATTCAACCTTGCCTGTACTCTCTTTAACTACCAGACAACCTTCACAGATTGGTTTTTCCTTCAATAATGTCTGTTCAGAAAACACTGTAGGTGCATCTAGAAGTTTGCAGTGTACACCTTTGACTATCTAGGTGAAACAAAATATTTCCTGAGAGTATGAGGCAGGGCTACTATGAGTAACATGACAGAAAGCACACCAGATAATCAGGATATGGAAAACCACAACAGCTTCCACTATCATGTCTAATTCTAACACAACAAACTAATATAGTTTATTCTTCGTTTATACCTTTATAGACTTAATTACAGCTTTGGAAGTGTTTTGTTTTCTTTTCCCTTTTTCCTTATATTTCCTAGTGCAAGAAGAGAAGACAGTTCCTTTACCTATGCTGTTAGAATGCTTGATAAAAATGGGAAGACTGGACTTAAACAACCGTTCCCCTTCCTGACTCATTGGGCAACATAAAATCAGTCTGAAAAATTTTGTAAGATCATGGTTCCATCTCAAAAAACAGCAAGAAATGGAAGAGAGCCAACAAGGAAGCACTGCATGGAGAATGTCTAAAACTTGTTAGATGAAAGATATTTCTCAGAGCTTTGGCACTAGGGTTCAATTGCTAACTCTTTGGTTGAGGTAAAGAAGGAATGTGAACCCGAGGTCTTCTCATCCTTAGACATAGTGTGTTAACTAGGTTATAGCTCATGAGAAAGATAACTGTCCCCATTTTGTGAACTGCCTTCATATTTATTAAACATACCAGAAGTTAGATTTGCTTTGACTTATAGGGAAATATTCAAAACATTTTAAACATTTTAGTATGCTAATTTCCTGGAATTCAAAACATAAAATAAATTGTATTAATTTTCTAAGAGCTATGAAGATATCTCTTGCACTAGGTCTGCTAAAGGCTTCCTCGCAATCCTTAATTATTTAAGAGATATTTAGAGGTCTCACTCTCTGAGTCAAAAAAGCCAAGAGGAAGAGGTGAGCAGTACTTTGTGATTCACATATGCACTTGAGAAGGGGAGCAGAGATGCCATAGAACCAGTGAAAGGCTTACTGCTAGGATCTTCAGATTAACAGTCAGACGGTCTTGCCAGACAAAGCAGACGATGTGGGGCAGGTACAAGGTGAAGTAGATGACTCCACTGCAGGCAGCTGCCAGATTTGCTTTGGAGAAGAAGGTACTGAACAAGAAACACTGCATTATGGTGGCTGTGGTGAATGTCAGTAGGAATAGAAAGAAGAGAAGTGGATTGCTGTAATGTAGCACTTGTCCATGCTGTAAGCAAAAGGAAAACAGAAAAATTCGCGAGTATTGCTGCTTTCTGCTAGCAGGAAAGGTCAGAATTGCTAGCAACATGTAACAGGTAAAGAGTAATAAGCCAGTCTTTCTTGCCTAATACAACTTCTAACTCTCCAAGGTATTAGTTTCAACAACTGAGGTCATTACAATAACAAATCCTTCATCTAACTTTATCCCTGCTCTTCGATTTTGACTCCAAGTTAGTGCAAGAGAATGAACAAATATCTGATTGAGAACACACATTCTGTCCCTGTCTTAATACGTAAATGATTCCAAGCAAGATCTGCCTCCTTGGAAACTCATGCATTTTAAATAAAGCTATTTAAAATATTACAATAAACTTTCATTTATCTCTTCACACTATCCCCTCAATCCACTTGCTTGATGTGCACAAAAGACAACGTAAGGGAGTGTTACAAAACACATATTTAAAAAACACCACAATAAAACCACAGGAAAATTATAAAGCTTCTGTACTTGGACATTATTCAAACAGAAGCATATTACATCTGAGGAATCCAAGTGCAGTTTCTCACAGATCCTTGTGTATTAACTGACTCACTGGGTGAACTTTTATTGACCTTTCTTCATTAGAGCTTTTGTGGACTAAATGCTCCCTCTCAAGAAGAGCAGGGACCGCTGCTCAATTATCTATGTAGTCCTTAAAACCAATGTTGAGACCTATTTATTCAGTCAATTTATATAATGCTCAAATAAGTCTTTAAGGCTATAAATAGGTCTCAGCATTGTTGCAACATCCCACTGGACCTTAGAGACTAATTTCTTTATCAACAGGGATGCAATGTCTCATAAGAATGTATTCACAAAGCTGACTCATACTGGCATAGTGAAATAAAGGAAAGAAAGTGAATTACAGGTACAAGCACAGTCCTCTCTGATATTAGTTACCTTCTGATTTTTAATTGAACCAGTGTGGCAAATAAAGTAAGCTTTCTCTATCCACCCAAGCTGTAATGGAAACACCAGGAACTACAACTCATCAGGACATGCTGGCAAGACAGAGCAGCTTGAACCCTAACTATTTATACAAATAGCAGTTCCCCACATCAGAAAAGATCCAAGGGCATTCTTCCTTATCAAAATGCTACACATTTATATGATGAAATATAGCAGCAAGCTCTCAATATAGAGCTTAGTTCTCAGATAGTGGAGACAATAGGTACTCCTCAGAGACAGCATCCAAACTGTCCAGAAAAGTTATAAAAATTACAGGAATTCTGAATCACTGGAGCAAAAGGTGGATTTTTTCAGGTTTTCCTGAAAGTTCTGTTTTTGCAGACTCTTTTTCCATTGAAATAGTTGCACAGTTTCTAAGCAGACAAGAATCGGATATTAAAAATTAATCACATAAAGTGAATTACAAGATTAAAATTCTGCACATTATTATCTCTTTGATTTAAAGCAACAATTATTATTTATTGGGAGATCTGCATCTGCCTATGGGAAATACAATATACAGAGTAACCAGCCTGATGTATTTTCTATGAGGGATCTCACAATAAATCTTTACTAGTGAATTTATTGTTCTGTCTCTGCCAAGCGCTGACGCTGTTATGAGGTCTGCTTAGGAGAACGTGCCTGCTACGTGCTGTGGCCAGAACAGGCCTCCACCATTCACATCTCCCTACCAATGGCTACTATTCTTTCTCAACAGCAAACGGTATCAGGAGTGCAGACACAAGAGTGAGTTTGAGAGGAGCAATCCTTACCATAATCAGAGCTGTGAGGAGGAATGTGCTCACAGCCATCATGGAAAAGCTGTCTAGGAACCAAGTGCACCAAATCACTCCGTTGGTTATGCCCCTGTTCTTCATGGCCTCTTTCAGACGCATTTCCTTCTCCAGCACTATACTCTTCACAGTCATGGACACTGAATATATCCAAGCTAGCACCATGAAGATGGGAAAGGCGCGGTTTAAGGTGATCATGAAGCTACCAAAGCAAGAAGGAATAAATTAAATTTAGGTAAAACAGAGAAATATTAAATGAAAAGCAAAAATGAAAAGGAAAAGGAGTGGAGAAGAGTGCATTAATTAAATATGGAACTGTAAATTCTCAGTCCAAGCATCAATAGCATTTCACAAGTAAACCTTACTAGCATCCTAAATATTAACAAAGTAGTGGTTTCTGCATTCCCATGAGACAGATGAACGTTATTTCTATTTTACAAAGAGGTTCTAAAGGTTATTGAAGGCTACAAAATATTTGGTGCCTCATGAAAATACCCTCTTCATGGTCAATTTCCATAATGCTTTTACTATGATCTACAAAAAATATTTTAAGACATATGTTAACATTAACAATATGCGAGTGTCACTGTTTCTCTGCTCCCAAGATTCAGTGACAAGAGAAATAAACAAATAAGTCATTAAAAGCATCATATGCTGCCAGCAAGGCTGCTGAAATTCATACAAACCATGAATCAGGGTATTGGATCTAGCTGAGATAGAGTTAGATTTCCCCATAGCAGCCCTCACAGTGCTGGGCTTTGCATGGACATCTAGAAAGGTGTTGATAATACACCAGTGTTTTGCCTACTGCTGAGCAGTGCTGGCACAGCACCACAGCTGTCTCTCCAACATTCCCATTTCACCACTAGGCAGGGGGTGGGCAGAATCTTGGGAGGGGACACAACCAGAACAGCTGACTCAAACTGACCGAAGGGGTATTCCATATTGCTCAGATATAAAATCTAAGACAAAGGAGGAGAAAGTGGTGGGTATTTGATATTTACATTTGTCTTCCAAAGCAACTGCTATGCATGCTGAATCCCTGTTTCCCAGGAAGCAGCTGGACATTGTTGGATGGGAAATAGTGAATAAATTTTTGGGGGTTTTTTTCTGTTTTAGCTTTAGTAAAGAGTCTTATCTTGACCTACAAGTTGTTTTCGATCTTAATTTCTTCTCCCTTCTTGCTGAGGAAGAGGGTCATAGGGAGGCTTGCTTGGCACCTGGCATCCAGTCAAGGTCAACTCAGCACAGCCCTTGGCACCCAATGTAGGCTGAGTCAGAGGCAGTTTTCTATTAAGCACTCTATAGTTACAGGAGTTGTGAAGCAAGGTCCTGTGCAGGACACAGCTTGTCAGCTGCACTGTTTATCTCTTTGTTTTGCTGAGTCTGGGAACACGTTAACATAAAAAATGTCTCCCTGGCATTGATGGCCTTGCTGTGCTGGGGGAGTTATCTTGTGAAGAAGATGAGGGAATGCATCTCCCTCTCCCTAGTTAGGATTGATGTGGATGGTTTTATTATTCAGGCTCCCAGGCTACTTGTTCATCCTTATGTGAGCTATTTAATACTACCAATTAACACTGCTACATATTATGGGGCTTGTGGAATCAGGTGTTGATTGTTTAAAGGCCAAAAGCTCATAGTTGCTAAAAGCAAGGAGCAAAAAGTCTTCAGCTCCATAAGTCAGCGCCCTATAGAACTACATTTTTGCCATATACTATCAAAGCTACATCAGTGTCAAAACAAAGGGAAAATCTTCATTTTTTTCACAAAAAATTCCTGAAAAGCAATCTGGCCTGGAGAAACAAAGCCACACTTTTGTGATGTGGCCTAGGGCACACTGAGTTTTGCCTGTTGGAGGACACATGTAACCAGCAATAGGCCATAGCACAGCCTACAGGTCACCATGAGGGTGCACTTGCCTCACTTAAGCAGGGTCTCTGCAGAGGCCATCACTGAGTTTGGAGATCAGCCCTGAAATGTATGTGGCTATTGCAGGCTTCAGAGAACTTTTGCACAGATGGGGCTTCTGCCTCCGTGGTATTCTCAGTGGGGAAGAAACAGACAGCAGGCTTGCCAGGGTGATGTTTTGTCAGACCAACACGTGATGACTGATGGGAATGACAGGTCAATCTATGTGTCTGCAATTTGCTTTTATCAGAAGTAGTAGCATTTTGCCTGCACAGAGCACACTGACAGAATTATTAAGAGATTTCTCTAATGCCTTTATTTTTTTGAATAAAAAGTATACCAGGGCAGCTGGAGTATCACAGACTGCAGCATTGGACCATGCACACCGTGAACAGGGAAGAAAATTGGAAGAAAACTGCTGCTTTTAAGGGGCTAGTGTATTGAGTTCATTTTAGGCCTGGACACTGGATGCAACAAAGGCCAGATTGGGATCAGGGGTAGAATCTTGGGAGAGGTGGCTTGTAGAGTCAGGGTTATGACAGGATAAGGAAAAAACCAAATTAATTCAGTTGTGCCTCAGTTATTACTCTCGTATTTATACCTCAGGACATTCATAACTTAGGGTTAATTCTGGTGCTTGAGAATCTTAAACCATCCAGCAATCCAAGTATTCAATAGAATTAAGACAAACTGCTTTTACTCACACATCATCCACAAAACATGGATATGGCATTTGCTGCAGATAAATTCCCAATGGCACTTCAGTGCTGGTTTGTGTCTTTATAATCCCATGCTCAATCATGTCCTGGAGATATGCAAAGCCTCCCCAGATATAACGTAAGTCATCCACGGGATCAGCTCTTGGACCAGGATCCCAGTACCTCAAAAGAAAATTCACATGGAAACCATTTGGGTAAGCACTGATTTTAGGGAAGGGTTGTGGGGCAAATAAACAAACAAACAAACAAACAAACAAATAAAATAATCTTACCAATTGAAATTGCAGGGGCACTGCCTGGAGTTGTCTTTTCTAGACTTTGGTTTATCAGACCTTATTGCTTAAGAAAGTGGAAGGCTCTTTTTTTCCTTTCATTTTCTCTGCACTGACTTGGAACAGGAATTTTGGCCAAAAATGTACATAAATTAGTCATGCAGCAGAGTAATTGTTCTAGAATAGAAATAACTGTATTTGGAATATGGTACCCTTGGAGATTAAACTGGAACAACTGAATTGCAATTACCAGATACCATTATATTCTTCTGTAGACAATCCTGAGAAATTATATCCCTTTAAGTGAGTCTATTTGGTGGGGACTTGAGGAGGAACAGCAGAAAAGTTCTGCTGTCCAGGTGGAGGAGAGCTGAGTCACAATCCATGTAGGACTTCCTTGTCTGTCTTTCCCAGTGGTGGGGCCATCCAAAAACTGAAGCAGGTTACTGAACTGAGTCATCCCTTTGCCTTGTATTCCTGTACCTACTCACCGCTTGGCTTATCACAAGAGTGATAACATTCATGTTAGTACCTGGTAACTGAGATGGATTCTGTGCTGCACTACAGAGTAACTATTAACAAATAAAGTTGGATTTCACATATGCACCCAACACACGTTCTAACACCCTTATGTCTCTCATATTTATGTTATGGCAGGCAAGAACTGAGAAGTAACTATCAGGTGAGTACCTGTCTTTGATTTTGTTTGTTTTCTCCACTGCGTCTATATCCATTCGGATCTTGTATGTCACGTGTGGTGGGAGATTGCTGGTTGTAGGTTCTAAGTCTGGAAAAACCACAGCAGCCCATAATTTGTTTTCCTCCAGCAGGTAAAGGGCTTGAGGAGTCAGTTGAGTTTCATCAAGATAACCTTCAAATTTATCCAAGGTCAAACACTACAAATAAGTACAAAGAGAAAAATTGCATAGGAATAAAATAGTAAGAGGTATACATTAAAGCAAACATCAGTGGTTAAAAAAAGAAAAGGAAAGTAGGTTCAACTGAAACTCTAGTTATTTTCAGCTTTATGATGAAATTACAAAAAGTTGACTCTCTCCTCCCTTCTTCAGCCTAGGAAATGCCTGAGTGAATACTAGAAAGCTAAAGGATGAATGATCTGTAAGAAAAGAACATTGGTTGTGGACTTCAGATGAAAAGCACTTTGCCAAATGAAGCACTGGGAAAAGTCAGAGCATACATTTAAATTTTAATGTCTCTTAGGTATTTCGATATTTATTCCTACATAACACCAGACAAGTCACTGATTTATTTAACTGGTCACATTGTGAATCCTTGCTGAATTCTGACACGTGATTTACCTGCTGACTTAAGTTAACCTGTCATTTTATTGGCTATCTCAATAACAAAAAAGTCTTCTTTCTTAGTCTTTGTCATTTTGTCTTGTATATGTCTTGATAAGAATACAAACTGTATTCTTATCAAGACATATACAAGACAAAAATTCATCAAAACCTAAGTTCTTTATGTTTCTCCATTTAAGTCCTACTTAGCAGGCATTGTAAAACAAAGATTGTGAATGTTATAAACTCTAGCATTAGTTGTCTGTAAAATAACAGATTTATGTTTGTATATTTAGCTTCTGCCCTTCAGAATTGGCAAAATATTAACAGCGAGTAGAAGTATTTAACTCCTGATGGACTGGAAAGATACTTACTGAATTCCTTTGCTTCATAAAATTCCAGCAGGCTAACCTGTTTGATCTTATCTTCTCAATCATTTCTTGCAAGACAATAACTAAAAAGCAGTCCACATCAAAGGGCTCATACTGGTAACTTGTTATTTAGTCTTAAATACTCCTTTACGTAACGTTTCCCTCTGAGAAATCATGCTATGTTTCCTTTAAAATTTGTACTATCATAGCTTAATGGGATCTATATGAAAATATATTTTTAACTCACAACAGAACAGTGCTTAAATTGCTAACACTATTTTGTGGCTTTAGTCTTCCTGGTGTTTGTAGGTGTTTTCCTTTTTGCTTCAGAAAACTAGAATATGTAGAATTTTATATCAGAAAGCAAAATAAGACAGTAAACTTTGCATGCCAGAAGAGAAATAAAATCAGACTGATGGCTCATGTTGCATTGATTTTTTTGGGATACATTTATCCCACATGGTTTTAACTGAGTTTAGGAATTTAGTTCAGTTCTTGCAAAAGTGGCAGTGTGTGCATAACAAGCCCCTCCTGTGGAACTGTGTCTTTCAGGGTCTGCAGGATTATTTGCTGTTTTCTTTATCAGGAGGAATTATTTTCAAGATACTTATTTCAGCTGCAGAAGAACTCAGACAGTTCTCTAGGGGAATCTGTGAGAATGATACTGGCAAAGTACTGACAGCAACTAAACTTGTCTAGATTTTCACTGCAGAACAGACAGTGTCTGGAGTGGCCTGAGGAACAGCACAGGCTCTTATCCAGGGGTCCAGTAAAGGAAGGTGCAAGTGTTTTGAACAGAAAACACAAATGCTTATAGCTCTTCTCCATGAGTAGAGTGAAACAAAAGCTTGTATAAGAACATAAGCCAAGACAGGAGTGTTGCAATAATTCACACAGTTTGAAAGTGAAAAGACATTTTATATAGTAATCTATAAGCCAAAACCTAGAATTTATTTATCTTAACACAAATTGCATTCAAAACAAAGGCTGTATGCTCTACCTAGGCTCTTCTTTTCCACTGGTGAATTCGAACTCAGTTTGTGTCTTCATAAACCTCACTATATCAAAATTAATTTATCAACTGCTTGGAGAAATTTATTTCAAATCTCCTCCCAGTAATTATTTAACAATTTTAAACGGTCCAATGAAAATGGGAAACCCAAAACCAAAATAATAAGAACAAGTTTGGAAGACAAAACCAGAGAATAATAAAAATAAAGAGGTGACTGCATAGCTCTCACTAACAGTTTAGCTGTTCTGTGGCCTAAGGTAATCAAAAGGAAGAACAGGAAATCCTTGGGGTGGTAAGGAGGAGCAGCCACTACATAATTCGTGGGATTCTCAGCTGCATCACAGTTTGCAGCAGAGACTTGGAGTCACCAAGGATAGGTGCTGGCAACACACCTGTCCTTATTGCATACTATGGTGGCAAGGAGCAGGCTATTCCTCAAAGGGAGCTATTTGTTGCCATTGTGTTTGGCACAGTGGGAAAATCTCAAGTGCTTACAACTCCGTGTAAACAGCAGACCTAAAGAATAAGCTCATTACAAAGAACATTAGGACACAAAGATCTATTACCAGGTACAGTAAGTGTTCTGATGTTACTGATGTTCCAGCAGTGACCTGCTGTATGCAGTATATTTCACTCAGTTTGACAAGAAATAATTCTGCTAACATGATACAAAAAAATCATTAAATGAATCAGCAGAGCTTTGTGCAAAGCCTTTATTGTTCCTTCTTGTACTAGCTGTAGGAAGACAGATAAATGTCCAGCTTGTACCTTCTTGCAGGGGACAAATGATCTTTTAGACTGAACTGGATTGAAATTAGAAGTTAGGCTTAGTCTTGTTGCCTATAACTAGTACCAATTTTCTCTCAAAAATCCTCAGAAGGCACCACTGAAAGCAACATGCTGGAGAAGAGAGGTACAGATAGCTGGAAAGAGACAGACATCTTGTCAGAAGCGACCACAGAACAAGGGGAAACTCCCTCATTGGATTCAATGGAATTTTGATCAGATGCTTAGAAACCTGCAAGGGGACTTACCAAAGAACTGTTAGTTTCTCTGCTCCTGACCTTGCTGAAATTAGTGGCCTGTTGGTTATTAATACTTACAAAAAAAACGTTCCTTTGAGGTTTTGCATTCACTTGCTGCCTCTCAGCATTGAAATGTGTTCAGACATTCAACCAACATTTCTAATAAAGCATTTGAAGATCATCAAATTGAACTTTTTAAAAAATAATAAGTATTTATATACTTGTAGAACTGTATTATTCTAAACACATGCTTTTAATAATGAGATTTAACTTGAAACAAACAAAGATTTTATGATTTTAACTTTCTTGTCTGTTACCACAGACCCCAGTACTGTCTAACTGGTTTTAAGATATCCTCTACAATTATTCCCTGAAGGGGCAGGGCTAGATTTACCTCCAAATACTGACTGAGCAAACGCAGAACTTGGTCTACAGCACTGAAGATGTTCCTCCAGTCAAAGTCCACCATTCCCTTCTCCCGGCTCCTTGAAGATCCATTGTGGAGAAAGTTGATTATGTGTTCTGCAGTGAAGCCTTCTGCACCCATCTGGCTGTTCAGGAAGTCCCTCACTGTAGGGTGCTTCAGAGAGTCCTGAAGAAACATATCATGACAGCTTTGCCACAATGATTGTCTTTCCATGCCCTGCTTAGCTAGAAAGGTTTCCATTGCCATAACTCAACACATGAACAAGGACAAAAGGGTATGCTAAGGAATCGATTTTACAAATGGGTAATTGTATAACTGGATGTGTGATATTGAAGAATGGATGAAATTTTTCCTTGACTATTTATTGCATTCTTTCCATATAAGCAAGAGGATAAACATTATAAATGTCTAATACAATACAGAAAAATTAGGAAACAAAATGTTTTTACTAGTATGACCTGCTTTATAAACTTTAACTACAGACAGTAATTGCAGCTGATCAAAGTAAAATTTAATGATGCAGAAATAAGCAATTTCCCAATTGTCTGGCCCAGAAAAAGTATGGTCTTACTGCCTTCTTTGCCTATACAGAATTCAAGAAAATCAAGTTGTCTGTTCTTGAAAGACATTTTGGGGAGGCAGGGAAGCAGCAATTGCTGCCTTTATTAAGAAGTCATTAGCCAGATTCTTGACTGCCCAGATCTGAGGTTCTGCCACAGGGATGTAATGCATCTATGACTTGCCTTCAAACCAAGCTCAGCAGCCAACAGCCTTAAAGGCCACAGCTTCCTTGCTGCAAAGGCTGTGTTTCTGGCCAAACCTTTCAAATTAATTGTCTTTTCCATTAATAAAAATAAAAGATGGTGAAAGGCTGCTCTTACTGAGGATCTTTGATAAGTTATTAACATACACGGATCATATTCATTTGCAGGCTGTTTTGAAAGAAGTACCACAGCTGAGGTCCTACTTCCTCCCAAGCTTTGGTCAACAGTTGGAGACGTTCAAGTTCCTCAAAAGTGGAGTTTGCCTGATGGAAAGCCAGCAGAAAAGACTGTTAGAAAACTAAGGAGATATACAGAATTTATGATCCATCCAGGATTTGGTGACAGGGGAACCCCTAAATTAGACAGCTGTAGTTTTTACCTTTTAAACTTAACCAACTTGTTCAAAGAGCAGAAATTTTAAAAACCATCAGAAAAAGAATCTGTAAAATATGGCCAGAATCAGTCACTTAGGATAAAATTCTGTGGTATATGTAACGGAAAAAACAATTGCATATTAAGCCTAGTTAACTTCAATTCCTTTAAATACTCAGATTTTCGGTATAATTATTTAGAGTTTTTCCCCTTAATTATTTCTCTCCAGTAAGAACTAAAAAGAAAGATGATGATGTGAATAGATGAATGAATGGAAGGCAGCTGGAAAAGACAGGTATTCCCATAGCTACGATATTAAGACCTGAAATGCTGAGCTGCTATAAATCTGATGTTTTTCTATGTGAACACTGAGCAGCAGTACTGTGCCTTGTACAGATCTCTAGAGTAGTGAATTGCTGGTTATGAGGTGGCCAAAACCTGTGTCATCTGCAACCTTGATTTAACTGCTCAGATTCATCTCACCCAACTTCAAGCATTTTACTGAAGAATCTAGGCTCCGTCCTATTTTAATGAAGTGAAAATTCTTTATGATTTCAAAAGATAAAATAATAAATCACGATGTTGCTATTAGTTTGCAATATCTCAGTGCTAGTTCTCAAGCTTATCCAAGCCTCACAGTTGCCCCATTTAAATACTTAATGGAACAGAGCTGCTCATGTTCCTACTTCTGTCAAATAAATACTACTATGCTTACTAGTGTAAATGTGGAATCATGCCAACAAAAAGCTGCTTGGGTGAGCTGGAAAAACCATGCAGCATGGACCAAGATAGGATGAATCAGTGAAGACCTGTCTCCTGTTTTTTAAACAGTACCAGTCCTTCCTCTGAGGACCATCAGAACAAATGCAGTTTTGAGAAGAAAATCTGATTAGGCCAAGGTAATTGGGTGACTGTTTTTCAAAAGATGTTTCTTGAGATGCAACTTTTTAGACATATACGTTTTTGTATTTCAGAACTTCTTACATTTTTTATGATTTCCCGTACAGAAGGTGAATCAGGAGCAAAGAGAATTTTTCCCATCAGCAGGGGCTTCACAGCACTCCAGGCTATTTTGGTTAAAGGGTTTGATTCCAAGTTCTGGATCAGTGCATTACAAAAGGGTGCTAAAGACAGAAAGAAAGACAGTCTTTATGTAACCCTACTAAAATCCTATCACACATAACATCCTGCAGGGCTTTTTATGGCAGTACAGACAGCTTGAATGAGTTAAAGCACACTCTGTAATGCAGAAGTACAATGACCGAATGGAGAGAAAAGACTATTAAGTAGATATTGGAATTGTAAAATATGCTATTGAAATTGGAAAAGCAAACATACATAACCATTTGAAAGTTGCTGTTATTTACATGGTATTTCAAATGGAAGGAAACAAGACAGCTCAGGACTCACTGAGCAGTCTGAGCTTTATTTGCTTTACTCCTAATGACTTAGCTCCTTTGTATTGTAGTTGATACTGACACAAAGCTGATCCTGCAGGCTTAGATGTTGAACTCCAGAACAGCTCAGAACTGGATCCTACAATAATTTAAAATTAAACATTTTAATGTAAATATTTTTATCTTACCCCTGCACTATGAAGTAATTAGTTTACTTGGATAGCATTCAATTAATTTGTTTCCTGGCTGAAGAAATGGAGTACTGGGCCTTTTACAGGTCTTTGGAAGTCTCAGACATAAGTAGAGCCAAGTATCAACACTAACAGTGAAAAGTAGGAGTCTCTGTAAGCAAACTGCTCATCTGTACTTTGTAACCATGCAATCATATCCATCGTAGTAGCAGGGACACAGAACTACCAACTATAACATTAGTGGTAGTACAGAAAAAACTGCTGGTGAGCTCAGTGTAGAGAAAAACTAAATAGCAAGGGGACATAATAAAAAGACAAAACAACAAATGGCAAAAAATTGGTTCTTCTTTGCATTATATCCTATTACAATAGGAGGAAATAAATAGGGAGGAAATAATAGCAACAGAAATTGCTAAAATGAAATATTTTCTATGTAAAATGCAATCATGCTGTAGAACGTTACTACTACAAAACAGATGTACTTTTACACAGGAAGATAACAGCCACCATGTATCAAATTGACTATTATTTGAAATGAGATTTTTAAATTCCTGTGCCTCAGGCCATCAAACAAGTTAAGAGAAAATATAAAGTTTAGAAAAATATTTTGGAGAAAAGCAATTCCAGAATGCCACACTGTCTTTTCCTGAACCTTCTTCAGAGGCATCTTGTTCTTCCTGATATCAGTAGCATATAATAGAAGATAAAACAGAGGACTGTCTTAATTATGATCATGCCTATATTTATGCCTCCATATTACAAGCAAATGTGTATTTCTGTCAGATGTCAATTCCTAGGTTTCCTGGGTTTTTCTGCTTCCAGCTATGAAGTAAGTACGAAGTAAAATAATCTCACCTGACTCTAATTTCCTGAATCAACTGCTTTAAAATGTTACTTAGAAAAGCAACATTCTATGCTAGTACTTGCACCTGTCAAGAGTCTCTTTAATAGTTTGGTGGAAAAACTTACTGGTTGTATTATCATAAAGATAACCAGATTTCTTCCTTGTTGAGTCAATCCCCAGGAAAGCTTTGTAGTTGTTATCTTCATACCAGTTGAAGGAAAGCACTCTGGATCCACCTCCTTCTGGGTAGCCACAGAAGAGATCCGACAGGGAGCTCACCAAGTGGCCTAAGGATTCTGCCCTTCCATCTTGTACAAATGGCTGCAGAACCCTCAAAAGGTCCTGAACACTTGGCTTCCTGGCCAGCTGCAGTAAGACAAGACTTGGTTAATTGCAGCCCTCAGAGCAGGTATCTGGTGAGGTCACAAATGGTAGAGTGTGAATGTAGTCAGAACCTCATCTTTTCCTCTCCTCTGCCCTGGTCACAGGCACCATTTTCAGTTCTTGTTCTTTCATATCTTTTCTGAAGAAAAGAATATACTAGAGAATTGCCAAGGCTTTTGTCCAGATCTATTTTGGAATGAGAGAAGAATGAATTTTTAAGAAATCGGCTCTTCCCCAAAAAGTCTATTGTCCTTCTGGTAAAGTGGGTAACTGGAACATAAAAACAACAAAGGAAAACAAGCACTATGAGCTATGCAGAAAAGTGATGTAATCCATTATTAGACCACTTGCCTTTTGCACTGCTTGGGAGACATTAGACAGCACCCTCCCCCAGGCCTTCAGGTCAGCACCCGGTGAGTTTCTGTCCAACACAGTGGGAAGCTGTGGATACATAAAAAATAGAGACAAGCTTCTACATGACAACAGTTATAACAATGAGAAGAAAATTGAAATGGCATCTCTAGCTCAAATTCTTTGAGTTATTCAGAACAATATCTTATAAGCCTGTCTTATGGGGCCATAAATCCTGTACCCACATGCAGACATACAGTAGTCTGTGTAAATGTTCTTCCAAATACAAAGCTGAAACAGAGGCCACTTAAAATATATCTTGGGATTTGTTCTACTCATCTAAGCCCACCAAGACAAAAGGTGCAAAAATGCTGGAGGAATGCAGGAACTGGCACATTCGAGAATCTACTTCTCAGAGAGGCTATTTTTCCAGCGAGATATACAGACTCTTGGTAACTTCTGAATTTAGCTAAGGTTTGATACAGAAGCCCCCACTTGCCATGGAGATAAATAATCTGTAGAACTTTATACTTCAGAGATTTCCTGATTCTGGACAGCGTGGTCCTCACTGTCTGTCAAACCTGACAGAAACCATTACTCTCCCAAGCTCCTGCAGACTGACCAAACAGCCTTTTCAGTAGAAGTTAACATTTTATTTATCAAGGACTTCAAAGAAACAGGTGACCATGCTGTGCTGTCACATAACACTTTGTTTGCATCACTGCATCCTTCTTTGTCAGCTGTCTAAAGAATCACATATGCACTTGGAGCTGGCACTCTTGAGGCTTTCTTAGGCATTTCTTCTGCTATTACAACAAAATATAAAGCTGGACTTGTAGATAGCTAGACTGTGATATTTATGAGACAAGCCCCTAAAAAGCCTTCCCCAAAAACGCCTATACATCCTGCTGATTGCCTGCCATTTTCTTCAGTCAGTAGGTGGTTAAGAAAGCAGAAGACAGCTGCACTGTGTAGGTACCTGGCAGGGTGTCACAAAGGCGAGAGTTTCTAATGGAAAGCTCATGTTAACATGTTCTGATCTGTCACTTGACATTCAGACAGGAAGAATACATGCAGGGCTTCCAAATACACTTTTCCTTGTCCCCTAAGAGGAACCAGTCTGTGCAAAGATTACACAGGGTTCTTGGAGCACCTGCCTTAACCTGGTCTCTTCAAAACTCTGAGGAACAGGAATTGTAAACCTGTAAAAAGGCTGAGCAGAACATTGTGAATATTCACATGAAGTCCTCAAATACTGAAAATCTATCTTAGAAATACTGTAGTATTAATTCTCTGCCACTTCCGGCAAACATAAGATATATGAAAACATAAGACAATATATTTTTAGGAATGGAAAGCAGTGGCTCTCAGAAGGTGACCACAAATCCTTATCAGTGTTGGTAAAATCACATGGGCACAATGACTGACTACCAGTGCTACAATAATCAATCTGTGTTTTGCTGGTGTGTCAATACAGCTCCTGGCATCCTCTTTTCCCAGTTCTGGGAGACTCAGAGCTGAACAAAATCCATATTAAATTAATCATAGTGCTACACTGCTGTGGAAGAAGAGTCCAATCAATACTTCCTATGCAACTCGAGGAGTTTTTTGTATATCCTGCCTGCTCCTATAAAGCAAACTGAGAATGTGATGGTTTCATGACATTATATTACAAGGTGAAAAATAGCAAATTAAATTCAGTGTTGAAAAATGCAAAGCATGATCATAGGGAAAACAAACATGAAAGATATGTGATGGACACTTAAGTTTGCTATCATGAGGAAAGAGACCTTGGAGCCTTTATTAATAGTTCTCTGAAAGCACCACCCCAGTATGCAGAATACAAATGAAATACTAGAAAAAAATGCCATTTTATATGTGTTTATTCAATATAACTTGTATTTTATTATATATTTTAAAGAAGTAATATTAACCTATGTTTATACATATATATAAAGGAGCATAATATCTCCATACTAAACCAAGGCTGCAGAAGTGGTTAATTTATAGCAAGGTCACAGTAGAAACAGGAACACAAAAAAGGGCAAAGAAAATGAAGAGAGGTAAGGAAAAGCTTATATAGAAAGAGTGATGAAAGCCAGCACAACTTCCTAGTTTGATTGGTTTGGGTTTATTTAAAACGGCTCACACGGCTATGCCAACTCAAGCTGCATCATGACTTCGACTACAGCATAAAATTCTGTCATGCTGGACGGAGCAAAGACAGAATGGGCTGTGATTAATTGTGTTAATACTTACGAGCTGAAAGAGCTTAAAGAAATCAACATTTGCGTACAAGGCATCTTCTACTCTTTGTAGACTGTCTTGGGACAGGGCACACATGGCCTTGTGTACAGAAGGGAGACCTCTTCGGCTGCTGAAGATTATAAAGCGGTCCAGGAGCATCTCACTGCAAGCAATGTCCTTCAGAGTCAAGTTAGGGACACCATAGGCAAACTGCAACCAAAACCAATATTTCACTTACTATTATGAAACTTGCATACTGCTCAGGAGCAATTTAAAACTTACTGAAAGTGGACAGTTTGATCTCAGCCCCTGCTAATATTTTAATGAATGGCAGAGAGATGTGGTCAGCTGAACATCAACCCTTGAATCACCTTCACTTGATGTTATGCTAGATCACCTTGTCTTCAGACATATTTTTCCTCTTCCCATTAGCAAGTTTTCCTTTCATTGCAAAAGTCCCTGTGAGTGATCTTCCCTTCCTCACTGTCATCTAAGCCCACCTGAAGCCATGCCACCCATCCTTGTGGCTAAGAAGGAATAGTTGCAGCTTGCTTGAAATTATTTTCCCAAGACCAAATGATAGTACTACATCACTCTACCTTTTGTGTTCAGGTTAGTTATATTTTTGATGTTACTTGCTCTAAGAAAAAAAAAAAAAAGGGTGAACACCCCTGATTCTCAAGCTTGATTCCCCTCAGCATTCTATTTCAGTTATGACTATTCCACTACAATGCTTCCCACAGCCAATATTCACTGTCATTCTGCACAGGCACATAGCCAGGATTTACAAAGCCATTTTACATTAAATCATACCCATTTACTGATCACCACTTCTAACATAAACACGGAACAGAAAAAGCCCAAATTTTTATCTTTAGTGTTCAACTAATGGGAAAGCACTAGTTTATAGTTAAACCAATATAAATATGCATAAATAACTCTATAGAAATCAGTAGATTTACATGGGATTTACATTGTTATTATGGAATGCTCTAATAGACTATGAAAAAGACCAATTACTTTATAATATACAGAATACATGGAAATATAATAAAAAGTACATCTAGAAATTGCTTATAAGCTAATGTTCCCATCTTCTGTCCATCTCCTTTCACAGTGCAAATTTAAGGAGAACAGCTCAGAACACTGTGATGACTATAAATGCCTTCTGTGTTTGAGATGAACACAGACTTTCAGACAAACCAGAACTATGCACTGACACAATACCATTAGACTAAATGAATTTAATAAGCTGCACAAGGAAGAAATTGTCAAAATCTACCCAGAAAATAATTTTCTTTAGAAAAATAATCTGCTGAGCATTCCAGTCTTGGACGTATGGATTGAAAAAAACACATCACACCTATACTAGGTCAGACATTGGTGCATATTTATTTCTTATCTAAGCAAATTAGGAAATTCATCATTATCAAAATTTTATATGCTCAGATCTCCCACAGTCAGCAGCTAAGACTTGCTTGGTGGCACCTGTAAAGAGAATATTTAAAAAAAACAGAGGAATGAGAAAAAAATTAATTTAATTGCTTTGGAGAGTGGATTCAAAGTAGACTGAGGAGTTATTCATTAAGAGCTTCATCTATCAGAAGCTATTAACCAAAGTGAAAGTGTGGCTCTGGAAAGTCAGCATCCAGAATACGAAAGGCAGAGGCAGAGAGGTCTAGAATAACATTGTATTTTATCTGCCATGACTGCCCTGAGTTTCAGCTTATGGAACAGCAGTTGACAAAAAATGAAAGGCGTCTGAATTACACACAGATTGTATTTTGGAATTATGACGCAAAAAAGGGATGTGAATTTCTAGAAGTATCTGAGAGGCCCTATCATCACTACAACTGTACTGATATAAAGGCGTTAACACAAGTTAGACAGTGTGGAGAGAGGCAGAATGCAAAAGAAGAAATTCAACTGACAGATCCAGTTTGTCTTGCGAAAAACCTCCAAACCCACACAGCCCCGCCCTCCCTCAAATTGGAACATTTGAATTGGAATTAAGTTAGTTTATGTCAGTGAAATAATTTGCATATTTGCTCGGTCACTTGTGTCCTGGGGATATGTGTGGTAAGAACAGCGTTTTTTAGCCATACACGTCTCATTTGGCGTGGTCCTCCTCAGGCAGCGTCAACTGCAATGAACTGGGCTGCATGGGGAGGCAGCCTGGGAACCCTGATTTGACTTGTGAAATGAGGAAACAGTGACATTAACATCACTGAGAAGGCTAAACCCAGAAAAAAAAAAAGAGAGTTGTTATTTACAAACTGTAACTGCATTTCAATAATGTTCATGAACAGATGGGATTAGAAAAACATCAAACCTCCGCCCTTCTAATTTTTCCGGTAGGCTGTGCTGCAGCAAGTCTTTCCTGAACTTCTTATTGTGTTTTAACATCAGTTCCTTATCTTTATCTTAGAATGACTCAAAAAAGCAGGCCCTCAGAGGGAAACTTCAATCCTTTTTTTTTAAAAAATCAATGTGTCACTGTTTAGCCAAAGCTGGCAAGAATGAAGTCCAAATTATTTTTTCAGCTAGTTGGCTGTTTGATCAGGTTTAGCTTTCAGCTCTGTGTGTCATTTCCTGACTCCCAGGCGGCTCAGACCTAGATCTCCAGCCAGCTGTTGGCAACAGTCAGGCTTTTGTAAACAAGTTGCTTTCAGGCTGATCAGCTCTGTGCCATCAGCAGTAGGGGGAAGGGGTGTACAGAAATATACAGGCTAACAGAGGGCAGAGCAGCAGGAAGAACGGGAGATGAACTATCATGGTTGAGGATGAAGACAACCATAGATCTAGGGTCAAGTCACTACTCTGAAACTTCCACCATGCATATGTCCAACCCAAGCAACCTGCTTATCAAGAAGGGCTATTGGAATGAAGCAAATTATCTCCCACAGAAAATGCAGTGGTCAATTCCTACTGAAAACAATTCTCTTGCTGTGCCTTTAAAATTATGAGATTGGTTTTTCTGCATCACTTTCACCTGAAAGAAGTATTCACAGCACTTTCTTTCCTCATAGCTGTACATCAGCTCTGGTGAGATGATCTTGTATCCCTGTAATTACTGCTAACAAGGAAACTGCATAGGGGGCAGCAAAAGTGGTATTTAACACCAGATCTCCTCCAGCTTCCTCTAACCAATGTCACATTTCTTTAATTTCCAGCTTCAAGAGAACTACATCTCTTTCTACATCAGCACAGAAAATACAGCAGAAAGATACCACATTCCAGCAGGTTTCAATCATTTTTTTTTGGTGATGATGTTGAAAACTTCAGTCCTGCATACACTGGCAAGCAGAATTTCTAGCAGTAGATGAATGAATGCCAGTCGGGAGTTAGAGTCTAACACAGCAGCACTCAGTTCTCCTGACACAGCAGACCTCTGGTATAGAAAAGGTTAGGGATGAATAGGGAAAGAGAAGCTCTGAAGGATATCTGTATATACCCTCCTTGTCACAAGCAGCAAGGAAGCAAATTTCAACATCTCAGCTGACATGGAAGTGTGAAAATACATAGGATGTATCAATTGACACTGGCTTTGGTATGATCTTGTGGTTTTGCTCCATGATAAAGCGAGGAGAGGGGAGGGCTTCCCCAGGTACCAATCAAGAATACAGCAGATAGGTAATCTGGCTACTGGTCACACCAGCTGGAACCTGCGATGCACAAAAGGAACTGCATGAAAGGTCATGAGTGCCCTCCCCTCTTTCTGCCCACACACAGTTTTCATATTTGCATTTGATGTGGCAGTGAAACAGAGGCATTGTGTCTTTCAGCCTCAATTATTCACCTGCTTCCACCCATACTAATGCAGTGTAGAAATTGTTCCAGAATTCCAATTCAGCAACATTCATTCATTAATATAGCATCCCTCACAGAGCTCACAGCCACCATGCAGAAGCATACACAGCATGTACATGCAGAAACAGAGGCAGCCTGGACTTGGTCAAACATAGTTCCCTGCTTAGCTGCTTCAGGGGGGATTTGACCTGCACTTTTCACTCTGAATTTTCTGAGTAGGTCTATTATTCAATCAGAATCTAAGAAAGTGGGTCTGCTTCTCCCCTTCCACCTATTCATGTGAGACAATACTAAAAAGCCACCACGCTGACATTAGGGCAGAGAATTTGAATTATAAACTAAGAACCCCCAATAGTTCTTCTCTCATCAGGACTATTATCTCAAAAGGATGCACAGCTTCATCATGCTTTTGAGTCAAATCTTCAGTCATGGGGATTGATGTGGTACTTGCCAGTACTGTTTCTTGATGCTCATTATTTGGGTGCAACAACAGAATTTTGCTGTTAATTTAATAATTTATTAATATTGAACGCATACTCAAAATATTTTTTTAAAGACAGACCAAACATCTCTTCCTCTAGATTCACAAAAAACAAAGAGAGAAATAGTACAAATGACCCATAAGGCATCAGTTATTCGGGGCCCAAGGCCGTCACTGAGGCTACTTTGCACATACAACTAGGAGATTCTTTCCTCATAGATAACAACTCAGTAACTGTTAAACTCTACCCACCTGTTCAGGGCGCACTTGAGCATTAATAAGTTGGTAAACAACAAAATCTGTGAGGCCAACATTTTCTAGCAAGAAGGAAGTGAGGGTCTCCCCATCTTTCAAGATGTCTAGAATTCGTATTCCTCTTCCTGGATGAAAAAGGAATGCACAGATCAGTGAGATACCAAACAAAGGAAGTTAAAGAAGAACTCATATCCTGGCTTAAACCTGCAAAAATAACGTGCTTTGGCTCTTATATCTAGTCGTGACTAACTGGGGCTAAAATTACTTTTGCAATTCAAGATAATTTTAATCCTTTGTTGGGAAATGATAATCAGAAAATGCTGAGTGTTCTGGCTCTGCATATTTGATGTCCCAAAGATGTTTCAGACAAGGACTACAGCAATGGACACATTGAAAGCAGCCCCAACTGCATTTGAAAGTGTCTGATTTTTTTCTGATGTAATGCTTTATTTTAAATGTTCAGATTCAAGTATGCTACAGTTCTCAGTGTCCTTTCTTCTGAACCTTGCGTAAATAACTTTAGTCGACCCTTTAAATTTACACTAATTTATCACTTGCTCTCAATCAATTTTAGTTAGTTAACCTTATTCTCTAGCATTGCAAAAGTGACTCCTGAAAATCTTCCATGAGAAAAAACTCAGTTTCTTTGGAGAAGCATAAACTGTAGCTTACGCTTCATATTAAACTAGATTAACAACTACTCTTCAGGCAAACCAGTGAGACCACCCACTGTTAAATTAGACACATGTAAGAGGCCACCAAATTTCCCTGATACTGTCTGTAACAATACTCAAAATACTGCTGCTCCTAAAGTCAAACAGTTCTAATATTTTAAAACTTGTCTGTTACAGATCTTACCAGTGAGAACTCTACCTTGACATGGTGCAAGAGAAAAGCTTGGAAACTTAAAGTTGCTCATGTTCATCAAATATTTATTATAACTTTATTAAATTATACCTTTACTAAAGGTACCTCACACAGCATCCACAGACTTTGGTAAAGAATGCTTGAATAGCTCTAATTCTTCTAGTCTTTAGAACAGGCAATTGAAACTGGCAGGAACCATGTGTATCCTACTGACATAAGGAATATAGCTTTAGACATTTCTAACAAACATGCACTCCATTCTGGGAGCTGAGTCTTATCAGAGTTTGCCAACTAACTTCCACAATTCCATCTGCACTAAGCATATTCTGGCCTGAGGCTATGGGGCTTGAGAACTTCTTCAATTGTTTCTCCACGTATTTATTCAAGCAGTAAACACTGAAAACAATAGCAGAGGTCTGTGCCTCATATTCTAACTGATGCCTTTCCTGGCATCCAGGCAGTATGGAGGAAAAAGCACACCACAAGAACACATCTCATCAAAAGTGTCAGTGCAAAGGGAGACTGGGACAAAGAAGGAGGACTCAAGAGGTAGGTCTGATTTCAGGAATCAGTAGAAGGGGCAATCACAACTTTGACATTTGCAAATTTTTCCTTGCTCAACTTTGCAGCTATTATGTTAAGATGTTACTTAAA
Source organism: Rhabdornis inornatus (assembly GCA_013397075.1). Lineage (NCBI taxonomy): Eukaryota > Metazoa > Chordata > Aves > Passeriformes > Rhabdornithidae > Rhabdornis > Rhabdornis inornatus. Next base: position 160,249 of record VWZS01002681.1, read on the forward strand.
AGCAATAGTGGTAAGCTATAAACACAGATTAATAAATAGCCAATCTTTCAGTAACTTTTTCTGTGTGAAGAAAGATGGTAATTCATATTTTATTAGTTAAGCTTCAGAACTGACTATTTTACTGTTTTATATAATAGGAAGTTCCAAACTTCTATCTTTTTTTTTTTTTTGAAGTAAAACACATTTAAAATGCCCAGAGATTCTGAAGGAGCATTAACATTATATGTCACAGGACTGGTGGGAATGTTCTCTACAGTTCATGAGTAAAGTTGATATGGGACGCAACGGCAACTTCCACAACCAACCATGGGGTGTGGTCCCTTTGCAATACATAGCAAACCCATGGCATGACAGGCTTTTCCTCGCCTCTAAATAGTCAGGTTTGATTTCTATGGCAGGGTACAAACAACAGCTCAGATTATACGTGAGTTCCTGTTTACATTCTGGGGCATTTGGCTGTCTCACCTGTTATTTACAAGGAGATAATCCCTTTTTTACCTCTAGTTTTAAACCTCTGATAGGATAGTGGACCATGTGTATGAGATGGTTTATGCACATCCTATTAAAAATATATGGAGAGTGACTAATTTTAAAAAGAATGCTATTCCTGTGACAAAGTATTTGAGAACGGGACGGATCAATTCACAAAGCCAGGTCATTTTTACACCTTTAGTTTTAGAAGTACCTGTTCAAATTCTGTACTTCAAGTCCAAAAAATTTACAATTATAACATTCCCTATTTCCCCCAAAACTGTGTTTTGAGTTTGGCAAGTTGCTTTAAATAAAAGTTAATGCAATGAATTTGTGATTTGCAATTCTGTTTGTAAGTGTTCAATGTTTCTCTTTCTAAACACATTATGAAGAGTCACTGTTTCAAACCTGTTTTAGCTAAGATTGTGATGAAGTACCTCTAAACACTTCTCTTGGTTATGCTCCTGGCATATATTCAGACATCTTCCTAATTTTCCATTCCTCTGCATCTTCCAGTGACACTTTCTCACTGCTTCTGCTTTTACTGCAATAATAATTAATGACATTTCTTCAGCCACGTTTTACTTTGTGTGGTGAGATATCCACGCTTTTTGAGTTTTGTCTACTGCTATTTAAGGAAGATGGCTGTAGAATGGAGCTGACTGCCTCTCTCCTTTCCCTTAAATGACAGGTGTTTGTCACTGAACAGATTTTAACTTACCCTAACAATAAGCAGAGAAACAGCTGCATGTGAAATATATTATAATGTTGCCAGCCTCCAAAGTAACTGCTATTCAGCTCTCAGAAGGAAAAATTAAATCGTCTAAAGGATATAGACACAACAATTACCCGCAATTCTTTCAGGATTAGTTCTCATTGTTTCCATAAATTGAGTCATAATGATCAGTTCTTCCCAGATTCTTCCAAGGTCACGGACTTCAGGGGCTTCCAGTAAAATCTCCTGAGCATCCTTATATACTCTTGCAAGGCTGAAAGGAGAAATAATGAAGAAACAGTAATTTAAGAGTGATGGCTCCTGAGAATCTTTCAAGTAAAAAACCCCAAAAATCAAATAAACGAAAAAAACTAAAAAAAAAAAAAGGAAAAGGAAAAGAAAAAGGAAAGTTGACTCTCTCTGTATTAGGCATGAGGGGAAAAAAAAGCTGTTTTGTCCTCAGTTTCAGGTAGTCTGGGGTTCAGTTAGATTTGAAAGTCCACAGAAGTTTTAAGAGGGCTACTGGTGTTGCAGAAGGTTGGCCACTATACATTTTTTCATTAGTCATGCTGGTCTTTCTGGGAACATAGGACCTTCCCTAGACAACTTACATGTCATAGTTATAGTGCAAATCTGCCCTAGTTCTAGCCCAGGTCCAGTTCCAGCAGTTGAATGGGGCACTCTGGGCACATACTCAGCCTAGCAAGCGACATGGAATCATTCACAAACAGAAACATCCTTCCCCTCACACATCAGTCCTCTCCATTTTGTTAGGTTCCTTCAGAATACTTCTTCTAAGAGGAGCAGGAAAATACAAGTAAAAAACAGCCACAGGCAGCTGTTCAACTGCTGCTTCTGGGCTAGAATATGGAGATCAAGCAAGGATGCAACCAGATCCTGTGTTTATGAACAAGCATAAAAAATTCTTACTATTAGGTAAGGCCATGGCACTCCTTTAACAATATTATGTTTTCCCATGCATGCAATGGTATATATCTCAGTCCACATGACTCATTTTAGCTTACAGGAAATAACAAACAGGAAGGACCAAATTCTTCCAGAAAACATAATGCATTCACTTCTGCTGTAGTGCACTGAATTTACTGACAAAGTGACAGTTTGCTCTCTAACAAGCAACCTAGAAAAGCTAGAATGTACAGAACCCTCTAGCTTCACTGTGTGTTTGACTGTACCCCACCAAAAATGTTCAGCTGACTATTTTAAATCCTGTTCACTAGGAACAAAAGGTCAAATGGTAAGTTAAGTCCATGTTACAGACTTTGATATGACAGGGCTTCAGTGGCCTTCACATCATTAGCTCATGAATTTTAATCATTGGATGCTCCAAAGTGGATTTTGCATCAGGGAGATGTGGAGTATTTTTTATATTTAGGCTGACAGGGGTTTTTTCACTCTAAGGGTCCTTGTCTGCTATACTTTCTTTCATGATTCAGCTGTAACAAACAACGCAATAAAATACTCCCACAGTCCTTTTTCAGTAATAGTTTGAAAATCTCTTACCCTCCTATTTTGCAAACAAGCTTAGTATCTGAAGGTTATGTGCTGATTAAAGTCTCACAAGTATATAGCCATAACAGGTGCTACATAAGAAGTGGCAGTGCAGGTTCTTATTTGCTGCCACTTCACCAGAGCTCTCATTCAGAATGGACAACTCTAGTGATGAGAAAAGAAGGCTTAGGGATTCCGTGCTCTTTTATCAAAAAGGTTTGTCCCAAGGCATTCAGTAAGCAGGTTCTTATGGATTTTAAATGAACATGTGTTTCCTAGAGACTTGCACTGAAGTCTCTCTCTAAAAGGCCGAAACCTACCATCGTGAGCTCTGTTTCAACTTTGCTGACCATTGTTAGCATGAAACCAAAGTGCTAGAACTGAAAAGTTTTGTCTTTCACTGTTTGCACACCGGTGTATTACTATCTTCCCTTTTCATTCACACCACAGAACAATTCTTTAAGATATTCCCTGGTGTGGTGAGAGACCTTTCTAAGCAAGGTGAGGATACTCCAGCCTTTCTCCCTGTATCGTTCATGCCCATGAACACCCAACTGCGGGTGTAAAAAGAGACTCTCCCCTAGCGCCCGACTAGCTCAGATAGTAAGAGAAAGCCTGTTTCCCCTGCATGGACAGAATAAAAGATCACAAAAGAGGCTCTTCGCCCCCCTGAGGAGAATTCCAGGTTTATTTCTTGTGGGGTCCCAGGAGCGGAAAGAGAGCGAGGCCAGGGCACATAGGTCTTTTCTAGGGTCTGGGAAGGGGGCGGGGAGAAATTGGATCTCTGCCAGCTAAGCAGACCAGAGGGGAGAAGGCTCAAACTACATGACATTCCAGGGGTGAGGGATTTACCATTTCCAATACATTTAGGGTACTGAATTGCAACACCCAACAGGTGCCCAGAGCAAGCTATTAGCAGTTCCCTAGCAGGCCTGTATTGCTGCAACCCAGTCTCACACATCCAGCTCTGCTTACATGGAATTTTTGTAGTTGGACACCACACCTGGACCCTCTCCATGGGTTGGGCTGCGGAAACAGGGATTGTTCATGTTACAGAAGATGCCATGTAACCATGGCAGTATTCCTGCTGATGGCATTGCCTTGTTTGGGAAGTGACCTAGAGTATTGAAACACAAAATATAAATTGTCAGGTGTCTTTTCTAATGCAGCCTTTGTGAATATAAACAGCATGATGAGTTGGCTCTCTACAAATGGAATGTGATAGGAATCATATAGATTTATCTTCTACTGAGAAAGAAAGAGTCACCAATATAAGCAATATGGCTATTTTCAACAAAAATTAATTCTTATTAATGTGAAGAGCTTTTTAAATAGGTAGTGAGGTATCACCTTCTCAGCACCAGAATTACAGAAATCCAAAACTGGACAACATCTTGAGACCCCAGGTAAGTCTGACCAGAAAGCATCTCACAGGAAAACTAGGCATTTTTTTTAATGTCCTCACTGGTAAGTCTTTCATTACATGGCTACAAATAACTAAGCTACTCAAACTGAAGTCTGTTCTTTCACCACTGGACAGTAACAGTCCCAACACCTCTGTCTAAGAACATCTGGCCATTACCTACAAGAAGTCAGATCATGATAACGCCTTAAACATTCTTACATTCATGTTGGCGGTACAGTGGATTAGCTTTCCTCAGCCAGACAAGTGCAAGAAACAATGTCAGAGGCCATACAAGCTCCACTAGAAAACGAAGCTGGAAAAAAGGGAAAAACGTAAATTAAAAATCAATTTTACAAATAGACACCACAGAGTCACTTAACAGCTAAAGAGATGAGACGACTTCTCACAGTAGAAAAGTTCAGGGCAGCACACACTCATGGCTATCCTTTGACTGTTTCACCATTTGAAAAGGACACCAAAAAGAGGATTTCATCAGAATGCCATGAAGCATCACCATTAACTGAGTGTTCAGTGGCTTCTCCACCTCTTTTAAAGGAATATCTAAGCACCCTGACTGAGGTAAAAAAGAGGCAGCAGGTAGTGCATGACTCTACAACAAGGATTAGATAAAAGAGACAAAAGGTTTTTTTAAACCCACACTTCGACATAGCTCATTAGCAGGCTGTCAGTACACCGTGCTTATCCAAAGGTAAAAGACTTCAGCATAAGCTTTACATACTTTGTCCTTTACTTTTTACTTTTTGTCATCACTCATTTCAATGTTATTAATTTCCTAATACCTGTAGAAATGTATGCATTAAGATCAAACACCTTATTCAATAACACAGAAGATGCCATCAAAAGCCACTTCATTGCCCAGACCTTTCAATACACTTAGAAGAGTAACCAACTCCCATGTCATGTCAGAAAATCAAGGGCACTGCTTTACCACAGAGCAACATCCGGCCTGGTTTTCAGTCTGTTTCCTCCACTCCTGTGTTTCAGTTTGTTTTACTGCCTCTGTGTGTTTTGGCAGAGGTTTGAAACTACAATCCTTTGATCCTGTAACACAGGCCTTGGGCTCTGAGGAACAGCAATGGGATTTTTGTGTCCAGACACATGCCACTTTTTCGCTCCTCCCTGGAAGAGCCAAGACAAAATATCTTCAGAACCAGGGTTGTAGCACATGCACAGGGAAAACTCCTTGTTTCTTTACCTTTGCTCCCTCCTTCCCAACCAGGTACCAAATATGTAATAATAATGCACATAGAAGCAGAGCCAAAGACAAGATGGGTTACATGTGAATGTTGTTTTGGGCAAAAGGCACTCCGCAGCATAATTAAGAACAGGTTTTTTTGAGCTGCCCTGTTTTTCCACTATAATTTTGTCTAATAGCTTTAGTTAAGCACAACATATTCTTACAGCAAAAGGGTAGAAAATTTTACACCAGGCAACAATTTGCTCTTTCATATTTTTCCTCTTAAGGGTTTATTTTTAAAACAGAACAATAACAAAAAACTCCACCCACCACCACCTAGGAAGTTATGTATGTCTGATCTTTTTGAAAGCAGACAAAATCTTTCCAGCAGCAAAGGGCAAATTACACAATTATTGGAGAGGGAAACCTGACAGCTGTTGGGCACAGCTCAGAATACAGTGTTACAGACCCTTCCCAGCAGGGTCCACAAGGTCTGATCAACATCTATTGACACCCATTTGGTAAACCATTCGGCACAAGCACTAAACACCCATAAACTCAGAGGGGCAAGAACTGTCAGGATTCCTTGGCTCACCTTTGCTGTAGAGTTAATCTGTGTTAATGTTCAGATATTGATTCTTTCTTCATCCCCAGGAAATACAAAATCCTCAGACTTGAATTTGGTAGCTCCTTTCTCTCTGAGTTAATTAGTTTGGAAAAGATTCAATTCTGAAGCCCGAGGGAAGCTTTCTTTCAACCTGGTACACAATGTGGTGTGTGGTAAGGACAGACCAGTGCTGTCAGACCTCTGATACTTTCCTATGGACCTTATCCAGAGGACACAAAGGTGTCTCAGAATTCACTAGAAGTATCAAAAAGCAGCCTATAAGCCTGCAGAACCACATGAAAAATAGCCAGAAATTCCAGCAATTGCACAGAGAAATGTAATATCCAGAGAGAGCTGTAATGGAGCAAGCACTGTGATAAGACCGTATAAATGTGAGAAGTTTAAATTGGCTGTGGATCAACTGTTGACTTTGCAATGAAGTCTTGCTGTAAGACAAAATATCATATGATCTAAGAGGATTTGAAAGTACTTAAAATACTTCTGGCTTTTGCTTTACTTATGCCATTCAGACATACTAAAAAAGACATAATCTGTGTGAACTGTAAGGTCCTAATTAGAAACACATCTAAGAGCAGCTGAGTATGAAGAACAAATGTAAAATTAGGAAGCAAACCTTCCTGAGCTGAACGGTGCCTATGATGTTTTCTAACAATTCTTTTTTATGTGAAAATATGTAAATATTTCTAGCCATAACTCTTCTGGTACACAATATTATTTGTCAAAGAAAATCCCAACACAGCTATTCTATGTTTGGTCTGTCAAGAGCAGCTTGGCAAACTGCACCAGACAAGATGCCAGACAACAGGCCCCTACAAAGATCACATGTGATTCTTTGAGGCACTTGAGAGTTTTACACGCTGATAAATGTACCAGTCACTTATTCCAGTGGAGTGCATGGTTCAAACCTGAAATCCAGAGATTAATACTTTACCTTTTGTCTTCTCCGAAGGATCCAGTTCTTCCAGAGGAGAAGTCTGACTTGCCTGAAGAAGTTCATTCTTCTGCATCAATACTTCTGGTTAACCTGTGGCAAAGGATGCATTGCCATTTCTCAGCTGACAGCAGAAACAGACCTTAGAGCAAAATAAAAGCTTTCTGTTCTTATTTTAAGATTATGTTATCACAGAGATTGGTTCCTTTCATTGTCTGCACCATTTAATTTTGCACTTGATACACTATCATGCATGAAAAATTGTGAGTTTCCTTTGTTTGGAGGCTACTTCCTGTGACACATTTATCAGCACAAAAAAGCAATAAAGAGGAAAAACATCTCTTTCGAATAAAAAAGTAATGAACATTGAATCTGGCTATTAACTTGGACTTGCATGTAATGAAGGCAGTTAATTGTTGCACCATTTATCACATAGATCTGTGTTTTTAAACTAACTTTTTTCCAAGAAAAGATGGATTTACTACTAGACATTAAGTTATATAAAACTATTTAGTTATTATGATGCAATTAGGTTTACCATTCAGATATGATAAATGTATATTGATTAACAGAGTCTGAAACTGATTTTATAAAAGCAAATCTATTCTGTTGCCATTTCCTTTAAAAAATACAAGATCTCCTCTTTTTATGTTTTTAAAATCAGCAACTCGCATTACATTTTAGTAGATATACTACAGAATTTAAATCATTGCATGCTGTTTTTCAGGTTCATGGCTCATTATAATCGCCAGGAATTTTTACCTTCAAAAGGAAAAAGGAAATTTGACATTTAAACCCAAATATCAGATAAACGGGCCTGTTAAAAAATAAATAATTTAAATTTTCTACCCGCATCAACTTCCTACTTTACCGCTGCTTTATAGGGTTTAAATTATTGAAGAGTAGTTTCTTTATAAATGATCAGTAACTGGGAGAACATTGAAAAGGGAATGGAAGTCAGATATTGGAAAGCACACTCTGATTATAACAATGGTGAATGCAGTAGAACTGATTTTACGGGAAGTGTAGGGGGCCTCCACTGCAGATTACCCAAACCTCTACAAAAACTTACACAGCTAAAACCACTCATGGGTTAGATAATTTTTTTAAGTCTCACTTTTCACTATTCTTCTAGAATTTTGTTTCTGGAAGTTATATTAATTGAAGGAGATTTTGTCTGATTTTAAGAGACAAGTCAGGATATTTTGGTCTAATGTGTCCACAAAGCAGTAGCGAAAAACTACTAACCAAAAGAGATTTGGTTATTTCAGAAATCACCTCCCAGGTCCACATGTTATGAACTGCAAAGGAATTTCAACCTCAAGGGAAGAGATGGCCAGCACTAGGGAAGGGCTGGTATCAGCCATGACTAACCCTGCAAGAAAGGGACCCTAAAGAATGTGCAATCTCTTCCAATATACCAGGCATGAAAGTGATTGAAGCAAGATATTTAGGGCCAAACAGTAAGAACTGGCTGTGCTGCTTACTGTGGATCAAATAATGCTAAAGTGACAGCTCTGCATAAAGAACACCCATGCAAAACCAAACTTGGAACATTTTCCATGTTTTGGAGATAAACAGTTTAATGCTATTTTCAGTGTCCCTCCATCAACTCTAACTGCTTAAGTTACACAGCAAAAAGTAAGACTAGCTATAAAAAGCTACTGCTGTTGTGAAGAGTAAATGGACTAACACCTGACGGTTTGAAGAAATACACTTTGGGGTGTGACAGCCTCCTGCTTTGAGCTGCCAACAATAGGCAGTCAGACAGCTTTCTGACACTTTTGTGTAGCCCAGGGCTCTAGAATCTGTTCTACTCTGAAAAAATGAACCCTACTGCTGAACAAATGAGGAAGAGATAGTTTTGCACTCCAACCCTTCTTGCCTTCCTCTAAATCCCAGACGGATGCTGCAATCTTTCTGCAACAGCTGTGAAAGGAAGTTCAAGCTTTCATACGAAGGCAATACAATCTGTAGTCTGCCAATGGCCTGGCCTCCCCTTTTCCTCCTGATGGTTCTTTACTGAGCCACTGTCTGGGTTTGAGACAAAATTAAGTTTCTGTCTCAATGAGACATTCCACAGTACTACAGAGAGTCCTAGCTAATGTTTCTAAGTATCTTGCTACGTATGAAATACCTGCACCACTCTTGAACCAGTAGTAGCTGTACTACTAGTAGCTAGAAAATCTGTCATGCAAGGATATAAATGAGATGATGACTGCCAGAAAAAATAGCTGCTAGCCTTTGCTTTGAAAAATCTAACTATTTTTCTGAGACAAAAAATATAAGTAGTAAAGAAGCCAAACCCAATAAACCTTGGTGGGAAAAAAAGGAGTGTAATTCAGGTTATACAGATTGTGCTTGCTATGTAATCTTCAAGACTTTTTTTACATTGAACCCTGCTAGTTTTATTTGTTGATAGTGACAGGGAGCCATTGCTTAGAAGTAATTCAATGACAGACAACCTAATTAATATGCATAAAAGTGACAAAAAAATTGCTCAAATGCTCTCCAAGAAAGTGACTACTAGATTAATCAATTAAATGATAACCAAAGTTAACACTGTGCTACATGAGTCAGAATTTAAAATTACTTAAAGTAACTATTAAAGTTAGGGCATTAATGCATGAAGTTCAATCAACATACAAAACTTTAAGAAAGTTTCTACATTGCTCATCAGACACTTTAGGATCACCTCTAATTTCAGGATGAACAACTTGTTCTCCCCAGACTGGTTTGTTTATAAAACTTTCATTAGGACATAAAGGAAAAGAACCTTGCTTTCCTAAATGGAAGAGCTTCAGGGATGTGAGTTAACCTTATACTGCTTTAAAATCTAAATTAGACAGGTGAAGATGAGACAAAACTGTAGGAAAAGAAGAACTTAATAATGCAGTCAGAAGACACTGGACAGCTAAACCTCGGATTCCGTAGCAGCACAGAATAAATAAAGAATAATTAATTTTCAGTCCTGAAATATCCTTTCCTATCTGGGCATTACTGAGACAAACTAACAGATTTGTGTGGTTAAAATTCAAGCTTTACTACTTTAAATAGAGCAAAACACTATAATAAAAAAGCACAGTAGAACCATGATAAAGAATAGTACCTAGCAATAATGTGTGGAGAACTCCACTTGGACTGAGGAGGTACATGAACTTCTGGAGTGCTTAGTCATGGTGGAGATCTATCTTCACTCTTTACAGGCAGCAGTCTGCTCATAAAATCATTGGTGGCTTAGGACTGCTGCAATCAGAAAGAGAACAGGCACTGAAAGAAATTCAATTTCCAAAAAATAAGTTCATTTATATAGATAACAACATTCTCCTAAAATCAGAGAAAGACTACTACACTTATGAACAGAGTGAACACTGAATTCCCTCTTGATTTTCATCTGTAAAGGGCATCTAAAACAGCAATGCAGCAAAACCTCCCACCAGTGCTCATGCTGGGCAATGACTCTGTATAACCACTATCATAGCTTCCCTGTGATTGCTCTTCCAAGTAGAAGCTGAACAACAATCCAGCCGTCATTATCAAAAAAAAATTTAAAAAGCACATGGCAGTGCTTGCCTTTTTCTTTCCTTCTCACAGAGCTTTGGGGACTTGTTTGAAAATCCTCCCCAAAACTGCTTCACTGAATTTAACATTCTCTAGACTTCCCTCCGAGCCCACTGCAGCTCCAACAGCAGAGCACCATGGCAGGGCCTTCCAGCCCCTGCACACAGGTGCCACCTAAACCACCCACTTTAACCTGGCTTCTGGCACCAAGGATAACAAAGCACAGGATCAGGACTGTGCTGAAAAGTGAGCCAGCAGGGAAGACCAGCCTTAGCTGAACTGGGCACTTCCCCTGGAAGTCAGGGGAAAATAGAGTTTATGACCCTTGGGAGAAGGGGCAGCCAACTCAGGAAGAGTGCAAGGCCGTTGTTAGGTCACGTAGAGAGAAAATGAGAATGGCAAAGACTCAGCTAGAACTCAAACTGACAACCGCTGTGCAAAGTAATAAAAAGTGTTTTTACAAATGCATTAACAACAAAAAGAGGGCCAAAGGAAATCTCCATCCTTTATTGCATGCAGAGGGGAACATTGTAACCAAGGATGAGAAAAAGGCCTTGGTATTTAATGCCTTCCTTGCCTGAGTCTTCAACACAAAGACGGCTTATTCTCAGGGCAACCAGTCCCCTGAGCTGGGGAGCAGAAAACCTCCCCTGCAATCTGTTATGAGGTAGTTAGTGACCTACTGTGCCACTTAGACACAAGTCTATGAAGCAGATGAAATCCACTCAAGAGTACTGAAGGAACTGGCAAAAGAGCTCGCCAAGCCTCTCTCCATCATTTATCATCTGTCCTGGTAAACCAGGGAGGTCCCAGATGACTGCGGATTGGCCCGTGTGGCAAATGGTCATAACAATCCCAGGCAGTACTACAGATTGGGGGAAGAGTGTCTGGAAAGCTGCCCAGCAGGAAAAAGCCTGGGAGTGCTGTCTGACAGCTGCTGAACATGAGCCAGCATGTGCCCAGTGGCATCCTGGCCTGTATCAGGAATGGTGTGGCCAGCAGGAGCAGGGCAGGGATTGTGCCCCTGTACTGGTGAGGCACCACCTCGAGTGCTGTGTCCAGCTGTGGGCCCATCACCCCAGGAAAGACACTGAGCAGCTGGAGCGAGCCTGGAGCAGGGCAGTGGAGCTGGGGAAGGGTCTGGAGAGTGAGTCCTGTGAGGAGCAGCTGAGGGAGCTGGGCTTTAGTCTGCAGAGGAGGAGGCTCAGGGCACAATTTACCATTCTCTACAACTGCCTGCAAGGAGGGTTTCATAAGGTGGGGTTTGGCCTCTTCTCCCAGGCAAACAATGACAGGACAAGAGGGTATGGCCTCAAGCTCTGCCAGAGAAGATTCAGATTGGACATCAGGAGGAATTTTTTCGCTGAAAGGGTTGCTCAGGGAGGTGGTGGAGTCACTGTCCACGGAAGTGTTCAAAAAAATGACTGGACACGGCACTTAGGACTATGGTTTAGTTGATGTGGTGTTTTTGGTCAAAGGTTGGACTCAATTTTGGAGGTTCTTTGTAACTTTAATGATTCTATTCTATGATCCTATGGCAACCTCCTCTTTTACAAGGGGTTTTGGTCTAATTTCTGTTGAGCACATGTTCACATCACAGGTAAGACCCAGCCTGCTTCAATATAGACAGAGAAACAAAGCTTCATAAAGCCACAGATAGAAGCTAACTTTGACTAATGGCAGTGCAAAACAAAGAAACCATCACTGCTGCTACTTCTCAGTTGCAGACTGTGTTTAAGCCCTACCACAATGCGCGAGGCAAACAGATAATTTGATTGTTTTATCCAGCAAACAAGCATTCTACCTCTAAATTCCTAAGGCAAGTTATTTTAAGAAAATAGATCTCTTTTTGCTGTCCACATGTTTGCAGAGACAGCTCTAACAGATTAAACTAATCTCTCCTAATTAGATTTTTTACATCACAATTAGATGACGGTAGGGGATATTTTGCTTTCTATGGTCAACTACATCTGCTGCTCCTGTGACCCATTTCTGCTTTTTAGCTTTACAAAGGGATCTTCAGAAGTAAACAGAGAAAGTTTATGCAGGGCTTATATGGGAGGGTAAAATATAGTTCAGCTTATGAAGCACACTGCAGAATTTCACTGTAGCTCTTCCCACAGTCATCACTATGACTTAGCTATTTCCTAAAGATCAGTACTTTGTTGCCAGCAACAACAAAACATGAGACATTCCACTTATGTAACAGAACATAAAGAAAAGAAATAGATGTTTGGTGAAAGTCATTGCATTATGCCTACAGTAGATACAATATAAAAGTTCTCCGTGTGTGCTTCATGAGCACCTACATGCAATACATGGGATCACATGGCATGTGTGGTGTGATATCCCCTTACCTCACACACATAAGCCATAGTTTTAACAGCTGTTTTAAATATCAGAATTTTGTTTTCTTATTTCCAGGCTTATTCTGACTTTTGACTAAAAAGTCAAGTTCAGATTAAATGTTATTTATCCAGCAAATTATAAAAACATCCCCAGTAATCTCTCCAGTACCACAAGCAACTATTTCTGTAAAACTGAATTTTATAATTACCTGAAAAGATAGCTTTGAAAATATGCACACTTAGGTACGCTCATGGGCCAGCACTTGTAATGTTCAACAATGCTTTCCAGCACCCAAACCACTTCCAAACCCATGAGACATTCTTGCACATGTAGAAGAGCATGTCCCTCAACACAGGCTCACTAGAAAGCTAACACAATTAATGCTAACACATTTGCCTAGACTAACTGTAGGAGGGGGTGTGTATAAATGTATCCTATATCAATAAACAGGTATATCTATGTGTGTGGAAAGAAAACTACACAAACACAGGTTGGGGCTTTCTGAGTTAAGGTAAGTTTTGCACCCAACTATCTCAAACTACTGGGGAAAACCCAAGCTGAAGCTTTTCAGGTGTTTCCTATGTATTTCAGAGGCCTCCCTCTGAAATAAGTAAGGAGTAACCTGAATAACAAGAATGGGAAGTTCTGTCAAACCAGGATCAAATGATAAAAAAACAGAGACTAAGAAAAGGCCCCATGGAACTTCTGCTTGAAAGGTGTATTTCCATGAATCAAAGACAATCACAACCAGACTCTTCCATGTCAAACAGAGGGAAAGGTGGAATCTTAAACAGATCCCATCCTTATGCAAACCCAGCAGCAGACTAATCATCCCAATCTGTGGATGAACCAGCACAAAGCAGTGGAAACACACATGGCATGTTTTCTACTTCTGGCATAATTCAGCTTACTTCATATAGACACTGTTCTGTCATCCAGCTGCATAAGGCCTGAGGAGCGAGGATTTTCCTGGCATTCACCTTCCCCAAACATTTAACATTTTGGAAGATGTAGGATAGCTTTTTCTTCTACCTGTGAGTTAAACACTTTCCAAGGGTCCCTTGGATCTCTAAATTAGAAAAAGAATTTCCTTTTTCTATGAATATAAATGGGCATGCAGATAGAACATTTTATTCAGAAAAGCTTCAAAGAATCCTCCTGTAAGACTTATTTCCATGAATATTCTAAATAACACCGTTTGTAAATATCAGACATTCCTGTCCCTCCCCCCACCCTTTATTAAAGGGAAGTTGGAACATTGTGTTTATTCCATTTTCCCAACATGTTATGTTTACATTGACAAGTGGGATGGCCCAAGAAGAGCAGCTCTAAAGTGAAACAGTGAGTGCTGAGGACCCATGCACTATTTGCCTAAGGGTTACTTTAGATGAGCTCCAGGCACAGACTGAAGGGGCATTAGCAGCTGCAGCACATCAGGTATGGTGCTGAAGCACACATTCCAACTTAAGTTTCTTTCACCCAAACAGAACTGAGTTTATGTGCTCTGAGATCACTCTCAGAGCCACAGTGGTATGCAGCAAAGTCACTCAAAAAGCATAAACATGCTTGGAGCTAAATTACCAGTGTTACCATATGTGCACTGCCTTCACAGAGTGCTTCATGTCAGCTTTCAGATTAGCTCCGTTAGGCCTCTGCTACACGGAAACTAAAGAGTTCATGGATTTGCAAGCAAAACACAGACTTCTTACACAGAAGCAACAAAAACCTTGAAAACTTACCACAAAAGCTTACCTCATGTATGAGCACTGCTGAAAGAGAAAGGTTTCTGAAGGAATGTTCAGCTTGGCAGTAAAGAAACACATATCTTAAATGCAGTTAGCACTCGCAGAGTAACACTGCGCAGTTGTAAGGAGATTGTTTTAATCCCCTGCTTGATACAGAACAGCTCAATCTGCAAGTTTAAGGACTCGTGAATAAAAATCCTCCCAAATATCCAATATAACCTACCCAAGCACAATCAAGCCTGTACTAGGATGTTGATATTTCTGTATTTCTTCAGATCTCAACAAACCCCATAATTGAGAAGATAGTTTCAGAAGGGTAGTTCTGGTAGCATCAGGGGCCCTACTAAACAAACAGCTGTCACGACTAATTAGGTCAGCGCCTTACAGAAGTCGGTACTCTGCCAAAGCTTTAAGAGGGATGAGGCAGTGCATTACGACTTCAGAAAATGCAATTACCAAACAAATCTGGCAGCAAAAGGCTTCCTCCCCAGAGTTCAAGCTGCAGGGTTCTGGCACTTGGCATGGCCCACAGCCTGTCACCTGAGGCAGGGGGGTAGGATTGCTACAGTTCCACTGGAGTGAAGCCATGTCAAAGCAAGACCGAGGAAAATCTACATCTGAACCAAAAGAAACAACAGGGCTCAGCCGAAACATTTCCAGCTCCAAATTAAACCAAGTCTTTTCCCCCAAGCCTAATGCCCCGCTTCCGCGGCCGCCTCCTCACGCCTTCCTGGGCGGCCGCCGGACCCGCGCCCTCAGCGTACGGGCCCGAGCAGAACACGGCGGCGACCCCGCCCTACAAATGTTTACGAAAATTGACAAATTAAGAAGTGACAGAGCAGCCCCGAAGCCGCCCCCCCCCAGGCCGCGCTGGCCCCGGCCCCGCAGCCGCTCCTGCGCTGCCGCCACACCGGGCAGCAGGGTCGTTACTTAGGGTCCTAAGGTTCCCATTTCCAAAGTCGTGCCCTTGCTACTTCGCTTGTATTACATAAAAACAGTTGAAGGCATTACAAAGCTGGGACATGTAAATCTTCTTTTGAAATGGACGTTCTCCCTGAAATAACATGGGTGTGTAAAAGACGTAACGATCCCCACGCACAGAGCGGGCGCTGCTCTCCCCGCTGCCGGCCTAGCCCGCTGGCGGAAACACCTTAAACGGAGCAGAAACCTGCCGGACTAGCAAGATATGGAAGCAGATGATACATAAAAAGGAATATGGCAAGAGCCAGTAATAACTGGTATTATGGCTTGATTAAGAAACGTTTGTCTGTTTCTCACCGGTCAGTATTCACTGTTGTATTTCTCTGTCTCGGGAGCGTGCTCTGGGGAATCCCAGAGACTCTCCATCACACTAGCTGAACAGCTTTATTAAATTAAGAAATTATTAAATCGAGAAGTTTAATTAATTTCCTAAGCCATTACCATATCCAATGCTAGACATGCAAAAACACTTAAATATAGCGAGACAATAAATTTAGTGATAATTCACAAATTATTTTGCTATCTTGTGGTCCTAATCAATATTGATCCTTTCATAACAGTGCTATGAAGTTATGCTACACTGTCTTTAATGATTCATTAACCAGTTGTGTGGGGTATATATACTGCACTCCTCATAGTCAAAGTAGAACAAATTCCCATTTATGTCAAAAAGACTTCGCACAGATTTCCTTCTGCAACTCCCAACACCAGTCTGGGCAGACAGCAGCATCTGGGACTTTCAGCTTTCCTGTAATAAGAGACAGCTCCCCAGAGAAATGCCCCCGAGCATGGCCAGAACAGCTTTCCTGTAACAAGAAACAGCTCCCCAGAGAAATGCCCCCGAGCATGGCCAGAACAGCTTTCCTGTAACAAGAAACAGCTCCCCAGAGAAATGCCCCCGAGCACGGCCAGAACCACCTAATGATAGGATGGCCTTTGCCAAGAATGCAAGTCCTGCTTCTGTGGAAATGTGACAAGGAATCAAAGTCCAGCATTGCGAGTTCTGGAAATAAAAATCAGATTATGTCCACCAGAATGTGAGATTTTATCTGTTTTGGAAATACTGGCAAAGGTAATGATGTATTAAAGTCCAGTATATTTCCTGTTGCAAAAACAGAAAAATGATTCTCCCTCTTTGCCATCCTTTGAATCATTTTGGTACTCACATCAGTAGAAATTACCATGCTAAAAAAACTGTACTCTATAGTATGCAAGAAAGGGTCATGCTAGTTGTAATCCCACAAAGAAAAGCATGCCTCCCCCTAACCCCAGAAGACAGATGCAGGAGAGTACTACACTATTGCAAAGGCCAAACATCTATATTTTAATAAGTTAGAAGAAATCCAGATACAGAAGCCATAGAGTCACTGAAATGTTAACACATTAATATATTTTAAAGCAAATGTAACACAGTGTACACATAAAAACCATTTAATACAAAGTGAAAACCATTAGATGCACCTACTAATGCTGATTTTTGGTTATTTTTAGCTGTTTCACGGAAACTTGGAAACAAAGCTCTTCATTTCAGTTACACCAGGTTAAGTGGTAAAACTGATCTACAGCAAGCAAATCACTGCCTTTTCATTCACCTGGGAAAGACAGCACCACAGCAACTGAGTGTGTCCAGAAAGGCACCCAAGTGAAACAGGCTGTGCACATTTGCCCCACTCACTAAGCTATACAAGAAACCAGATGTGAATTAATTGCTGCTTCTGAATAGTAAAGCTCAGTAAGTGCATCCTTGCTGTACAAAAAAAAAAAAAAAATTAAAATTAAAATGACAACATAGAGAACTGGCAACAGATAACCATGTCTGCCTGCAATATACACATATGATACATAATTATGGCCATGCTGGCCAGTACGTAAGTCTGTTCAAGAGCAAAGCTTTAATTGCACAGATTAGAAAAATGAACAAATGCTTTTACAGAGCAAAGCACAAGCTTTGGTTTATGCTTAGACAGTGACATTAAACCTTCCACTTTTATTATAACATCTATTAAGAAAAATAGCTGTTTCTCTATGAATAAGCACTCCATTCCACACAATGAAATGAAGCTCAGTGTCTTATTCAATGAACCCATTAACTGTGTCTAGGCTGGGAATGTATTACATCTTTATTGAAAGCTACTGAACTACAAAACGTTTGACTTATTTAATTCACAGTTCCCCAGGCCTCCCCCCATTTTTAAAATGCTGCATATATAAAAATAACTCAAATATGGCACAAAAGTGGGATTCTCAAGGGAAGGCAAAGGAAAAAGGGGCAAAGGGAAGCCTCCACTGGCAACATCAAGAAATTGCATATAGTCCAAGAGGAATTTGCACCCTATACAAAATGAGCTTCCCTGTGTTCCAGTTCTTGGATCCTTTTTGGTCTCAGTCTATGGTAAGCAGGTTTCAGGTCTGTGGGGTGAATATCCTCTGAGCTAGATTTCTGTTCATTTGTGTTTTGTTCAGCATCACCTGATAGAAGTGCAGAGCTCCTAGCCAGTTTCACAGTATTATCCTGGGGGAGCACAGAGCTAGCACTGGTTGGTGCACAAGCTTTAGCAGAAGAACCATCTCCATTTTCTTTTGATTTGTTAGAGGGTGGTTTATAAAATGTCCCTGGGGGTGGTTGCAATGTTCTTGGTGCCCTAAAGGCAGCAAGAGAATTAACATCAGGACCATTTTCTTCTGCTGCTGTCCTTCCTGACCCGACAACAGAATATGGCTTATTAGGAAGAATGGTATTAGCTGAATTGTTACCAAGGCTGCATGATGATGATAAAGCACCTGCAGTTCCACTCTCGAGTGCTCGGATCTCCTGGGGCACATTAGTCATGATCATTGCTGTCCTTGCTGTGATATCATACTGTTTGTACTGCTTGTCCCAAGTTTTTCGCAGCATCTGGGTGTCGTAACAGGGAAGTCTGCAGGAGGTATCAACAGCAGGGAGTGCCTTCACCTCTGAGACTTCTTCAATAGTAGGGCTTCTGCCCAGTTTCTCTGAACTTACTGCCCCTGCATTTCGTGAATTTTTTTCATTCAAAACACACGGAGGAAGTATTCGGTCTACAGGCAGGCTGACAGGGCGAGACACTGGTTTTGTCCTTGGAGCCCGCAATGGAACTTTGGCAATCTGACGGTTGGGTTTCACAGGAAGTAAGTTCTTTTTACAGGGGTCTTCACCTAGAGAAATGAATGGATCGTTGTCTTTTTCTGAGGCGGGACTCACAGCATCACCTAGGAACACATAAATAGAGGTCACTGGATTTTTTCACCAAGAGAAATCAGCAAGACTTCAATGACCCCTTGCTATTAGTATTTAATGGGATAACAGTTTTTAGGGCTAGCTTGCATACATGCTAGCAATGGCCTACTCTAACCAAATATAAGCATGTCACTAGCAGTAAAACACATACTGTACAGCTGAAAACAAAGAGAAAACAGACAAAGAGACGTTTCACTTTTTGGCTGGTGCTTTGCCATCCCTGAATATTTTCAGTTTTAGTATGTTTCAGGATGTCATACTGTTGATGTATGAGACATGACTGAACTGGTAACATCAAATGAAAATCAGTACAATTATAAGGGAATATGTATAGTTACTCCTAAATGAAGTATGTGAAATCATACCTACATTAAACCAAACCCCTGTAGTAGCATAGGCAGATAAACAGAAAAAAATTCAGAGTTAGAATTAGGTTAGGAAACTTGGTTTTTTTTAAGCAAAAATACTGATATCCAAAACACTCTGATGATTCTGTCAAACAATTACTCTTTCCAAAGCTTTCTGGTTCAGTTCCAGTGAGCAGCACTGATACACATCTTGGGGGAACCGTGGTCAAAATACGTAAGTTGCTGGGTATTAGTTTACAGTGTTGTAGTGGATTTCAGAAATCAACAGGCACAGCATAATTATGGCTTTGTTTTGTTTGCTTTCTTTTAAAAAAGGGAGAAACCAAACCACTGTTATATTCTCTTACAAAATACTTTGACCTCTGATTCCATAAACACAGATTTCTTAAAAGCCTTTAGAAAGATTTAATTCTCTGTTCTTAAAAAAATAAACAATATATCAAACAGTAATGAACAGGTTTTATCACTTGCTTCTGTCTATACTGCAGAGCTACATGCTATATTACTATTATAATCTAATGCATCCAGGGCTCCTTATTCACCCTCACCCAGAGTTAGCATACTAACCAGTTACAGAGATATCTGCTTCTTCTTTTGTATTCTTGCTGTTCTTCGATTCCAAAAAGAGCGCAGTTGCTTCTGAAGCTTTTTCACTTGGAACTATTTGAACACCCTGCTAACAAAAGTCAGAGCAGAAGTAAATGAGAACTTTACAGAAAACGAGCTCCTTTATCAAAAAAACCCACAAAGATTTATTAGAAATGTGCACTGGAATGCTCCAGAATTTAACACACAAGTTAATATGGCACAGGTATTGTGGCAGCAAAAAAGTCACTCACTTCCTTTACAGCAATAGACGATTTCCTCTGCTGCTGTGGCTCCCTGTCATCTGCTGATAAAGCAACTCTGACTGTAACAGCTGTTTCTTCAGAATGAGAAGTGCTCAGAAGTGGTTTCAATGAGACATCAAATATCTTTTCATAGTATGTTATAAGCAGCTCCACTACCCGGGCTTGATAAGGGTAGTCCACAAGTGATGACAAAGAAACTGTAGCATCGGTTTGACGTGGTCTGATCAGAGTTGGGCCAAATATTATGCCAAGGTTGCTGGCTGACATTTTATTTTCATCACACTGTTCTGTAACTCTGCACAAAGAGGGAAAAAAAACCAACAAACCAAAAGAAACCCCCAAGAGTTAGAGGGTTTTATTACTTCAGAAATACTTCTGATATTAAAATATTATGTCTAAAGAGGAAAAGAGACAATAAAAAACTGAGTGGGTTTGGTAGGCAGGCAGAATCTTCAATGCAGACGACATTTAACAGTGGCTTGAACTTCCCACACAGAGTGTTTTTATGTCCTATTTGTTAAAGTTATTTGTGGCTATTTAGCATTTCTGAGGCTAGAGAAAATAATGTCTCTCACTCTAAGTAATAACATAGCTATAGCTCAATATTCATAAAAATCTGTTTTTATAGGTAATCATCAGTTCAGTACATCATCATACAAACCACCATTTGGAGGACAAGGAAGTGAAATGTGACTGAAGAATGGTTATCAAGAGACATGATACAAGTTTCAATTTTCTGTTAATAGCCACCAAATCACTGCCCTATCTTTGTTACATGATAATTTAAATCATATTTAGATCCCTGCACATGATACTAATTACTACTGACCCCAATGCTAGCAGAGAATCAAAAATAATGGAAGCCAATGCTTTCCCTGCTTTATTTCCCTTTCATATTCTTCTCTCAGTTGGGAATTCATTACATGGAAAAAGGTCCACAACAGAACAGTGTCTTTAAGGTATATGTGACTTCTTCCTCAACAGTCATAAAAAAGGTACAAGAGATTCCTAACATGCAGCATGTAGCAGTTAAGTTTTCAACATCAGTTGGCATTTAAAATATTTTCTTACCTGTGAAGGTGTCCAATGAGGTACTGAAGAGTGTTATAATTTGGTCCAGGCAGTTGTTTCAGAAGATCTTTAATTTTAATGATGATCCTATTCAGTTCAATACAGAGTGACTGTCTTGTCTTTGCTTTGGGGCTAGCTTGTTTAGCATCCAACTCCTCATTAGCATTCTGACTTTCTTTTGCAAGTCCAATGAACTCATTGTAAAGCCGAAACAAAATCAAGGGCTCCGGAAGCTGAAGAAATATGAACATTTCAGAAACATACTTAAACCTGAATTTTAACTGTTTCCTTCCTGTTTTTCTTCAACTTTTTCTGGTCTAGCATATTTTCTTGGATGATGACATTGCTTAATCCTTGTTCATTAGCTCAATCCCCAATTTTTTCCAACCCAATCCCCAGCTAACAAAAAAACTCCTTCCTACACCTTTTTCCAGAAATCGTTTGTTACCCCTTTCCTACAATAGCTCCATGACTGAGCATTTATCACCATTTATTGAAATAAGAAAATTTCAAGAAAAAAGAAAATATTTTTTTCAAAATCACTTAATGGTGATGATCATAGGATTGGAATGCTCATCTCTGACAGCCAGTGTGAGGAAGAGGACAGGACCATTCAGCTAAGGATTATTTCTTCCAGGGTTAACAAGTTTTCAGAGTGACTCAGTAATTTCACTAGGCAACATCCCAGCTTCATTTTTTCACATATTCAAACTGTTTTAGAACATTCAATCATGAAGCTTTAAAGCTCTATTTTAGAAGAAAAAGATGGATAATCCCTCCATAATGAACACATCATGACCACTATGAGTGTTTAATGACATTTTTGTTAGCAGGTATTAACAGCAATATATCAGCATCTGTCTGCATGAAGAGGCAAGAACATGGCAGTGTTTTAAACTCCACATAAGACAGACAAATTCACTAATCAGAAAGGTTTTAGAAATTAAACTCTATGAGTAGACAAACAAAAGCTTATTATGCATATGGTACTAAAAAAAAAAGCCATAATATCCATGTAGAATATATATTGTAATCCCAGCAGTTTTCTCAGCCATTGTCACAGGCTCCATGTGTAAACAAAGAAGCCACTGCAGTTACACAAGGCACTTGTTTAATCTGCTGCTGTAGGACTGTTGAAAAAGGGTGCTTATTTTGTACTGTACTGAAGAATATACCATGGCACTTTTGTTTTCCATCTGACCTCTCAATTCCATACCTGGCGGAGATACAGCTTGAGAACATTGCTGATATCATGTGCATAGAGTTCTGAGAGCTCCACCAAATCCTTTCCATTTTCAAAAGCTTGACAAAGCTTTTCAACTCTTGATTTGGCTCCATTCACACGATAGATACCCTAAAATTAAAAGACCAGCACAATTCTATTTCAATTTGAATGGAAGTTGTAAAACCCAGATGATACTGACAGCATTAAAATCTTAAGATAATTTTTTTTTTAAGATTGTGTCAAACGTAAACATGAACAAACTTGAGCATACCTTGACATTCAGTGCTCTGCTTTCAATCTCTGATGTACACTTTTTGATGATGAAAGGAATACCATCAGGAATATTTTTAGCAGCTTGGGCAAATTCCACTCCAAATAAGTGAAGCCTTCCATGAAGTTTTTTGTGCCCACATTGAATAGCTAAAGTCTCTAAACATTTTTTATGGCATGCAAGTGAACACTACAGGGAAGAAACAAAAAAGCACATGCTTTGATACAATCTGACACCATAAGAAATATTTCTGCTGTTTGCCACCCCACACATGAGCAAAACAAAAAATCTGTTAGTATGGTGTGCCTCTGCTTTAAGTTCATGGTGATTATACAAGCCATAAACTCCATTTTTATATAGAAACATAACTGAAGTTTCCAAAACTCCCAACTGTACAGAAATCTCAAGCAACAATTGAACCTAATTTTCAACTTACCTCCTCACATTCAGCTCCGTGAAATACCACTAAGCCGTCACATTCTCTGCATTTAGATGGAGCTCTCAGCTTCCGTAGTTTGTGTGTCTGTGCTGCTTTGGACATATTAGCATTTCTAAAAGGTCCTGGAGAATTTGCAGTTTCAGATGTGAGATCATTTAAACCTGAAGAGAATTTCCCTGTTATAGTCATTTTAATATCTACTACTGGGGTGGAAGTTACTCTGATTTTTTAGAATTGTGCTGCAGAACACAAGTATGTAAGTAATGGCAACTATCAAAATAATCAAAAACATTTCAATCACAAAGAAGCAAAACTATATTGCAGTTCACATAACAGAGACATTAACTATCAAACAACCTTGTGTAAAAGCAGAATCAAACAATCATTTTTGCCTTTTTAAGTATTCAATTTTCTCCTGTATTGTGGCAATGTGAACATATTAGGACACTTAATTCCAACTACCCTGCATCTCAGGCAACAATTCATGGAAGTTTAATTTTACACATTTTGAAATCCTGTACTAGAGGACGAAAGACGTCTTGTTTCTGGCCCGTAATGTTTCTGAAATACTTAAAAAAAAAAAGAATATTTTGCAGCAAGGAAGAATTAACACACACTCATGGCAGAAGCCACATAAAAAAATAATCAAAAAAAATCACTGATGCTGAGTTTCCTGTAACAACATCAAAATATTTTCTAGAGTATTAAAAAACTAAAAAGAATAGCCACTGGTCCTTTTTATGTCAAAATATTTTCAAGCAGTTTACTTAAAATGCTATCAACAACTCAGTGAATCAAACCCCTTTGTTTCACAGGTAACTTAAAATTAGCACATTCAGTTAATTGCCCAGAAAGCTTCTTAAATGCTCAAGCATTGATTAAACAATACCACTCCAAGTGAAAGCTTGCATGCATTAGCACATTGCCATGCTTTAAGTCTAGATCTGAATTAATACTATTTACCACACGTTCATTCCTAGAAGGCTAAGTATACATTTAGGAAATAAGGACTAAGTAAAGAATTTCCTAAGGGCTTTACTGAGCAAGTGCCACAAAGACTTCAAAATTAGTATGTTAGTACTGTAGACATACTATAGAACTATTTCTGATAATCCAGTTATTCAGGTTTCAATGCCTGTGGCAACACTGTCGTTATAAAGTCAAAATTCATTTGAAAATAAGAAACAGCCTGGTCAAATCTGGGACAGATACTACTGAACTAATTTATCTTAGCTGAAAAGGTGAAAATGTCAGTTATTACCCTAAACATCTGAATCAAATTTTTTCTAATTTGCCATTTATCAACTCCATGTATTTGTGCATTTCACGTCAAAGTTTAGAAGTGATCTCACGTAACTCAGTGCCATGGAGCTAAATTTAAATGCAAATGTCTGGAGGGAATAGTTAATGGATCACTTGCTTTACCTCAAGAGGGTGAAGACACTAGAAATGTTCTATGGTTGCCCATACAGTAACCTAAACATATAAAGACAATTCTGCACCACTTCATTAAAATGACTTGAACATTATTCTCCACCTCTCAACCTCAAGTGGATGCATATTGTATTGAAAAATAATGCTGTTGGCAATCACACCTTGTTAAAGTACTTAAGAATATTAAAAAGAAAAGCCACACATTGTAACAAAAAGCATCTTCTGGGGATTTCAGGTATACAGAAAACATTACCACAGTCTGAAGGAGATGGTGGCTCTCTTTCATCAAGATCATCTGCAGATGACATAGTCCCAGTGGAAGGTGTTCGGGGAAGTCGTCGTTTAAAATCCCCTAGCAGATGAGAAGAAATTTCAGGAAGCTCTGAGTATCAGTCCCACACACCTGTTCATTTTTCCTTACATGCTCTGCTCAATGCTTGCTTATTTAACGTCTTCACTAATGTGAAACAGTGCAGGGAAAAGACTTCAGATGAGTATAGCAGTGAGAGTAGCTGTACCTGGGCTGGCAGATGGAGAATCCATGGATCGGGACTCACTGCTTCCCCCGGCACTTTCAGAGTCACTGCACATTCCTCCACTCTGGTTGCCAACTGACCATGATCTGAATGGTGGTGGCCCTCGCACTGCTTTTGAAAAGAAAGTCCGCTAATTCCAAATGTCAGAAACAAAATTTACTTTTTTTTAAATTGAAAACTGACTGTGAGTACATTCAAAATAGGAAAATTTGCACAAGTTACATGAAAATGCAATATAGTGAAAAAACCCCAGGGCATCATATATTCCTGTAAAAGCTTCAGAAGCTAAGAAAATTCATTTCAGAAACTTTACAACTGTGCTTTTGCTGAAGACCTGCAATCAGTGTGGAATTTACAAAACCAATGGATTTTCAATTGGTAGAGCTAATTGAAAGTTTAGTCCACTGAGTTGGACAGTACTTGCTGTTTGAATTGTATCTCATCTTTCTTGTCAAAGAATCTAGGATCAGGCAGTTTTCCATTTGTCCATACTATGCTCAAGTACATAATGTTTTATAGGCTTTCGGCTTTACAATACATTTTTAACCCTTCAGTGTTACATTTGACTCAGACACCAAGAAATTTTTAAAATTTTTTTTAAAAATTTATTTATTTGGAGACTGAGCTCCAAAAGAAATACAGAAGAACTACCTTGAATATCTGTGTTGCTGGAAGATCTCTTCTCTCTAACCTTTTGTGAACGATGATAAACTGGGCTTCCCACATCATCTAATGCCTGAGCAGGAAAATCTCCTGAGCACTGAGATAAGTTACCATGGGATGTATGGATGCTGTTTGTTGATTGCTTATTAAAAACCCTTCAGAAAGAAAAAAGCATTGAAGAATAAATAAGACAGAATTTAATAAAAAGCAATGCATTTTAGTCCCTGGGCACTAAAAATGCTACATTTAATTTCTATTCATGAACATACATTTTTGACATATCATTCTTATAATTAAATTTAATTCCAAAATTAAAAAATAAAAATATTAAGAGTGGCCATTTATTTTCATTTAAGTATGTGAGATTTCCCAGTGTTTTCTCTCTACCTAGAATGAGCTTTTCCACATGTCTTCATGTATTATAAACATTATCTTGTAGACTGTGAAAAAATAGCCTATCTGTTCATCTGAAGGTAAGAATAATCAGAAGCCATTGTATTCTTTTGTATTCATTTCCCCTCCCAAAGATTCTCTAACCAGCCATCAGGACCATCCACCTATAAACACATATAAACACATACTGTGCTTTTTAAATGCACAGAAAATGTGTTGAAGCTGCCTGTGTCAATCCATTTTGAAAATCCATTCTCACTGTAAGAACAGAATAATGTTAACAGTAATTAATGTAAAATGCTGAAGCATCCTGGGGACAGAATGGCCTGCTGGCCAAGTTTAGCAGTCAGGAAGCTGTTCCTTAATCAGTTTTACCCTATCAAGCTTAAGGGAAACAGAGACTGAAAAACATTCAAATTTGCATTTGTTCAAGGAACAGTCCCTTAAATTAATGCAGACTTGAAACAATACAAATGATCGAGTACATGAAGAATCACAAGGCTGTGACAAAGAAAATAAAAGGTGGGGAGAGAGGAGAAGAAAAGACATGCTCCTATAAGTGCCAAGCAGTAAATAGCTGGGAGAGCACACAAAGTGTCAGAAATTTCATGCTCATCAGTTTCTCAGGGAGCTACATAGTTAAATTCCCCCGAAGTCTAAGTTTATGAGCATAGCCTAAATCAGTCTTAAAAGGCAGGAAATTTACAGACAAGAATTAAGAATCTTAGCTTTAACTTTGAATTTCCTGCCTTTTGTTGGTAAAGTCTGACT
Source organism: Rhabdornis inornatus (assembly GCA_013397075.1). Taxonomy (NCBI): domain Eukaryota; kingdom Metazoa; phylum Chordata; class Aves; order Passeriformes; family Rhabdornithidae; genus Rhabdornis; species Rhabdornis inornatus. Next base: position 187,023 of record VWZS01002681.1, read on the forward strand.
CAAGCATTTGGTTTTTTGTATTTAGTTTCCTTTTGAAAAACGATGACGAGCTTTCCTGTAGAACTGTGAAACACACAGATTGAAATGGATATTCTGGTGCTTTAGTGCCAAGATGACTATTTTACAACAAATTAAAGGTGGAAAAGTGTTTGGCATGCTGAAACAAGGAGCTGTCTTTGTCTTGAAGTCTTTATTTCCACATTAGCTGGATCTTTCATAGTTTAACAATAAAAACTTCTATTTCATACAGGTTGGAAAAAATAATTAAGTTATAACATGTCCCTACAAATGGATTCTGAGCTTTTTTTAGGCACATAGCATAAGATAGGAATCAAGAAACACTTCCTGCCAAAAAGGTGCCAAATATAAACAGTATGAAAGAAGCTACTGTATGTAGCAGAAAGGCCTGTAGAAGAAAACCACCTCTTCAGACTTTCTAAACTGATTATTAAGTACTACTGCCACACAACACTACCAAGTCAACAAGTCAAGTCTTGCACAATTGTCAATATTTTAGCAAGTATTATTGCATGAAATGACATTCTGCCTTAGAATTCAGAGGCAGATTTTAATGTCAACATTATATATAATCTACTGTCTAAAAGATGAGACAAAGAAAATGGTAAACCATGGTAAAACACCAGGAGTCCTTTAGTTCCTCCAAAAATATAGTTTTATTGTTAAACACATGTACCTAAGTGCTGCATTCTCAACCAAGTAGTTGCCATCTGTACTTTGGCACTTACCCATCAACCTGGGAACTCTGGGTTTCAAAACAACCTGATTCAACAGGAATACCATCCTTTGGCAAATTTTTCACAAACTCTGAATACTGCTGACCAGGGTCATAGAGTTTGGCACTCTCACAGAGGGACTGGCAGTTTACTGGCAGAGATACAACCTGAGCATGCTGCAGCTGGAACAAGTTAACTGTTGCCTGTTGGGAGAAAAAGACTTTCATTATTTATAGATCATTTACTAAATATTTCACTTACATTTTGCTCAACCCAAATTAATACCCTAATAGAAGACTGTTGGAATAATAAGACTAGAAAAGTTCTAGAAAATAGGAACATGTTAATTTTTACAGTGGACTTTGAGGAGACCTGCACAAGCTTCATCTGTAATAGAGACATGAGTATTTCTCTCCTCTCTGGGTTATTGAATCCTCCCACTAGCAAAGGCAATTCCAATTGCTTCTCACTTTGGGTTGATCAAGATAAACAGCAAGGGCTTTTGCTATCAAAAAGGCCTTCTTCATGTTCTGGAATGAATATTAGTCATCACTACAATGATGAAGTAGTTGGAATTCCAAACCCAGGTAAGCTCTGTAGTCTTGAGACATGAAATGGACAAAACTCTGTCCCAGTGGACAGATTAACTGAACACTTTCTTCATTAAGTTACTTAACACTTCTAAAAGAGCTTATCACATCTCAGAGACCAGAAAAGGGGGCCACTGCATAACTGCATCATCTTTTGGGTTGCAAAGTAGCAATTTAAACATACTTGAACTGACAAGTCTGTATATACTTTCTACTGTTCTTATGGGTTGGTTTTAGGGTTGCTTGTGGAGCAAGGTTAAGTTTGATGTTTTATTTTCCCTCCCTGCCCCAGCACTAAATTTTCATTGTCTCATCTAAGCAAACCAAAAAACCCCAAACATCTCTTGGCATAATGAGTTCTTATATTCTTTAAGCTTTTTTTTGAAGCAGTGCATGTCATATGCAGTTTTGACCATCACTTCCCTATTACACCAATAAATTAGTACATTCCACTAGTAACAATGGATCCTGCAGTAACTGAGACTGCCATCAAGGCTGAAGTGTGTTAATATCCATTCTGGGCTTGATCCAAATGACTTTGCTAATGCACTAATCAAAGCAAAAAAAGCTGTACTCTTAAGCATCCGAGGAACACTACTGCCATCAGAATTTTGAAAAGATATTTTATAAGGATTGTGTAGTCAGGGTTCTTACAAGGCAATAGCTCATGAAACATCCAGGAATGTTCAAGACCCACCCCCAGATATTTTTTAAACTCCTACCAGAAAGAGAACACAAATAGATCAGAAGTTTTCCTTCTTTTTCTGTTGGCTTGACATCTGTCCTTTGAAAGGTTTCTATTTAAAATGGGGCTTATGGGGCCTTCTCAGTTTTAACAATATAAAAATATCTGCACAAAATGTATTTTAAAACCCATGCTTACAGCTTTAAGAGTAAGATCGCACTGGTAAATTAGTTCCCGAAGCTGTGTTAAAACATCACTTTTAAAGCTTTCCAAATAATTTCTTTTTTCTTCAGCCTCTGCCATGCTTGCTTTATAGTGTTCGTTGGCTTCTTCAGCCTAAAGAAAACACAGGTATAAAGAGTTGATGGACTACAGGTCTTTATACTAGAAGCCAGAAAACGCTCCACTCAATATGCTTGTATTTGAGATTCCCTTTTAAAAACCCAAAGGAGCATAGCATGATTAAAATTAAAAATGTGAACCCAAATTACTCATATAGTCTCCTTGGGGAAAGCGTGAATAAAACCAGTACAGACTTAACTTTAAAAGCAAGAAACAAAACCTCTTTACCTTTTGAAGAGCTTCTTCTTCCAGCCTTCGTTTTTTTTCCAGTTGCTTGCTGAAATCTTTTACAAAGCTTCCACTTGAGCTAAGATGTTCCTCCTCAGCACGAGCTGTACAGGATTTTGCCTTTTCATACTCATCTTGACGCTGTGTATACAGCAGCTTGGCTTTTCTGAGAGCAGCTTCCAGCTCTTGCTGCAGAACGCAGCAAAAGAAAAAGTAGAAGAATAGACAACATTTATTTTTCATTTTCATTCATTTTTTGTTTAAAGAGACATGCACAGGCCTATATGCTGCAGTACCAAGTACATAGTCATTGAAAGATAACCTCTTACAAATGCCAGATTGCCATGAAATGGACAGTTACATCTACTTTCACTAAGCCCTAGAGACTATGTGTGAAAGTAAGTGCATAACAGGCTAGTTTGAAAGTTTCATCATTTTGAAGAATTCTAGACTGAACTGTTAGATATGAAAGAATTACCACCAACCATTTTTTTCTGTTCTCGCTGCCAAAGTTCCTTGATATCTTTCCTTTGTCTATCCAACTCATTTTTCCTTCCCAGAAGAGGCTAGATAGGAAATATTAATGGAGTATACATTAAAGGCATATAGGCTGGGAGTTGTTCTTTTAAATATTCTATAAAACGATACATACTTTTGTCTTTTTCTTTAAGCATACCTGCACAAATTTGTTAGACTGGAGAGCAGCAGCTGTTTGTTGCCAAAGTTGACTGTTCTCGATATCATTTTGAAAAGCATTAATGAATATTGACTGGAATGGCATATAATCCTAAAATTACACAAAACATATTGATGTTCTAGGTAAGAAAAAGTGCAATGACATTCTAAATGTCTGTATAACTGAACTAGATTTTCAATTAAATTTAGTAAATTATTTACTAAAATAGGTATGAATGTCAGATATGAATGTAGAAAATTACTGATTTCTCATCTGTGATTCATTTTACTTACAAAAAAGTCTACAAGTCCAAATCACAAAGCATACAAGATATTAGTCAGAAAAAAAGAATATTGTGGATCTGCATATTCAACAAAGATATTATATATACAAGTTTCTGTAACAAATGGAAAGATGTAAAATTAAGACCTTTTAACCACTGCTTTATCGTATAAATCAATTCTGTATCAGCTTAAAAACCTGTTCCTCAACATCAGAGTTTTACTCCTGGGCAAGCCATTCAATAAAAATTTAAGACTAAGATAAAGCCCCTAAGGTATACTCACCTGGTGTCCAACAACAGCTCTAGCAGTTTCTGCCATTTTTGCTAAGTTTTTAGCACACTCCACTTCTGTTAAAAAAATTTCACAGTTACTGTTTACATTATAACACAACAACAGTTATAACACATGCTAAATGCTTTTTACAGTCTTCCTTTAACAAACAGACTACAGAGGGGACCACCTTCACTTTGTTACACGCCTTTAACGATAGGAAATGCACGATAGCTGTGCACTTCAGTGGAACAGCTACTAATTTAGAAATCACATTATTGACAGTCTGCAGCACAGAGGCCTGACAACAGATTTAATTTCATCATGACAAAGCTGATTAAACACCAGAAAGAGCCACTCACCCAAGCTAAGCTTTTTTTCTACCCATGCGACTACATCCTTGGTATACTTTGACCATGCTTTAGCATAGGACAGAGCTGACTCAATTCCACTGTCATTTCTTAGGAGCATGCTATCAACCTCTTCTGCTCGAAGATGTCCTGCAAATAAAGCATCCAACACAAAGAAGTGATTTTTAGACATGACCACACACTGAGAGCAAAGCCAGTATTAGCCAACTGTGAATGCTTAAGCAGCTCTGATCTTGAGTTGGTCTTTAATACTAGTTGACTCTAAATGGGACTGACAGAGGTTTTAGAACAAATTAAAGGGTCATAGTATTTTATCTGGAGTAGTCATATGGTCAGCATAACTTTCTTCAAGAAAGTGACCCAACAAAACACCAATCGTATGACAACACACAGAAGGTGCTTCAGGCCTTAGCTCTCCCCAACAAAAAAAGTAATCTGGGTTGGTTATTTACAAAAGAATGAACCTTTGCTGTAACTTTTCTTTTTCACAGTGAAGTTGTAAAGGGAGCACAGGTGTAAAAAAGTGACCAAGCAACTTATGTAAAACATTTTTAGAAGAAAAAACCCCACAGATTACAAAATTGTGTTTAACAATGTTAAATGAATGACCTACCTTGAATATCATCCCTTTCATGCAGTGAACCCACAGACTCCACAGAAAGATTCTCAAAAGACTGGTGTACAAGAAATAAAACATTAAGTTAGCAAAGAAAATCTCTCACTGAAACTGAAAGCTAACAACATAAATGGCATTATCTGCCTCTTTATTTTTTTTGCAGATAGAGCAGATAAAACACCATCACTCCCTCTCACCTAAGCACAACATCTTTTAAACTCTCATTGCTGTCAAATGAGAAAGAATAAGCAAGGAATCATTATATACCTTTAAATCAACAATCTTGAAAGTCTGTGATGAAAGAGTTAAATATCAACCAGATTTGTTAAACAATTAAGTGAGCTCCAGCTTTTCTTAAATCCCTACCTATCTTTTAAAAGCCTTTTCACACAGACCTAATGCCAGATACATAAAACAGACACCGTTCTACAAGCCATTACAATACTGTATTTCTTCCTCAAGGGAATAAAGTTAAGATTTTTTGTAAATTACTTGCAGGTGGTGCACTGTAGGCACAACAGCTGACTAGTAACACTAGTTAATGAAGCCCTGACAATCAGTACAACCTGACAGAATGTAATCCAATAATAAAAGGAATTTAGCACATCATGTCATCCCTACCTTTGTCCTCACTGCATTTTGCTCCCCCTTTAATTGTGCAGGTTGAATTATTTGTAAGACTTTGCTGTAGACCTGACTGCTCAACAAATTTAAATGAATAAAAAGTTTACTTTGTAACAACTATCTCCTTAAAAGTCAAAGCAAAACAAAGACATCAAACCCTACATAATTTTATACGAATGAACTACTTTTGAAAACTTTGAAGCACAAAGACAAAAAACAAAGGCTAAGAAATAGCTGCAAAGTGCCCTTAAGCTTTGCAAGAACAGCTTGTTTCCATTTAGACTTTAGTGCTGGTTTATTTTCAGACATTCACTAAAATGGAGCACAGTTACTAATGATAAAAGTAGTTTGGGTTTGTTGGGGTTTTTTTAAAAATGCATTTAAAAATTGATCATAAATCACACAAAAATCTCTCAAGAATCTTTATTTACTTCACAGCAAAAGCAGCTTTTCCATAGACCAAAACATGCAAATCATCAATGACATCAAACAGAATCAAACTACAGCCTAAAGACCTGCTTCATTCCTAAGAAAGTAAAATACTACTACAGTGGCTGTCTAATACAAGGGAGTTTCAACAAAATGGAAGGGCTTTTCCAGAACAGGTGGGAAATCTATCTGAAGCTGTCCCCAACCAAATTGGTAAAAAATCCTAAAATCTGAACTTAGCAATGGGTCAACATTTGGTTGCAGAGAAAGCTTGAACATTCCTAGATTTTGTTCAGATTCTATACAAAGTATTACTGTCTTCAAGTAGATTTAACAGTTGTTAGGGGAAAAAAAATACTAATTAGAAAACCTCCGTACTTTATATTAACCTGATGCGCTTTTAAGTTCTGGTCCAAAAAATTATTTTCCATTTCTTTAAGACCTAAATCACTGCAGTCCTGAGAACTGTTCACTCCTTTCCAGTAAACCAGGCACACTAGTTAAGGCAGCTAATCAAAGGTCAGTCATTCTTTCACATCCACTCACTGCAGATACGTAATACCAAATTTTAGAAGCCAGCATGAGCAAATGCTTTTATCTATGTCCTACAACTTATCATCAGAATGTGACCCATACAGCTTGCCCCCCTCAGGCAACCCAGTGACTTGTCCCAGTGGTCCTAGCAAAGATTAAAAGCCTCACTTTTGTTCCCAACTTCAACCAGTCTCTTCTTTTTTCCCCCTCATTACCCAAGACTCTCACCCTAACACAAGCAAATCTCTTCACACACTTTGAAAATTTTATCCTTCTTCTTTATTATGCTCTCAGATCTGCAGCATCAAATAGCATTCAAACAGCTTGTTGAGTAATGAAAGTCAGACATGTCTGTCTGGTCTCTTCCAGTATATGTTAAAGTGCTTTTGTCTTTAATTAAAAAATATCTTTACTTCCACCTTGTACATCTGGTTGAACTACAAGAGCTAAAATGAGAACAATTACATTTCCTAAGAGGGGGTATACATATCATTTAACTTAAGCTTCCAAGTGGAATGCCTTAAGTAAAGAATGTAGACTCCCCTGCAGTCAAGAGAAGCAAGATCAGGGCTGCCCACTCCCCTCCTTGGAGCCATCCTCATCAGCTTAATTAGGGAGGTCCCTAACTAAAGAGGCAATTAAAATATTTCTCCTTATCAACCCTCAAAGTATTTACATGTTAAATTCTACCAAAATGTTATGCTCTCTTTAAAATACAGCTAACTGCTATGATCATTGAAGACACACAGCTACAGAAAAAGTTATTAAATATTTTGCATTTAACTCCTCTTAACACTCAACTCCTAGTTGGCCTCCAAATTTCTCTCTGAATTGTAAATCAAAGTGAAATGATTCACTTGTTAAATGTGCATTTATTTGCCTAAATGAAAATGCACTTGAGATAGATTTCTAGGAAACTGAACTACGTTACCCTATCTGCTCCAGAATTTGTAATTGTTCACCTTCACATTAAGAAAAGTATGAGGTACTACAGAAGCACATTTTAAATATAAGCTGGTGATTTCTGAAGCATCTAGAATGGAACTCCTTCTTCATTGCACTATATTCAAATCTTCCCTTGGCCTTCCCCCTATCCCCATGTTCAGAAGAATGATCTTTTAGACAATCAATCATTCACTTCCCAGCACCATATATAAGACCATATCTTTCCACAAGCACATATTTTTGCACTGCAAAACCATTTCAAGATTAAGATGTTAGCAAATTCAGCACCTTCCTTCTGCTGGTGAACCACTTAGATGAACCAGTACTTCTTCAAATAATCTCATTTAATTTACATGAGATGCTGTGTTCTATGCTATTTTATTTCATACTTTTTATCAGTAACCTAAATTGAAGTTTGCTGGAACCAGTTTTCTGAGTAGCCTATTTTTCCTCCATACTGTTTATGAAGACAAGTTTTGTAGCAGTTACAGAAGTAAAATTTGTGTGATAACACACAGGGGAGAAAGATGGATTATCAAACATAGTGAAAGTTTGAAAAGACTACTCAGCTATAGCTGCATGGCTTGCTGCACACAAGCCTGTGTGAAGAAGTGCTAAGTCTTAAGTATGTTCCAATAAAGCCTTTAAAAATGCACAACCTAACATTTTTAACCTTACTGCAACTTAGCTTGCAATACACCCTAATTATCAATTGTATCTTCCTTGCATGTAACAAATTTATTTGATTTACCTGAAAGTCTTCTCAATACAGAAAAATTCAAAACAAAATTTGGTACTGAGCATTTTTCAACCATACTTTCAGTGTATTTAAAGGGAAGTTTAAAATGTTAGTGTTTTTCTTTGACTATCTATAAGTTGACAGTTCTTTTAATGAATTGTTGCTGGAACAGTTACAGCACAAAGTGGGGTCAGAAAGAAAAGGTCATTTTGTCATGAATACAAGTCTTTAAAAGCTAAAAATGAAATCATTAACCCTTTGGTTTCCAGGTTTAATAGCTAATAGTCTAACTACTTCAGTGAGCAATCATCTTACTTTTACCCACTTATTTTCATTTAACGCATCAAAAAAATCTCAAAAACAATGACAGCAGGTAGCCCCATCAAGTCATTGCTATCATTCAGAATTGAGAATACATTCAAGTATTTGAAACCTTAAATACAGATTTTTCCTGGGTTGAATCTTGCTTTAAAACTCAGACAACTCCAAGTGTCCCAACCCCATGATGCAGAGAGTTTCAGTGAAACTGAAGTCTCCTTTAACAGATATAATTTTACACTCCAAGAGAACGTGCTTAGCCTACCCGACTTCTCCGAGATACAGGAAGTCCCAATGACGAGCCATTGTCTACATCTCCCATAAGGAAGTCTGAAACACTGCCAGAAAAACAAAGAATTTTGTTACTTCATTACTTTACCTCACCATGCAATTCCGTATCACTGCATTCAAGAATTCATATAGTGTTACTAAGTCCTTTAAAAGTTCTGCAAACCATTTTTAGTAGTCATCTTACATTCTCTGCAATTTCTATACCATCCTAGATTTCCTTATTAAGAAAAAACTCAAACTAATAAAAACTCAAAACAGTAACATTGTTCTAGATGTAGTTAACTTGAATTACTTTATCAGAAAATAGTTGTCCAAAAGAAAATTAAAGCTTTTGTTATTGCTGTGTCTTAATTTGATTCAGCTCTATTGAGTTCTTTAAAAACTTCTGGATTCCAACTTACACGTTTCCAAAGGTGAATGCCAATGTTTCAATGGAAGAAAATATTTCACTGAAGAGTTCTCTCTTGTTTTCTTCATTAACTTCTTTGAAGTTCACCGCTTACCAAAAAGAAAAAAAAAAAAACCAAAGGGTGAGAGGTGGGGTCAATTAAGCAAGTTTACCAGGCCTAGAGACAAATTTTATACACAAAGTCTTCTACAGAACATGCAACACTATGCTCTTCTGAATAATTGAAAAAGCATAGTTTTAAAGAAGATTAGTAAGAAAGTAAACACTAAAGGAAAAAAAATCAACACAATCCAGATGCTTCCCACAATGAAATCAGATTAGTCCTGCACTTCCTGTATCTTCCCACTTAAGGAGCAGCTTTGTGTGGAAATGTTGGTAATGCATGGACAACAAAAACAATCATTTACCAGCTAGAGACAAAACACACAGCAGCAGCAGCACCATCACCACAAAGCAGTTCACAAATGCAGCCAGATATTGGAAAAGCTGTTTATTTTCTGAGCAGAAATTTTAGAATTCCAAACAGGAACAGTAGTTTGTGGGGGTGCTCCTCCAACTGAATGCAATCCAGAACACAGCATTTCTGACTTGAGTAAAGGCAAGCAGAAAGCTATCAAAAGATAATGTCCACTGCAAACCGCTTCATTTATTAGCTCCATAGTATGGCAAAAGCCCCTCCATTTTTCCTGTTAAAAGTGGGGAAGAAACTCAGCGTAACTATTTGGTGGTCCCAAATAGGAAAAAGAGTGTTGCTGGACAAACTAGGCGGTTTAAAGTGGTGATCAAGCACTTAACCACTCAACACAGCCTTTAGCACACTTCCAGGACAAGCTGGAATAATGAGACAAGATGAATGACTCATCCAGAGTTTCTATTAACAACTACTAAACAAGAAGGAGGGATAAAGGACAAGACAAATAGCAGGACCATTTTTGTCTGTTTTCAACTTAACTCCTTAATCAATGGTGACTGGGAGATTTTTTGTAGGAAAGCTGCATACATTCCTTCGAGCTGAAGCTGTATACTCTGGAGGGAAGTTTTTCCCAGAGTTACATTGTGAGAAATCACAACTTCACATTAGAATTTTTTTTTCAAGTTTACTTTTTTCAGTTTACTAAAGGCTTTTTTTAAAGCAATAGAATATCCTTAATTCTCTAGATGTGTAAGTCACACATGCTCACACCTATTTCAGAGAGACTGCAATGACACACATACTCAACCCACATTACTTTTTGCAAAATCTAACAAGGTTAAATTGTCGTCCTTACATTTTGAGTACAAATAGAATACAATGACTTGAAGTAGCAAAAATAAAATAATGTTTAAATGTTGCCCATTCTATACAAATTTTCTCAGCAAATTAACAGGCTTTAATCTTAAAAAGTATTCAAACTTCCTGCCAGGTGCCTAAATATTAATGGGTAACAAACAAAGAAAGTACAGTAATCTGCTCCCCATTAGACTTCCTTTGTGAAAGGAAAAGTTTTTAACCAGTAAAGCAACACAGTTAAATCCATTCCTTTTTTATACATTATGTCAAGAGACTTGATCAACATTTTATAACAACTATTTCTATACAAAGCCATTACAGAAAATATATATTCTTCTCATGGGCTACTTTTACAATTACTTGCAGATACAAAATGTTGTAATAAGCCTGCAGCAAAAAAAAAAATTATCACATATTACAATAATATTACCAGTCTCTGTTGACACAGTTCAGTACTAAACTACAGTTTCTCCTACCTCTTCTTTCGGCTAAACTTTGTAATCACACAAAAAAATGCTTTGGGCACCTTTGTTTGAAATGAGAATTGATAAAGCCCCACAGATTTTTTTTTTTTTTTAATAACTTCAATAGCAGTGGATTTCTTTTTTTTAAATTCAGGTTAGTTAAACCTCAGCTTTCCAGAAATAACTGCATAAGTCTAAACTTTGCATTCCAAATCATTAAGCAACAACAGTGACAATGAGACCTATTGATTACCAGCCCCTAATGAGTGGAAAAATCATTTAAGAGCTGGCATGAAATGTAAACTGCTTCAAAATTAGAAGGAACTAGCAAAAATTTTCTATGCATTCAAAGCACTTACCACGAAAACATTTGTATATCCATTAGCTGCAATGTCTTCGGAGTGAGAGCACTTCTTTCACTTAGTTAACAAGACATTAATAGAGAGAGCCTGTCCCTAAAGAAATGCCGTCTGTTTCACTCTGCCTTCCTGTTCCAGGAAGAGTTTTGTTAAGCTTTACACTTTATATGCCAGAGAAATCCTCTCTTTTCAGGATCCATCACAAAAGGAATAACAAATCTCCATTTTTCCAGATTTACTTCTTTTCACTTCTCCCAAAACAGGTTAGTCTAATCTCTTAGTAATTCAGTAGAATACCACCAGCTTTTTTCTCGCTCACCACCACTGGAATGCTGATGTACTTAACGTCAACTTTAAACCACGCACTCTCTTTCCCCAGGACATCCTGACTGCACACAATAGCTACTGACAACAATGAACTATAGTAATCTTGCCATGTCTGGAAATGACAGCTAGCTATCTATAGTTCTACAGATTTCAAAGCAAGTATACAACTAGACAATTCTTTTAAGCAAGATTTCAGATGACACCTAAGGAACTTCAAAAAATCATATGGCAGTGATACATTAAAATCCAAATCCAGTACCAGAAATGCAAGCCTAGCTTGCAGTGGATCTCTATTTCCAAAACTGTCTTCAAACTGAGGTGGGTTTGGCAATCTCATAATAATGCTGCAGTACACTGCAGTTTCAGCTCTTGGGTCATGCCATCAAAACTCTTTTGAATCAAGCACAGACCAGGCTGAGGAACCCAAAACAGCCATGAAGGTTTTGGAAGTGAGAATACCAGAAGCTGAAGCACTGCCTGAGGACATTTGAGCAATGCTGCTAAAACAATGAAGAAAAGACTGACAGCTATCAAGACCGAAGGGTAACCAGGGCCTTTAAAAGGAGATTGATAATTCCCAGTGAACTCACACACACAGAGCCCATGGGACACAGCCACGCTGGAGTCTGCACAAGTTCGCTCGCTGCCTCAACCCTGCTGCCCATACACACATGCAGGACTGACAGCAGCAAAGCTGACTTGCAGGCAGTCTGCAGAGCCTTGACAAGCTTGCAGAACTTGCTCTTTGCAGGTCAGTTTTCTCATACATGATAGACAGATATGGTAACATCACGTATTTTTTTTAGACCAGAATACATCCTCAATCCATGCTTTAATAGATGACTTACAAGAAGTAAGCAACCGGCTGATTTCTTGGAACTGAGTATCTTTGCAACCAATTTTATCTTTAAACTCACAAAAATGCTTTCAAAAACCTTCCAGAACTATTTCAAAAACAAAACAACCACCTGAGCAAACAAAAAACCCAACAAAGACCAAAAGACCACTCACACTCTGAAAAAGACTTGTAATACTTCTTGTTATTACCTCTCTTCTTCAAAAACGTGTAAAATAAATGGGGAGAAGAACCTAAGTGAAGAGCAATATTATGGAGATTGGAAAGAGGCAGAAGAATATTTTTCTATCCTAGAGAGGATCAGACTGTCCAAGTCCCACTGTTCCACTTTTAGTTTGTAGTGCCATATAATTTCACCAGCCTGTACTTACTACCAGGTTTGGCAGCCTCCTCAACTTGAGCTGGATGCCAACAAGACAATTTCAAGGAACTGTTTCCTACTCCTTCCATAATAATTTTTGCTCTGAATGTACTTCACAGATACAACAACAAAACTGAAATTACTTCATCTTGTTTGAGGTATTTATTCTTGATGCAGAACTACTACAAAAAAACCCTATGCCTAAATAGGAAACTTTTACAAGACAAGTGTAATTTTCAGCTTTACCAGGAATCAGTGCTCATTCTAGTGATTAAATGAAAAGGTGTAATTAAGAGCAAAAGAATACAAACTTGAATTCAGCATGGGATCAGGAGTACCATGTACTCTGGGGCCATCAACTATTTAAAGGCATTGAGTAGAAAAATAACAACTACAAATATGATGCTGTGCCAGAATGGGAAGTGACTTACAGAAACAAGAGTCTAAACAAGTTCCAAGCAAGATAATTCAACAAGTCTCAATTCTTCCAGGTCAAGTGAGGTGTTATTTAAAAGACATTTTTCATGAAGCACTCAAGTGAGCATGTATAAGTAGTAGAGTCCAAAAAGGCCCAGTGAGGCTTGTCATGTCCAAGATATAACCAGAGAAATCAGATGTGTCATGTCCCACTCTTCTCACCACCCTTTCCCCTCAATCCCAGTCCAAAATAGTACAAGTCTGACAAGTCTGCACTGTCAAGCACGCTTCTCTGTAGCAAGATTCAGATAACATGTTGCAGCTAGTTTTTCCTTCAATCTGTCTAAAAGGAAAAGCATTGAACATCCAGACCAGGGGCACATTTGTATCATTCCCATTGAGGGTACTGAAAAATGACCAAGAAGCTTGGAAGAGGGTCACAAGTACTCTTAATTTTTGTTAGCCTTCAAAATATTCACCCACACAGTAATCCAAAGGCAGGTAGTCTATCTGCACTGGACATTATGTTTAAAGCACAGTGCAACTTGTCACAGTTACGAGAACACTTCACAAGGCACTAAGACTTCATGAGTCACTAAGGTTCCAAAGTTATTGTAACTGATTTAAAAAAGAGCAAAAGATATTTGTTTGTTGTCATAGCAGTATGCCCCTATTTGAAGTTTCAAAGAAAAACCGGATTTGAAACCCTGATATTATGCAAAGACTCAAAAACCAGGAGGTGGAATCACGTGTAAATCCCAGCTTGTTTCTATTTCATGCTCTCCTAAATAAACATCAGAACTTTTCCACGCCAGGTTAATTTTCTTCCTAGACCTAAATCCAACTACAGAGTGCTTCCATATCTTTTTATAGTTTTGTCCTCCAATGACAAGAAACAGATGAGTCACATGAACTTTTCATAATGTCACATTAACAAAGACAGGGAAGCCAGAGGAAAAAGGATACTGGATATGTTCTACCAGCTCCTCACATTCTTGTAGCTTCCTGTTTATTCAAAAGCTGCATTACCTCTGGTGAAATAAGCACAGCTGAAAATCTGTGAATGCATGTGTTACACACAGGTCAAAGTAAGCAAATCTGAGGTCTGATATGCTTACAATCACCACAATGTGCAGTATTTTTATTTCCGCTTTCTCAGCACCAGCTGTCATACACTTCAGTTTGAGTATAAACTTGGAGCAGTATGATCCTCAGAAAAAGAACAGCTGTAAAAACCAAACAGGTGCTAAATGCAAACTACCTTCACATTTACCACAGATTATGCTGGGGAGAGGTAGTGTGTAGGCTTTGCTGTTCACAGAGGAGTAGGGCTGAAGTACCAGTCAGAGAGAGTCCTGAAGTCTTGAATCTCCCCATTTCCATCTCCAGAGGTGTGACAAATACAGTATGTGTCTGAGCAAACACTGACAGGCCAAAATCTTTGTATCAAAGTACTTGTTTGTATCAATGGCTATAAATATTGAGGCAGTACTGACTGAGACCATCTTTAACACGATCTGGAGTTCCCCTTCCTTGCATTTGTGTGGCCAGGTCACACAGTCTGGACCACAGGAAAGACTATTTGCCACAAAGCAAGTTTCTATTTACTTTAGCCAAAGGATCACAGAATGGCTTGGAAGGGATCTTAAGGCTCATGTAATTCCAGCCCCCTGCCATGGGCAGGGACAGCTTCCACTAGACCAGGTTGCCCAAACCCCATCCAGCCTGACCTTGAACACTGCCAGCCATGAGGCATCCACAGCTGCTCTGGGCAACTCATTCCAGAGTCTCATTACCCTCATAGTAAAGCATTTCTTCCGTGTATCTAAGCTAAAGTCATAAAAACGGATAGAAACAGAAGCATATAAGGAAAAGTACAAAACAAAAACGTATCTGCCCAGGGTTCAACCTGCTATCATCTATTGTACGATAGAACACTATGCACCAAGAACAGAAAAAAAGCATGGCATCAAATTCAGAAGGCTGCAATACCCTGGAGGAATGAATTATGTAATGCAACAAAGTGCTTAATTCTCCACTTGTGAAGTAAAAGGGCAGGAGAAAGAACACATAAATCTAGATCTGGAAAACTGGCTCAGCACTAGAACTGCAGAAAGTGACCTTGGAGTCATCATGGACTTTTAAAGTGTACAGAAAAACCTGACAAAAAGCCAACATAATTATGGACTCAGCCTTACATGCAAGACAAGGAAAATTATTCTACTACTTTACCTTGTGAACTCAGACAGTACAGACTGATTAATATGCACATCAAGAACAATATTAATAAACTAGTCCAGGGAGAATAGATATTGCAATTTGAAAACATAATTTAGCAAAGGCTGATGTAACACAATTCACTTGCATACCTTAGGTCACTTTTCCTCAACATTTCTTAAATTAAAGAACAGTTGAACATTGTCCTGTGACCACTGAAATTAGGGCAGAGTAGAGGACACAGTCGTCTCACCACAGCACTTAAGCATGGCAACAGCTTGTCTAAGGTGGAAGAACTATGTTCACTAAACAATTAACATGTTCACTAAACACTGACTACCACTGCATGTGTGTACTTAACTCTGCCCACGATCAACAAGCAAACAGCACCACGTGGGATACTCTCTTACTTCTTCTGTAATGTACAAACCTCTAAGTTCAGAAGTCATAGTCCTGTCCCACAATCATCTGGAATATCAGGTACAGAACTATAGGCAACTCTATGTGTAACATGAAGAAAATGTGAAGTAGTCTGCTAGTACCTGCCAAGATCAAACAAACTGCAAAACTAAAAATCAATATGAAAAATCCGTAAGAAGCTTGGAAGAATCCAACATACAGGAATCCAGAAGCTGAACACATTAGCATTTTAACTGATAGTCCCACTTTATTGAATCAACAATACCGTTCAGACATAAATAGGAAACAAGAGGGAAGGCCTAGACAAAGAAGAAAAACTAAACTATGTGTCTCTGAAGGAAGATATCCTACATGATTTAACACAGGGAAGAGGATGAGATTTAACCCCACTCAAAGCTAGTTCCACAGTAATGTACCAGACTCCAGAGCAGGAAGAGCTGTAGTCAAAGGTTACACAGAGAAGGAACAAGTTTCTAGTGCTGGAGAACTTGAGTGTTCACTATTTGCATTTGTCTGGCATGCCAAGAACCGCAGCAGTAAATATCAACAATAGAAAGTATTAGCATGTCTGCAACACTTTTTCTTGTTGCTACTGACACATTTATTGACACATGGCTATGATCCACTTGTGGAATTTATAACTGTCCAAATTTGCATTGCTCAGAGATTTCTTCACCTGATATAAATACAACACCATCCCTACAGACTCACAGAATTAGGCAAAAATTCTTGGCAAGTCTCAAAGTGGATAAATGCCAGGTTTATTACTCTGTGATATTATTCTGTGACACTCAGGTAAAGAAAAGCTTAAAATCAAAGGTTTGTGCTTTTATAATTCAATGCAAGTCTACACTTAGCTTCCCATAAGCAGAATTTTACCACATCAATGACAGAAAAAGCTACTTAATATTACTCTTCACTTAGGGAAGGCATTTTTTTAAACAAGTACTAAAGTATTACACTTTCAAAAACCCCAGTTTCTTCTGTATATGTAGAATTCTATCTATAACTCCAAGCCAGAGTCAATCAAGTCACTAATTACAATTTTCCATTAATATAAAAGGTAGTAATTCCTTACCTTTTACTTTTGCAATAACTGTTCCTGCAGCACTAAGAATGTCAACTGAATTTAGAGTCTGATGTTTATTTATCACTGCTTTTAAAACACGTAGCAATTCCCCCAGGCGTTCATGTACTACTTGATGCAGGCCACCATGATTTTCTGGAAAAAGGAGAAACTACATTAAAACAGTGAATTAACATCCACTCACATTACAAACCACTTCGAGGGTATTCAGCTGCATGGAATTCTAGGCCATATTGAAGCTGTGCCTACTCAGAATAAAAAAATTGCTAAAAAGATAGAGTTATAACAGCAGCTGCCAATAGTAAACTTGCAATATTGTACATCATTTACACAAACTTATTTCTCAGAAAAAGTCAAGCAAGTATTACTTTAAAAAAAAAAGGAGGGAGTGGGAATTCTACACTAATACATAGGTTTCAATACAATACATACTAATACTTCTACACTAATACTAAGGTTTCTAAATTAAACCATCATCTTTTTCTCATACCATTTCATCAACCACCATTTTGGTAATTACATATACGAAAAAAGGTATTGACAAAAGCAGATTCTGATTGTTCATTAAGTAATTCTTCACCTGTACAAATTCAACACCATTTATGTATGCTTATAAATTAAAATTTCTGGCAAACGTTGGCTAGTTTTTAATTAAAGTATCAGCAAAATCTTAAGTATATAAGACCAGATCTACAAAGGTCTGCCTTTAAGCATGTCAGTCCCGGTAAGTAAGCTGAACACCTAAATTAGGCTAAATCAGAAAAATTCTCAAACACACACTCCAAGATGGTAATGTTTTTTACATCACATGCCTCTTGCTAAGTGCCTCTAAATCCCAACCCCATCTTAGTTTTTTTTAAAGATACTTCTTGTTGCATCCAAAGCACAGGTTAAACCACAATCTGCTCTGTTACAGAAGAGGTGCTGGTGCATGGAATTAAAGTTTCTCATGCGCTAGAGTGCTGCGTTGCAAGTTGTGGTAAAAAGCTTTCAAATTCAGGAAAGTCTAGCTTATGAAAGAGAAAAAGAGGATCTAATACAAGCTGACTCACTTCCCCACCGAGCAGGGCAATTCTGTGTTGTCTGTGGCCATGATAACAAACAGGTCAATACAGACAATTACAGTACAGCGCAAATTGATCCAGTGTTGCTCAGAATAGTTTCAACTCAGAGCCATTTTTCTGGTGACAAGACTTTTTATTTAAGCTAGAGGCACCTAAACTTTTCTGAGGAATCCACCTAGTATAACATGACACATCAGTACATCAGATCACTGCTATCAGGTGTGCAGGTGGCAGGGCTACACACGGATTTTATGTGTTTGTATCAGGTACAATAGCAAGTCTCCTAAGGACCACTGTGCTTCAGGCTTTATTCCACTATATGCCACATATCAGGAAATTTTTTTTTTTTCCTCCTATTCAGACTGGCTTATACATTGTCAAAGGAAAAAACCTCAACTCAGGAAGTACACTAAGGTAAAAACTATCTACCATTCACAGGCACTTTTCCTGCTGGAAGGGACAAGGAAACTCCATCTGTAACAGGACACATAGAAGTCTACGAAAATCCATCTTACACAGCAGTAAATTAGGAAAGTTCTAAGTAACTTGTTAAAAAAAAAAACCAAAAAACCCCACTTGTGGCTTTACCTTAATTTACACCTATATATAATGATTTTTAACTGACTCAAGCACAGCTAAGGCAAAAAAATGTCAAAAGCCTGGTACTGAACATGGCTATGATTCAGTGCATCCACATTAGCAGCAGAGGCTGTTTATGACAAACACACATTGATGTAAAGGCATACTATAGCTCAGAGTTCAGAACTTAATGAGGAAAGCAATCCAGGCTTGGAGCAGTTTCCATGAAAGCAACTATAGTGGAAGCTGTTATCTGGGATAAGAAATGATTTATATGGGATATGAAACAAGATTAGAAAATTTTAAAAGGCATGAAAATACCAGATAGAACCAACTGCTTCTCCCTGTCTTTCAATTCCATGTAACACACCTCAGATGTATAAAGTGAGCAAACAGGAGCTTAAAGACAGAAAACGGTGATTCTTCATGTACGAGAACTGTGGAATTTTCTTGCCAAAACACAACATTGACACAAGAAGTTTACACGGAAACGAGGAGAGCTAGACAAGTTAAGTTTCCCTGGTGGGTCTGGCCTGTGCCTTGTACAGCAGTGGGTGCTGCTGCTTAGAGCCCAGACCAGACTGGCTGCTTTCAGCAGTCCAGCTCCCCAGTATCCACAACTGCTGCACCACAGCTGCTCCTACACAAACATAACTGCTGCCTCTGAATTAACTTCATTCTTTTTGAACCTGCCTTCCCAACTTTTCATTCAACTACTCCACACTTCATTCTACCGAACTACCAAGCATTGTACTACACCAATGTAACTTGCAACAGCACAAGAACTATACTAAGCAAAAACAGTTCAGAGCACATGACTAACCTCCCATTTTTACTTTTCTCTAGCTATTCAATTTTGGCAATCAGAGCTCAGACAATGGGTTAGACACAGCTTTAGCCTAAGCCAGTGCAGCCATTGCCACCTCCTAACACTCAGAAAAGTTTTATAGCTGTTAAAATGAAAACAAATAATTTTAATGGTCCCTTTAGGCTTTAATTCATAATTTGTACTCCATAAATATAAGAATAAATGCTGTTGGGAGTACTAGGCAGTTCCAGGCAAAGGCAGTGATAAAAATGAAAAACAGCAACGTTGTACTGATGCCCACAAACTCAAAGTGGATCAGAAAACACAAAAAATGTATCTTAAAATTACAGCAACATTCATCTTCAGGAATTAGGATACTAATAGTTAGAGGTAATACAAATTAGTTCATTAAGAAATACGTCTGGTGTGTAGACTTCAATTTTGGAATTCTTATGGAGGTAGTCCTCAGTTTGTATCTTATCTCTTCTTACAGACCTCCAGAAGCAGGCAAATATTCCACAATCTTTCATCAGAACTAATTACTTTTATTGGCAGGGTTAGGCTTTTACGAAGGTATTTGAAGACTATAAGCCACAAACATCCCCATTAGCCATCTCTGTCTAACCAGGATACATGCAGCCCTCACATGAAGGGCACGAATATTGTGGTCAATGGACTAGAGATGGTGAGCACAAGGGCACCATTTGACCAGAACTGCATGTCTTGCCTAGTCAAGACAATGATGGTGTCCCTGCCTTCTAAAGCACAGATGCTCACTTGTGTCTGGAGAGAAGAGCTCCTAATCAAGCGATCAGAACACCCATATTCTATAGCCACATCCTTTTGGCAACATGTTGGGTAGACTTTTGGATCCCTAGCAAATAGGGGAGGGGAAACAAGGCCATAAAGCAGCCCCACCAATCTACAGACTATTGTCAGTTTGAGAGCACTCAGGAAGGAGTATAACACAGACATACATCAAACAGCATGATTTATTCTGGGGACTTCAGTGTGACTCACAACTACAGATTTGTCATTATAAGTCAAAAAAGTCTCTTAAGGTTCCTTATGTGTTAGGTGAACACAGAAAAGAACACCCTCCAAGGACTAACTAAAGCAAAATTGACCCCAAAACGCAGTTTCTTACTATTAAAATTTGATAATATATCTTGCCAGAACAATAGAGCTGGGAGAAAGGCAAAATAAGTGAGAAGGGGAAAATCGAAAGAAAAATCTTGAAGCAGACACAAGTCTCTTCAAGTCTGAAACAGAAGTAACAAACTTCGAAGGGAAATGCTAGTGGAAAACAACCACTGAGTTGAATTAAATGTTTATCATACCATCCAGGAGAACACTATCACTGAAATAATGCATTCAAGCAGGACATTACTTATTTGTACTCTCAAAAGCAAAGGTCTGGCCAACTGAGATTTCTTTGTATTCCATCACTGTATCATTTGTTTACAAAATATCTGAAACATTGTTTCTGTGCCTCCAGAAGACAAAAGGTCTGTGACAAGTAGTGCTTGGGGAAAGGCAGGGACAGAAGTCATCAGGAACCACAACTGCACTGCGTTCACAATAACTGAGACCAAAGAGACACTAAACCAGAGATTTCCTGTTCAGGACAGATTTAGAAACCTCAGGTAGAAAAACAGCGCAATTATGCCAGATCAACAGAAACACAGTTTCAATGGTAAGAAGTCTGAAAATGGCTGAGATTAAAACAACAGTTGAGCAAATACAGTGAAAGGAATGCACAAGGAAATGTGACTCCAACGAGCTCCTGCAGTAATTCAATCTAAATGAAGTACTCAAAAGCAAAAATTACTTTCAGTTTTTCTTCTGTCCCTTTGTATTGCTGTACACATTGATTGATGCACATGAAGTCAGCAGGAAATTCTCCTCCAATGGATGCCATATTGTTTTAAAACCTCTCTCGAGCTTAATAGCATGAAATGCAAAATCCATAGAAATCTAAAGCCATGACTGTCAGTGATCCTGCAACATCGAGAGGGCCTCTCCGGGCACTTGAGTTCAGCTGCTCACTCAGGTGACCAGTTTCCTGCATTCTCCTGGAGAAATGAGTCAGCCCCCTACCTCTCAAAAGGAGAAAACCAGTTCTTAAAACTGAAAAGGAGAAAAAAAAAAAGGCTTAGATAGAGTTTAGTAGCCTATCTGAAAATCTTCTTCCACTAGGGGCTGAATTGTCATTTACAAGAGCTGAAAACAAGCTCCTCCCAAATGAAAGCATACTCTGTAGGAAAAGTGGAGAAAGAAGAACAGGGTGAAAAAGCATGTATTCAAAGCTGACAAGTCTAATATACAAGAGTGACAGTACAAAGCAGCTGGAAAGTCTGTTTGCCAAGCCATCTCAGTAGCACACTATTGTCACTGGCATCCCAGCCCTCAATGGTTTTGGTCACCACATTTTATAACCACTCACGCATCTTTAATGTAAAATCATAATCTACCTATCTTCAAATTTTACATACTTCTCAAAGGGAAGCCTTTGTTTAGTAAGTTACTAAGCAATAATGTTCTTACAGCTATGGATTCCACTCACACAAAATCAAATTTGTTCATCAAGCTCGTCAGCACCAGTCACCCTCCCTGCCAAGTCAGGGCTGGTCACAATACACGCAGTCAGGAAAGGCACTGCTGTGTCAGTTGGCTGGCATTCTTTTGTCTGACCTGATTTATTATTGGCCCAAACATTTTTGAAGTTGTTTATGTCAACAAATGTTTTCCAGGATAAGTTTAAATACAGACTAACAGTCTTTCCCCCACTACACTGCTCTTCAGATCCATACACAAGATGTACATGCAATTCTACTTATTCCTTCTCCACCTAGAATATTAAGGCCTTTTAACAGCAGCAGACTCTCTACTACCCAATTTCCACCAGTCCCAAAAGAAGGGAAACCACTTATACAACTATTGCTTTGCTGTGGCTAAAAGTTTGTTTAGAACGGAAGCTGGTCTCACTAAAGAAAGACAGGGTAGCAGTCTAGATAAAACAACTGAAAAATAACACATCCCTGCAAAATTCAGAATACATGTGAGACTGTCAAAACAGACATTCTAGCTCACAACATGTAATAAGGTCCAGCTTTCCATCAAGAGCTTTTCACAATTAGAAAGATGTGATTAGTTATGTCATGCAGCCAAACAGTTTTCAAGAATATTACACAGTGTGAACAACACACTATGCATACTCTCTACAGCCACAAGTTTATACACACAGACCAGCCTCTTTTAGACTGGGGGAAATCTACATAAACTCACCTCACTTGTCAAAATCTTACTATACAAAAAACAAGGTAACTTGGATTTTTGCACAAATACTTTCTCCAGCTACCTTCATAAACACACTATGATCACCATCTACAGAGAACTCACTCTGGACATTTCCAGTAGAATAAATGCAACTGATGAGAACCCCTAAATGCCCACTGTAGCCATCACCCTCACTTGGTCTAGTCCTCATTTTAAGAGCTCCCTTTGTAAATCTGTTCTCCTGGGATCAGCTGAAGTGTGTGTACTTTACCTCCCCTTCAACTGAAATATAATAATCTGAATTCCAATTTTAACTATTTCACATCTTCTCCATAAATCCTAACCTCTTTCAGGACAAACAGGCCAGACAAAGTAGTCTTGCAGGATCGTGGTGAGAACAAGCTGGGAAGCAATTTCCCCAATATCTGGATCCAGAACTTTTTATTGAAGTTTCACCTTATAGAATGCAAACAGTCAGCTTCTCATCACTTTCAGTCTTGGAAGGATTCAGAAAAGAGGTTTGAGTAACCAACACTTCAATATGCAAGAACAATATCCTGGCTAAGAGACCATTCACTCTCATTTACTAAAAAAAAAAAAATCTCATTTTGACCTTCAGGTAAATGAAATTATATCCTGTTTCCATTACACTATATAGAAGGATTACATGGAATCACTAGTTATGCCACCTAGGGCAGGAGGAAAAAAATCAGCATTGGAATGAAGCTGATCCAAAGCTGATCCACAGATTTAATCTAAAATCACATTATTATCACCTTCATCTATGTCCATACTGCATACTAGGACACTGTCAGCAGTCAGGTCTGAACCTGATCCAGACTATGAGACTTCCCAGTGAGCATCACAGAGTAGGCAAAACAATCACAAAACAATGAACTGTGTGGAAATCACCTAATTCCTACATCTGCAGTTTGGCAAACAGTCCCAGATTAAACCATGATTTTCTTTTTGCCCTTCTCTCACTGTCAGCCCCATTCTAACATGACTAACAGCCTGGCATATTTGTTGGATTTAACAGAGTTCACTACCACATTCAAAAGACCACAAGAATTAATCAAATACACAGTGCAAACATGTTTTACATTGATTGTGGTTTGACCACAGCAAAGTTATCTATGTCCCTGCTGTCTGGTCTACTGTCACAGCAGCTTTTTTTTTAGGCAGTAAACATATGAGTTAGACATGATTTTCATTGATTGTATGGATATAAAATGAACAAATTTTTTTCCTTTAATGGTCTTAGAGATATTTATTGGTGGTCATAGTTCAGGAGTGATGAGAAAGCAACAGTCTTAGCTATCATATTTCTTCCTTTATTTGGCTACTGCTGCAGATCTAAGGAAGGAAACCTTTTAAATCACTGAAAAACTCGATTTCTGGAAGAATTTATTTCTGCAAAGTCTCTAGCGAGGCTGGAAGCTACAAAAGGGTCTGGTGAAGTCATCACCTTTCTACCCTGTGCACAGTGCAGAATAAGAAGCTACCTATCCATCCCTCTGACAAGAAACATAGTACTTGAAGCTTCCAAATTAGCAAGATAGCCAGTCCCAGCCTTTTTGTTCATCAGTATCATGGCAACCCCTGTTGTCATGGCATCATTAAAACACACCACACTAAATTCATAGTCTTTAGCAACATGTACTCCAACCAATGTCCTAATTACATTATACTGCAGCAAAAAATTACAATTTATGGAAAATTATCAGTTAAACAATTATTTTAATGAGGAAAATCTAGGGACGTGTGAAGTTTGATTAGGAATGAGGAAAATAAAGTAATAAAAATAGTAATCCAAACCCCTATGTTTGAACTAAAACCAGAGTTTTGTAAGGGTTTTTTTGAGAAGACCAATATACCGACGCAGTTCAGTGAGAATGCATTGAGACTTCCTGCAAACAGCTCACTGAATACATTATTGAAAGTAGCACTGTTTGATTTCAGTTATTCCACACAAATAATGCTTTTGTAATACAAGAAAACATTTAACATTTGGAAAATCAATTGTCTATTTACTGTAAAACTGCTAAATTTGTTCTTAAAGTCAGGTTGCACAAATACAGGTTAAAATAAAGCACCTGATACTTACCTTTTCTTTTTAATTTTAAGGGTGAAAGTTATCTTTACTTTTTGGAATAAGCACTGTGAATATGCAAGCTTGCAATTTTTTTCAGAAAAAAATATCCCTGGACACAACACAAAACTATCCCAATTAGTTAATCCTCTCCGATTAAGTTTCCCAGAATGATGACTTTTTTAAATGTCTCACAACTGCACAAACAACCCTTTCAGATTTGTCACTTGCTATCAGGGATTGGCTAAAATACAGTAATCTATCCATTTATATTCAACCACTAAGCATGCTGATTAGCCTCTGATGTGACCTTGCACTGTGGTGGTTTTTGTTTTTTATTAAACTGGGTGAACATTCCTAGCCTATTTTAATTATGGACCAATTCTGTACCTGTGAAGTCAAAACGTTTGTAAGAAGTCCTTCTTGACTACACACATAGAGCAAATCCAGACTAAATTAATTGTCAGAAATCAAAGTTACAAAAATAAAGATGTCTTAATCTTTTCAAAAAGTCAGTAAAACAGGTGTATATGCAAAATACATCCAAATAATCAAAATCTTCAAATTCTGCGTACACTGAAAGCAGTTACTTATTCTTTTGTTGGTTTGCCAACTGACATCAGCAGAAAAGTTCTGAAAAGTACTTCACATTTGTCTCACGTTTAAATTC
Organism: Rhabdornis inornatus; assembly: GCA_013397075.1. Lineage (NCBI taxonomy): Eukaryota > Metazoa > Chordata > Aves > Passeriformes > Rhabdornithidae > Rhabdornis > Rhabdornis inornatus. The sequence goes on from VWZS01002681.1 coordinate 212,378, forward strand.
ATAGACAAATTCCCCATTTGTTAAAGTGGGGAAGCATTTCAGAAAAAAACTACCACAATGCAGCTTTTAATCTATTTCAATATGCTGTACACGACTTGCCTTTAACTTTTTCATTCTACTAGACTTGAGATTCCAGTCAACTAACTCACATGGGTTCAGCCATGCAGTTTAATCTTTAGAATACTTTAATCTTTTATTAAACCAAAATTCAGAGACCAGAAACCAGTAATGAAAATGGCTAGTGTTTCCTTACTTACCTGTTTCTGACAAATGAGAGTGAAAACACTACATGGTCATTTTAGCCACTGTTCATTTCCCTGAATCTTCCCAGAGATTAAGAATAAAGTTAAGTGAGGAAAACACTTTAGCAGTTTCAGAACATATTTTAAGTTAGAATTGTAAATTGTCAAGTGGACATAAGGCTATATTCTTTAGTATGAATACATTAGCAATAAATCACAAGAAATCATATCAACTGGGAAAGGCAACCATACCACTAGTAGTGACTAGTTACTTATTTCTTATTCAAGGATATCTCACCAAAACTTAGTCAAACAGTCACTAGACTGAACAGCTGCCAATGGAAGATACTGTTAAAATAAAATGGGAACTCTTATGCTCCAAGCAACTATGTTCCTTGCATACTTGTTCAAGTTCTGAGAGTACATGAAGTAATATTCACTCAACATTTACAGCACAAATTTTCTGAAAAAAAAAGAACAAATCACAAAACGAAAGAACCTCCAGCAAGTTGATCACATCATAACAAATTGGCACACAGAAGTAGTATGAAAGTTACAACTTATTCATTCTAAATAAAATTAATTTAACCTTTAGTAACCAACATCAAGATTATCAAACAATACTTAACCTTTAACTCATGTTAATTTTAGTCTAAAATGTTTGTTCTACATGCCTACTTCTTCCACTTTTAGTCTAAGACACTGAGTAAAGAAGCTATTTTACTGCTGCCTGCCCACTTATTTTTCAAAAGACCACACAAAGCCAGGATTATGAGATAATATGGTGTTAAACAAGGGGTGTGTTACTTTGTGCATTTATTTTAAGGGATCTTTTAAACACAACTATGGACTGCTATAGGATGTGACAATAGCCCATTTCTGGTTTGTTGATTAAAAGAAGAAAGTTACATTTTAAAATCAGCTTAGATTTAAAGTGGCGTTCAAATCCCTAAAGCAGCAGCAAGCAACATTAGTTTGTGTAGAAAACCGGTGAACGTAAAGGATTAAGGATTATTTGAAGTTCCTTCACTGATGTCCTGCTGAAACAACCACTCAAGAGAGTAAAGCCTGGCTGCATAACTCACAGGTGACAGAGCCATATGAATGGTCCAAAGGAAATACTTTAAAAATCTTCCCACTTACTAGACTCAGGAACAGTGAATCCATCCCCACTGCAATATAATGCTTTGGTATCAGTTAATTCACACCGAAACATTCTTGAAGATTTTGTATAAAGAGAAAACACAGTAACACTATCATTAAGGCAGCAACTGATATCATGCTGGCACTTGCACTTAGCAAAAGACAACAGTAACTCACTGTACATCTCACCATGAATTTTTAACAGAGTAGTACTTCTTCACAAATACCTTGCAAGAGAAAGGTGAGAAACACTGCAGAATTCATCTGCTTAATGGTTCTGGATTTACCTAGCTGTTTCTCCCTAGAACCACTGAAGTTGTCATTCCAGGCAGTCAATGCTAGATCAAAAATTTATATGCTCCAGACCTATTTCTTTCTTTCCAAATTAGGTTCTCAGCCACCTTCTCTAAAATTTCATGTCTACTCATCACCTGAAGCCAACTACAGCTAGAAGGAGCTCTCCACCACTTGCTGAATTTGTTTGCTTGTCCTTAACACAAGGGCTTAAACATGAATATCAGAAAGCATTTAATCTGACCACTCTGCAGTCTGAATCCTACTGTTAGTTTCCCCTTCTTCACCACTGGCATAAGCTATTTATCACAGTCACTTTCTCAAAGCCCTTCACAAACTGTCTTCACTCAACTATCACAATTCATGTGTGCTGCTAAGCTTTCAGATAAACAATTCAACACAGAACAAAGCACACAGAACTACCCCTCAAAAAAGCCGCCTCCTTCAACTGCTCTTCTGTCAGGAGTGGATAACCTACTGTGAGCTGAGACCACAGCCCATTTTGACCACCAATCTTCACTGCTCTGCACCTCTGCTTTACTGACTCCACTAAACACTTTTTTTCCCATTTATTGTCAGCACTGGACAACTTCTGGACAGATCTTTTAGTTCCATAGTTGCAGTAGAACAAAATAACTTATATGCCCTGTACACAATCAATGAATGAAATAGAAGGTCCACAGGCAAAACAAAAAAAACCCAAAACCCATAGAAAAGCATTCTACTAAAGAATCCATTCATACCACTATCAACACTAAAACAGCAAGATCAATTTGTGAACACTAAGCAGTCTTTAAGCTAATGCTTCAGGAATACCATGTCCTTAACTATTTCAGTGATACCTGATTTAAAAGTAGAGCTAAGAATATAGATGCAGTCCAGAAGTAGAATGTTAACTGAGATGTCACATTCCCTTACACAGAGCCCTAAAACAATCACACATGCATAAACTGGGAAAATTTAAATACAATACTTAGAGAAGAACTGGGAAATGCTAACTACAATACCAAGTCCTAAGGATGCCAAAGCCTCCTTTTGAAAAGGCATGAAAGTATTTCAATTCCACCATACAAACACTCCCTGCAACTTACTGATCTACAATCCTGCAATTGACATTTTCAATTATTTTTAATTTTCATTTTTTAATGCATCTCTGCTGAAATTTCCTCACTAGGTCTTTCCCATCTTGCAGGTTTCTAAAACCAAGAAAGGATTGAGGTATTACAAGAGTTAGAAGAACACCTGATTCCTTCCAAAATAAGAACCTTCCCTTCAGCACATATTTGTAGCAATATACAACAATCCCACGGTCATTCTGTGTCTCACAGACAAGCAGCACTAACAGAACTTGTACTGACATCATGAACTGCTGCAACACCCACCTGCAGGCCCTGAACCCAAGTTATACACAGCAGAGAGAACCAACATATTCGGAATAGGTAACATGCTATACTACTAAAATAGCTTAAATATCTGAAGCAGTTCAGTCATGACAAAGAAAACAAGACTGAAGAGGTAAGTTTTGTTAACTTAAGATTAAAACTGGTTTGTCAACTAAAAATAATTGTAATTGGCAAGTAAGAATTCCTCTGTACTTCTAAAAATTAGTCCAAGAAATTATTCAAGCAATAAAGGAAAAAAAATGGTGAAAAGGAAAGGTCCTTTGTTCAGCTAAATCACAGCCTCTACAAAAGAAAATTCCTCAAGTCCTAGGTTTTTCAGGTTACACTGCTTTGTAACAAATGTCATTAGGATGAAAGTTTAACTCAAACACAAGTATTTTCTACAGCCTTACATGAATCACCTCCGTCTTCCATAAAAAGGGGCATTTTAGGCAGACAAAGGAGTAAGTCCCCATAAAATCCCAATTTTCCTGAGAAAAGGGAAACAGCTACATATGAAAATCAAGGTCCAAGCTCTGTATCAAATCTCCTACCCTGCCATGCTGTTCTAACTCTAATCCATTACCAAGACACTAGTTCTAACAATCAAATCACTAAAACTGTCAGATTAGATGAACACTTGCTCAGAATTCAGAAACAAGCTTCAGTTCTGTGACCTAGGTACACAAAGAGGAAGAAGAAACACTTCCAACAAAACTCGTGGAAAAGCAATGGTGTAGGCTATGAAGTCAAGATCATTAAGATGACAATTACAACTCTTAACTCTATGCTGTCAGGCATACAGAAGTTATTCGTATTGATGTTCTTCTTTTATGTTTCAATTTTGATAAATTGATCAATGAGCAAAATGAGAAAATGGAATATTTTTGTGGATCTGCTATAACACATTACACCAAGAGTGGGAAACCCATTTGTCATTTTTTGCTTTGTTTTTAAACACAAGAGCTTCTACGTGCACATGGGAATTGCTGTTCAGAACACAAGACTTAGACTGGATATGGGTCAAATCTTATCTTTCAGACATTACGACAGTTCTTTGAAAGATACAAGTTGTTTTTTTTGTTCAAGTGCTCCTGTTCCTTAAGCCGCAAGCTACATTAGAAGAATTTTTGTTGTTCAAAGGCCTAGCTTTACTTTCAAAAACAAAAATACAACTATTCATCCTCTTCACTAGCGACCTTTCATCTTGCTGATCTTGTCATTTCAGTTACATTAGTCTAGTTGCTGTGATGGAAAGGGAAGCTAATTCTAATTAACACTCCCACTAAGGCTCTAAGTGTTTTGAGCTCCTTTTGTACATTAGAAATGCGAAAAGGAAGAAGAATGAAGTTTTTCCTTGTATTACATTTTTTTGCACTTCAAAAGCAACATAAAAATGAAAAACTCCTGTGCTGTCTTATAAATAGCTCAGAGTTTTTCTAAAGAAATATATGCTAATTATTTAAGTCAACAAAAATGTCTGACTGCACATAAGGGTTGATTTTACATTTTAAACACTCATAAGCCTTCAAGACACCCCCCCTCCTGACTGCTGATCTTAGACACTATAGCAACAAGTGAACATTTGTTCTGAAGGAATGTGGAGTATGCAACTGGGGGAGGGGTAGTACTATCAGTCACAGACTTATCTCCTGGTCCACTAAGTTATTATTTAACTTCAATCTTCCCTGAAACTGAAGAAACAGCATGTACGATCCAACATTAGCAACCATTATTTAACAGGCAGCTTACACTTTGACTACGAAGAACATAGATTTGCTTGAACTCAACTTCAAGAGGAGGTTGGTTTTTTCCTCTTGTTCAGAATAGTGGAAACAGAAGAATTGTTCCATGACTGCAGATGAATTAAGCAGCGCACTACCATTGCAAACTTGAAAAACCAAACAAAACATCCAGCTCCTCTGGCTCTGGTCACAGCATCTGAAAGTCCAAGACTCCCTGACTAAAGCCTGCAGACAGCAGACTTAGAAAACAGGAGGCTTGGGCAAAACAGACTGTGGGATGATCTGGAGTGAAATGAAAAGAAAGGTGGGAAGTTCGCTCTCCCAGATTAAGTGCAACATTCCTGGGGAAAACCTATGGTTCATAGCTATGCCTGCCTCCCATAAACCGACTGTAAAACACCTTTTTTTGCACTGCTGTGGGCTTGCCTTCATCCAGGCTGTACATCACCCTTTCTTTGCCTAGACTTCTCAAGTCTGAGGAAACTGGACAGGAACATTACTCCGGGCCAGGGATCTCAGTGCTTTCTGTCCAAGAGAGGGACCAGAAAAGGACACTGTGAAAGTGAAGGAAGCATGGGAAAACGAGCAGGAGGTCTCCGGCTTGCTGCGGTCCTACAACTACAGTGCTACAAGAGAAGCAGCTTGTCTAATTTCCTTTTCCTCTGAGCTTTGCCATTAAAAAACTCACTAGAAGCTCTTTTAAAAAGTCACTACTGTTACCTTTCAGTTCTTAGCAATAACTTTACTTGTTAAAGAAAATTTAAGGAACTATTTACTTTGTTCTTATCTTTGTTTATATTCTTTACATCTCTTAGCTTGAAAGACTATTTTAGATTTATGAAAGGACAATTTCAGTTTCAGATTGACTTAGCAGTGACTACTACCTGGAGATACATGAAAGGGTGTACTGTGGAATTTCCAGGTCAGAAAGACTGGAAGGAGATATGACTTTGCATGTAAGAAGCAGGTTTCAAAGGCAAGTTTAGAAAATGACTGTCAAATTCAAGTGTGCCAAAAGCTCAGAGTTAAGGCGACTCTCTTTAATTTGCCATCTACAAAGGGTATTCTCTGCTTGCTGCTCTCCCCAACACCACCCCAACTTTCATATATCCCTGTCAAACTTAGCATTCAATAAAGGAGACAAAAGAATTGATACAGGTTTTAGCAGTATATGCTGTGATGCCAGACTGGAGGGACACACCAACTCTGCCTAAAGCCTCACAGTCTTGTTCCATTTTAACCTCTGGCCACTTGTTCCTTTGCCAGGCACGTTCTCCCTCTTTGCTGGTACTCAGTACAACCTTACAGCCAGCTCATGGAACTGATCTGGCTAAAAACTAGTTCCTTTCTTCCTAGGACTAGTTTTTAGGTAGATCTGCCCCCAAACCTCTGCTTGCTATGCAGTCACCAGAGAACTACCACCAGCATCAGGAAGAAACACTGAGATCACAGCAGCTCATGCAGACATTTCTTTGTGGAAAAGCAACTGCTGTGGAAATAGACCATCAGCATGTTTAAAACAAAGCCCCAAACATAACAAGCTTTATAATAAGAAAACAGCAGTTTTAGATGCATCTTGAGGATTTTAAACAGTTACAGAACTGAATCAACAATGAAGCTGCTGATGGAGAGGGGAAAATAAAGGCAATTTCAGCAGGAGCACATCAGAAGTTATTCCTTGCAGCTGCCCCAGCCTGGTTTAGCTCTGGCCTCCAATGGACACTTCTGCTAACTCTGCCATGGGAACAATAACAGCCAAAGCAGCAAACACAAGTTGTCAAAATTCATCTTTTAACATCTAATTTGGTTCAGCAAGAGAATGAACAATCTTATTACAGGTAAATGCATTTTAAATATGCAGTTATTTCCTTGTGGATCAAGTTTGATTAGAGCTACAAAGCACAAAAAAAATTATGTTTTAATAATAAATCACAGAATTATTCTTCAGATACTGCAAGCATATTACACTTTGACAGAGTCTGGAAGTGATAAACATTAAAATTCCACTTTAGATTATTTGCCAACATCCTCAAGTACTTTTAGTTCTGTAATATTATTTATTAGTTACTAGACTGTTTTCCCTTTTTTTTTGTGCTACATGGAATAAGAGAAACAATGTGCCACACATGACATGGATTCCTCTGCTTTTTTCTAGCAATTCTCAAAGGTCATTTAATAATTCACGAGCAGGTTGTTTACACATTTAATAACGACTATGTTTTTGAAGTTCCCAAAAGTTAGCTACCCTGACAGCATTTTACTTTCCCTTCTCTCATAAATTTTTTATTTGTCACACAAAGCACTACCCAGCAGAAAACTAGCACCATCTTCCACAAGAAGTCCAGAGATCAGTCCAACTGCCCTTAAAGCAAAACAAATATAAAAAACTCCCCCACACGTTGCTTCCAGAAACTGGTGCAAAGAAAAGTATTTACTTGATCAGATCCTTGTTTAGAGCAGTTTGCCCACCAACTAAGCATACACAGTATGAGATGTCATTAGACAGGTAAATACCTCTAGTTTAAGGTGTATCAAAGACAGCACCTTTCACTGAGAAACATCAAAATTGGAATAAAGAACAAACAGCAAAATTACATCTAGTATTAAAAATTATCATAAATTCAATCTGTAATCTTCACTGCAGTAACTAATGAACTTCACACTTCCCTAGCCAAACAGGACAAAGAACACTGCCTCAGAAAAAAGGACAGTAGTATCATAGACTATAAGAAAATAAGAAAATAGAAAATGAAATGCTAAAAATACCGCAGTGCCTTCATCATACTAAAAATAGGGACAATATACATTATCAAGCCAGGAAGGGCTGAAGAGAAATCATTCACCTTTGAGCCTCAGGCACTATATTCAGTAAATGGCTTCTGGCTTTTAGTGTAGCACATGATTAACGCCAATCTCTGTGGTGTTAAAAGAAGGTTTTAAAGTCACTAGAGATTACAAGTTCCTCATTTTGAGGAAACTATTTACCTTGAGACACCTTTAGAATTGTCCCACTGGGGTGAATATCTTATCCTTCAAAAATAACCTGATATGTTTCAAGTTAGGTAGCATTCCTGATGCTTTTGAAAGTATTGGTGCTACTGTAAAGAGAATGCAAACATTCCTGACCAGGCCATCCAGCTTCAGCAGTACTTTTGCCTCTGCTTCAGTTAAAAAAAACCACAAAACAGAAACCAAAGCCAAAAAAATCCCAACAAAAAAACAAACAAAAGACAAACCCCAAATAAAAAAATTTATCAAATGCTAAAAGAAATCAGACACATTCTGATCCTCAGAGAAATACGTGATGAGAGATAATAGCTTTATCTTGCTACTCTGGTTCTAAGATACCTGGGAAAAAAAGAGTATACTAACATTTTAGAATTAACTACAATTTACATTTGTTGAAGATAGGATGAAATCGAAGAAAAAGGTTTCACTCATTAAAAGGATGCAGAATTACCCACATGAAGGACACAATATCACACTTTGAAGATTACTTCAAAGTTTGTGATAAAGTAAGCAAAAATTCCAAAATATATTCTAAAGTACAGTCAAGAAGACTACACATTAAAATGTAATTACTCCTGCACTCTTAAACCACATGCAAATTTTACCCTTAGAGCTATTCATAATGAAACACAGTATTTCCCACAGTCTCAAGGGCAGACCTTACTGTGTATATAATATTCCTAAAAAAAAAAAAGGTAGCAGATGTCACAAAACTAGTAGCTAAGTACCTTCAGAGTAGGGAAACAGGAATGCCTTCTCCCTCTCTAATGCAATACAAGCCAAAGTTGCTATGTACTGTCTAAAGATCAAATACTTTCAGTTCATAATTAGAAGATATTTTACTGTGTCCTAAATGTTCTTTTGAGTGGTCTTTTTAAACCTGAGAAAATGAATCTCATCTGAGGAAAGACCACACAGTAACATCATTTACTTAAAGCAACAGTAAAATTTATTATATGCAGTAAAAGCTTGGACTGTAGTCACCAACCTCATACACAAATACCTATTAAACAGATTCTCCACTTTGCAAATCAATGCAGTAAGCAGTGTTTTTTTTAACTGGTAGATTCTCTAAGACAAATTCCTAAGAGTTAGGTTCTGCTCGCTTGGGACAAGAACTAACCTCTTCAAATCTACAGGATTTTCCTTAAATGTACCTCACACACTTCAAAATCTTTAACATTTTCAATACTGTCATCAGGTTTCTAAGCCCTCAGCAGGTTTCCATGGGAAGCAAACAACTTCTCAGCTCCTAAAACTGCTTTTACCATAGGAAGTTACTTCTTGAGTTCCACTACTCTGAAAACTACAGATTGGCACCAAGTCTTTAGACTGTAACTCCCTGTGTTGTCCTACCTTTCCAAAGAGGGGTGTAAGTTGAAGGCAACAATAAGGTTCTCACACTCTCAGTCCATAGCTGAAATGTTACTGTTGGAACTCAAAGCACAGAAAACTCACCAGCTTTCAAGCCATTAAATCTTAACGGTTTGTACTTGGGATGTACGTTAAAATGGAAACCTAGGGCATATCAGGAAAACAATGCCATCCATAAAACTGAACAGCCAAATGAACAGCATTAAGAACAGCACAAATTATAGGAAATGCTCTGAGTGTTCTAGGTATTAATTCAACATACACTCTCAGGCCTCGCCTTCCAGGCAGCGATAGCTAGGGAATTGTTTTCATTTTCTTCTGATCAGAAAAGAAAGACAATTGGCTTATTTTGAGATTTCTCAATAAATTTAGATTATCTCTAACTTCATAAAGTACAAATGCTACAACTGAAGACAACCTTTCAGCTCAAACACAAAAACACAATGACAGCAAACTGTCCTTACCGTAGCCACATGACAATCTTGCTCATCTGGAAATTTAGCTGAAGACTGGACCAAGAGACTGATGCACTAACTGCATCAGTTGCACTAACCACCACTACAGTTTCAGCCTGTCATCATGTAGAATTAAACACAAAATTCGTGAAATAGCACTGGATTCATTGACCTAGGTTCAAAAAATGCCCAGAGCTTTCCTTTAATGAAGACGACAGTAAAGTACGTTGATCTTATGCCTCAGACTGGATCACTAATAACAGAATGTTACATTAAATGAGTACAAGGCCTAAAGAACAGCAAGAACTGAAGGGTATGGAACATACAGTATTTCACTCAACACAAAAGATAACTGCAGCTCCCTCACGTCCAAACAGCTGTCAAACTTTTAAACTCTAAGTTACATTCACAGTGTTTTGTTTAATGGTTTGGGGCGCTTTGAGTGGTTGGTTGTTGGTTTAGGTTTCCCTTTGTTGAAGGGTATTAAAAATTTATTCTGCATTACAACAATGAGACTACTGTAAGAAATTAAATCGTATTAGCACAAGGAATGCAAAGAGAAGCAGCCTTGAAATCTATGGAACATTTCATTTACCGAATACTCCCTTCAAGAGATTTCACCTTATTTTTCATGCAACAAATCAACTTGCATTGGGGTGCCATAACAAAACACAGCCCAAGTCTGTAATCCCAAGACATTTATGCTCTAATTTAGACACAAACACGTTATAACCCAAAATCTCTTAGATTTGTCATCCAAGATCAGATCACTACATCAGATGAATGTTAAGCAAACCACAGGTGAGTAACTGCTGGGCTCTTCTATGATAGCTCAGGTACCACACACAGGAATACAAGCATCAGCCGTATGACACTGAGGCACACACCCGTGGCAATCACTGCCAACCACTGCAGGACCCCAGCAACAGAATGGGGACAACTGGGAGCCACATGGTCAAGCTGGAAACTACTGTACATCAAGAATTTAGACAAATCTGCCAGAGGCAACACAACAACTAATAGTTGATGCAGAAGCTGAGGGAACAGTGGTTAGAAGCTGAAACACCTACAGCAGTCTCTAGGCATGCTTACCAAGAAAATATAAACACTCACTGATGCAACCCTTCCAAAAAGGAAGAAATTAATTTCCTATCCCCGCAACTGATTCCGTCTTCAAATAATTAATGTAATTAATTTCAGGATGGTGGTAAGCTGCAAGCATTACAAACCAGAATTTTAAGTGCAAGAAGTCTGTTCAACCATCTTAGCAAGTTTTTGTTAGTTTTCGGACCGACAATAGCGAACACTTCCAAACATTAGAAAATGCAACCAAACTATGCAGCTTCTAGGACGCTGTCTCCAGCCAGCAGCAAGCACAGCCAGCATAACAGAGCTCACTATATTATGGAGACTAAGGTCAAAAGGAACACTCCCAACTATAGAAGAGAAACATCTTTGCTTTATAAATTATAAATCCTTTAAATGGACAACACTGTTTCACAAATTAATTCTATATCATATTATAAAATAAGATAACTCCTGCTTTCAATGTTTTTTCTGATCTTTTTAACTCAAAATTTTAAACTGACAAGTAATTAAATACTGCTGCATGGCAACAGGAACGCTTCAGTGTTTTGATAGTCCTTTCCTACAGGATGCCCATTTCATTCTCAGTAGGCACCAGACAACCAACCTCACAAATAACTGTTCATCCTGCGTGCTCAGCAAAAACTATAAGGACACAAAGTGATCACTAATGTCAAATTGCTGCTCTTTTAAGAATTGTTCAGACACATTTTAGCAGCAGTATTTCAGTAGAGTACACACTCACTTGAACACAGAGCTGACTGTAAATGTTCAGCACTCAGGACTTCTTATACAAAACTGCTCTGGCTGTCATTTCAGCAGCTAATCTCACAAAATTTAGATAAAAGCTTTCCTGCTGATGACCAAAACTGGACTAATGGTATTTCCCCAAAAGGAACAGGAACACAATAACGCACACCTCTGGCAAGCAAGAAAATTTGCAGTTTCCACCTGCTGGCAGAAAACGGTAAATACTTCTCTTGCAAAGGAAGGCAGTGTAGTTATATTCTACCTTAAAACTCAAACTACTAGTGTGGAAGACTTTCAAAAACCAAATCCAGCCTAGAAAACTGAAACATAACCAAAATAGTCATAGAATTGTTTGGAATTAGAAAAAACATTCAAGTGGTTAAAAAATTAATCAGCTGATGGTCTCACAAATTCAAGCATCAGTCTAGACAGCCTGCTAAGAGTTTATTTTCCCCTGTTAGGACTATGAAACAGATTGCACTGTTCTGCTGAGGAAATGCAGAACCCAAACTAAAAACCATCACTTCCTGTAATCATCATGCTGGGGGTGGGGAGGGAAGAGGAAGGGAGGATAAATAGTGAAGGTAAAGGGCAGGGGGAAACAACACTAGTTAAAACATACAAAGACAGTTGTTAAGAGTTTCAGAAAATCTAAGAATTAAGAACAACTGACACACCTTCTGAAAGAAAGGCTTCCTTCAAGTAGAGTAGCACATCTGCAAATTTTCTGACATCATTCACCAGTTGCATGATATATTCTGGATCCACAACAGGATTATCATAGCAGTCAGAGTTGGAGCTAATGCTGCTCAGAGAGCTGCTCTTGGTGCTGCGCCCCATTCCCCAGTTTGCTGAACTCGAGACGGTGAAGAAGTTGGAGGTAGACAGTCGGGCTAATCCCAAACCACGCTTGTTACTTCCGCCGTTCTGTCGCAACATCCCAGCAGCCGCTGTGCTTGTAGAGCTCCCACAGTCAACACTCTCTGTCACTTGATGTCCATTGGACAAGCCAAAGGTGAAACTCTTAAAAATTGGGAAGGGGGAAGGAGGTGGAAGAGAAGGAAAAATGCTGATTAGTATAGAAACACATGTGAAGCAATACTTTTGTACTGACAAGATCCAAAACTTCTTTTGAGATGATACTGCTTTATGTAGAAATGGTAAACTGAGTACTATAAAGGCTTTGACTATTTTAAGTTATTTAAATTTGTCCAACAAATAGATTGTTGCATTAAAAAAAATTAACGGCATGTCAAAATTATTTCAAAAGCTAATCATGATGCATGCTTATTTCATGAGAAAAGTTTCTTCCATGAATATTTAGAAATTGCATTCTCTACATTTACCAATACCTATTCTTTACCATGAAATGTTACTTCAACTGAATACAATCACAAAAACACGTGATGTGATGCAGACTACGACCAACATCCCCTCTTGCATGAACCACCAAGCTGTATTCAGCATCCTGTCTCTTAAGATAGTACACAGGCTTGATCTGATAGGATGAATTTTCTTTGTGCAGTGTGCCAAGCAAGAAACCATGGCCTATCACAGTTTGTCTCATAAAGGAAAACATCCTCAAAAGCTGTGTGGGCTTTTCAGCCTGTTATCTATTAATACGAAAGGCAATTGAAAGACATAGAAAAATGAAGAGAATGAAAAAATATTTTAGTAGTAAAATTTATCTGCAAGTCTCAGTTATCTTGAATGATGTTGCTGTGCTCTGAAAGTTCCACCATAAAAATGCACAAATTTGGGGGAGTACAAACTAAGAAACTACCTGCATTCCTTTCCTTTAGGAAAAAAAAACAACAAACAAACCAGAAATCTACTGAAAATTTTGCCAAGTGAGGTTAAGGGATTCATTTCAAAGCAAACTGCAGGTGGCAGAGTCAGGTACGCTTCCAGCAGCTCCCACAACGCCTGCTGTTGTTCTCTCAACACCAGGAGAAACCCTCAGTGCTTACACCATAGCATAAACACCACAGGGGAAAAAAAAACGAAAACCAAACTGGAACACAACAGCTAAAAAGTTAATGTGGGTTGCAGACACATCTGCAGCAAATCTTCAAATTCAATTACTTTACTAAAAAGAAAAGTTATTATAAACTAAAAAAATGCAGGTTGAAATGGGTTCTCCTGTGTATGTTTATATTTGGTTAGACCAACTGAAGCAGTAGCACCTTTACCACTTTGAACACTCCGACTATGAATTTCAAAAGGCATTACTCTAATGCACTTCAATTATTTTTCCATTATTTCTGCTTTATTTCTGTTTGCACATTAAAAATATCAGAGGAAATGTGGTCAAAGCAGTTGTTTTTGTAATTAACGTGCAAGCCTTCCAGGGAGTGTGTGCTGGGAGTGAGGGAAGAAAACTTCAGAATTTAACACAAATTAACTGCTCTAATTTCTGTTTACTGCTTAAATTCAGTATGCATAAGAGCACTCATGACACTGTACAAATAATGCAGATAATTAAGCAATTCCAAACACCTCAAGTAGATTGAAGTGAGGTTTACATTAAACATAGTGTTTAAGCAAGTTTCTTCTGTTCCCACGTATAATTCTCATGGCTACAAAACTACTTTGCAATTCTACCTTGCAATTAAGGCAAAACAAGACACATAACCTTCTCTCCTCTTAACAAGTGCGATATCTATTTATATCGAGAAAGATTTTCATATTATTTAAAAGACATGCCTCTTTTAAGTCTGGCCAGCTTCAGAGTCAACTTTTTAAGTAGCATGATGTGTTAGACCTGTTCCAGTGGCAAGTCCATGCTTTTAAAGCTGTGTTACTTTAGAAATGTTACCTTTTATTTTGTACAAACAGTAAATAATGCCACCACTTTAAAAAGTACGAAAGTGATGACAAAGTTTTTCTAAGAGGGAAAAAACTTGTGAAAATCAAAACGGAGCAGCTTAGCACAAGAGGCACCTTTTTCTCGTAAATATTAGCCCTTACGTCTGTTCCTCCTGTGTTACAAGGCAGATGGGGAACGTTTCCCTTCCAGAACACATGCCTTTCATTACTGAGAAGTGTTTCATATTTCTTCAGGAAGACTCTGGCTTTGAAAACGAAAAGCATCCACCAGCTTTGCTATAAACGCCTCCAGACTCCTTTGGCTCACACCCAGCCACTGCCCGTCCCGACGGAAAAAAGATAAAAAAATAAAGCGCCAGATATTTCAAAAATTTGCTCTCCCAGCACAATCTCCCCGGTAGGGAGGGGAAGAAAGGAAAAAAAAAGAAAGAAAGGAAAAGAGGGGCCACGTCGCTGGCGAGCCGAGGGCAGGGCCACTGCCGGTGCCCCGGGCGGGGGTCGGCGCTCCGCCCTGCCCCCCCCGCGCACTCCCGGCCGCCCCGGACCGCACGGCCCCGCCGCGGGCACTCCCCGAGCAGCCCCGCGGCCGCGGCAGGTACCGGGCACGGGCGCCAGAGGTGCGGGGCAGGGCGGAGGTGGGCGCGCGGGGAAGCGCCCGGCACCGCTCCGGGGAAGC